>JAJMHN010000003.1:213129-312943 GCA_030566025.1 Geotrichum cucujoidarum | reverse complement strand
ACCCTATCTGACCCTATCTGACCCTATCTGACCCTATCTGACCCTATCTGACCCTATCTGACCCTATCTGACCCTATCTGACCCTATCTGACCCTATCTGACCCTATCTGACCCTATCTGACCTCATTGTCAAGACAAACTTCTTGCCGTGTTTGTTAATATCAGACTGGTCAGATGTCATTCCACCCAGACGGTCAAACTGCCAGACTCTCATTATTGATCCAAATAGTGTAAACCCTAGGGCGAACCGGCGTGTGACGTGAGCATTCATTACTTTTTTAGGAAACAGTGCAAAATCAATCCAGGATGGCTCAATTGTATTTTCAAAGGGTGGACTGCTTCTGAGCTCTCCAAGCACAAGGAGTTGCGACCAACTGGCAAGAGAAAACCTCCCAGCATTGGGGTCGCTCACAAACGCAATGTCTAGTTTGGGTTCGTTGGTGCAGTCAGAGATTTTCATTTCAGGCTGCGTGAGCGGTCTTCTCCGGATTCTCACACCAGTATTCAGGCTGGCCGCAACCTCTACGAGCTTGGGAATTGTGTCAGTGAGCCACCTCCACACTGCTCCTGGTTGAGTGTCTGCTGGCCAATCCGTCCAGCCATTCTGGAACAGAGCGTTATTGCCGTTCTGGCAATGCTCTCAAACACCCCTTCTATTGCCTCACGCAAACCTGGTACGGTCTTAAAGATATGCTCGTGAAAGCCAGAAACCCCAGCATGAAACATGCCAGCTTCTTTTCGCAAAGCCCTTTCAAAATACTTTTCACAGCCTGTCAACACCTTGAAGTGGTCATGTCCCCATAGTCTAGAGGAGCCACAGGAATATACTTGCTGACTGTGGCAGCCACGAGAAGCCAAAACGCCTTATCTTGCAAATAATTTGCCAGTGCAGCTTCAAAAAGAGGCTCGACCTGGGCAACATCAAAACTGCTTTGGTAAACTGTAGCAAGAATCCCGTCAATATCGTGTTTCACTTGTCTCCCGTTGAAAATTCAAGAGGTGTATCCGATCTTGCGCGAGTGGTCAGTAATCTGTTGATAATCTGTTGAAACAACCTTGGTCCTTACTCCTGACTCTTTTTACTTTCGTGTGTCGTGGTCGGCTGTGGCAATCTTAAAAGCATGAATCGCGTACCATTTTCCAATTCTTTGTTTCATTTCATTTATCTACTACTCAAGTCTAGTTGTTCCCAAGAGAAAGGAGGTCTTATGTACAGTTATTAATGAAACGCACGGACCACAAGGCCTATTCACTTTTCGTGATAAAAATCCAAGACACCAAAGTCATCCGAAGTAATATCAAGTAATCTCTTTCTCGTTTGACAAAACCGTATTGCTAGTAAATTTAGATCTTGGCGCGTCCATGTATGTACCGCGCTTCTACAATTCCATGAATTCCACCAAAAGTATAAAAAGCAAAAACAACAGTTCACCTACATGTCATTCCCCGCCAAAAATTGGAGAATCCTATTTTGTGTCAGCCAGGTTCAATGCATGACCGAGCTACTTGATAGCCATTCAAAGAAGCACATCTACACTATAAATACAAAACCATTTGCCATCTAATTACATTTTTTTTAACAGCTCAAATTTTCTTGTCATGAAGTTTTCTACTATCGCGAGCTCTGCGCTCTTGGCAACAAGCGCCGTTAATGGTTTACGACGTCTTTACAACCAGGAAACCATTTCTCCAGTGAACGAAATTCTTGGACCCCAAGAAGATCAATGGGAACATCGGATTTATGATCGTGACAACTTCCCGGACCATGCTCTGAGACTCAAGACCCCAAAAGAGTTGGGAGTGGATAGTGTGGAGCAGTGGTCTGGATACTTAGATATTGGAAACGACAAGCACTTGTTTATGTGGTTTTTCGAATCTCGCAACGACCCCGCCAATGATCCAGTTGTTCTATGGCTGAACGGCGGTCCTGGTTGCTCTTCCTTGGAAGGTCTCTTCTTTGAGCTAGGCCCCTCAATGCTCGATGACAATACCCAGCCAAAGCTTAATCCTTACTCTTGGAACTCCAATGCCAGCGTCATCTTTTTGGACCAGCCCGTGAACACTGGAATGTCTTACTCTTCTCAAACTGTCCGCGACACTCGCACTGGTGCTCAGGACGTTAATGCCCTATTGTCCCTTTTCTTTCAACGCTTCCCCAACTACCCGTCTTCCAACTTCCACTTGGCAGGTGAGTCGTATGCTGGTCATTACATTCCCGCAATTGCCAAAGAGATTACTACATCTTCAACATATGGCCAATTCTTCCGGCTCAATACTCTAATGATTGGAAACGGTCTGGTCGACGATTACCACCAAACACCCACCTACGTTGACATGGCCTGCGGCAACGGTGGAGCCGCTGCTGTACTGAACAGAAATCAATGCAACCAAATGCAGCAACAGGTTCCAGCATTTCAACGGCTAGCCCAGCAGTGCTACAATTCTCTTGACCGCACCGTTTGTACCCGTGCTGGTTATGCATCAAACACAATCTTGCAGGGTTATGCCAACTCAGGTCTTAACATCTACGATATTCGGAAGCCCTGTGACCCGACTCCCGACGGACTTTGTTACGCAGCCTTGGAAAATGTAGGCAAGTACTTGAACCAACCCAATGTTCGCCAGGCCCTCGGCGTGGAAGTTGGCCAATGGACTTCTTGCAACAATACTGTCAACTCACAGTTCTCGTCTAATGGTGACTATTCTAAACCCTTCCAAAATGATATCAAAGACATGCTTGAAGCGGGCTACCCAGTGCTTATTTATGCCGGCGACAAGGACATGATTTGCAACTGGCTTGGCCAAGTTGCCTGGACCAACGCTTTGCAGTGGTCCGGCGCCACAAACTTCAATGCGGCACAGATGCACCCCTGGAATGTCAATGGACAGAAAGCTGGTGAAGCCAAGAGCGCAAACGGTCTCACATTTTTGAGAGTTTACGAGGCTGGACACATGGTCCCATACGACCAGCCTGCCAATGCCTTGGACATGTTGAACAGATGGCTCAAGGGAGACTATGAGTACAACTAACCAAGGAACTATTATTTTAAAACTTAAAGTATCCTGCAAAAAAATGAAAAAATTTAGCAATTGTTTCCTGTAGTTTTAGTTCGAACTTCTTGTGTCGAGTGGCAAGTAGAGTAATAGTTGACATGATGTTATGCCACGGATTGGTCTGGTGTGGTTTCGAACAATGCCAATTTAATGAAAAACATCGTCACTCATCTATTACACGGGCAGCTAAAAAGTCCTTAAAAGGCTTGTTTTTTAATGCGCACTGACAATCTTCTACCTACATAATTAGGATCCCGTTTACTTGCCCCATCTGAATACTCGGCCGTGTAGAATCATGCACCTGACCCTGTGCGCAAGCGTGGGGCGTGCCTGTAGCTCTGCAAACTATGTACAATACTAGCTGATAATAATTACATGAGCAAGCTAGTGGGCTCTCTGGCTCGTAGACTCACAGACCTGCAAAAAGCATAGACAGACAAACGCGCGATTGGTCCATTGCACAGCTCCTACAATCGCGCGGGCGTTTCAATACCTAGTCCTTTTGAACATGAGTTTATGGTTAATCGTTGGTAGCACTTGGTATTTGTCGCGCTGCTGCTGGAATAACCTGAGAGGCGATGGACCTAGTCGAACTCTTTGAGCGTGGGTGTTAGCGGCTACATCTACTATTGCGATTCTGTCCTAGCTGTGGTTGCGTTGAGAATCAAATCATAACTGATGTTGCTAGAGAAGAGTAGCCGTTAAAACAACGTTGATATCTCTGCTCAGTGCCTTCGATTTGTCGTGACTGTGGACGCCGCCATCTTTTTCAACTTCGTGGATTCTTTCAGGAGTGCAGCTCACTTCAGCAAAGTGGAGTAGCGAAACTCCTCGCATAATTGGGCAGTGTAAAGAAAATGCCACCACCAAACAACTCTGAAATTTCAGATGGACGCTTCAACATCACCGTCTGGCATTCAATCAAACTGTCCACGACTGCTCGCATGATGCGTTAACAGTTCCTGCTGCGCTGCAGGATGCGCTCTACAAGCCATTTGCTTAGTTACTCAGCCTAGAAACAGCACTACTCGGTCAACAAAACGCCGTTTCCTTGATTATCCATCTTCAAGAGACTGCTGGCTTTTGAACGTACAAGCCCCACCTGCTTCACTTATTGTGGCGTCGTGACAAGAAGCTGCCTTTGAGATATAGACGAGATTCTTTTTTGTAGTACTTTCAAGAGCTGGCTTCGTGCTAGAACTGGCAGCTATCAAGATGATATCTTGTATTTCGCCAAGGGCTGCTGAACACTTCCTCTTCACGGCATCTTCCATTCACTTGTGGCCTTTTGCTGTTGCAGTTGAGCAGAGTTTCTGCTTAGAGAAGGAAGCCCGCCCTTCTATGTCCCCTTCACATTGTCCGACCGACAGGCTAAATCTTCAGCTCAACAACCAAGGCCACCACTCCATCGATACACCAGACATTCCAGCCAGACTCTAAACACTTTATTTTGCCTTGTTCTGTGTGTATTTCTTTGCTACCTACGTTGCCCCAAGTCGCTGCGTGCTCTTTTTCCCATGGGTGGAACTAGAGACCAGGCCGAGCCTACTTCTGCTGGCTGCTTGTGCTAACCACCGTTTTTAGTTCACTTCAATCAATTCAAAGTCTCTATTTTTCATTTCTGCTTCTCTTCCAAAGCGCAGGGAGCTGGCTTCTTTGCACGGGGAGCTGTGACTGACACGCGCCAGGTTTTGCCAAAACCCAGACATGCTGCTTGTTGCACCGTTTGACCACCAACTTGGCCCGGATTCATAAAGGTCTCTCTGCCCGCATCTTTTTCTTTCTTTCTTTAACTCACTTCACCGTCTCTGTTATTACGACATGCGCCTCTTCGTGCTATACCTTCTTTCATTGGCTACGGCCGTCCTGGCCCAGCATCAATGGCACAAACGAAAAACGGATATTGCCCCAGGCCGTTACATTGTGGAATTTGATCATCGCATTGAGATCTCTTCTTATCAAATTGGCGAGGATAACGACCCGAGACTGTTGACACAGTCTATCTTCTACCGCGACGTCCAGGCGCTTGGCATGGATGTCACACCGCTGAGAAACTTCACTTCCAACCTCTTCCAAGGTGCATCTTTCGACGTTGCCAACTACGACATACACACTATAGAGGACTTGAAGAGCCGGGATAACGTCAAAAACGTGTGGCCTGCACGGTACCTGAAGTTGTTTGACTACGAGGCCTCCCCTGCAGCCTTTTCCATCTGGAATCCACACTCATTCACTGGTGTTCAGGCACTCCACGACCGAGGTTTGACGGGCAAAGGAATCACTGTTGCAGTTGTCGACACTGGCATTGACTACAGTCATCCTGCCTTGGGAGGGGGCATTGGTCCCGGTTTCAAAGTAGCTGGAGGTTACAACTTTGTGGGCGATGGATACGCAATTGACGAGCTGCACCCCAATCGAAACCCCAAAGACTGCTGGGGCCATGGCACCCATGTGGCGGGGATTGTTGCTGGGCAGAGTCAGAACTTGGTGGGCGTTGCTCCTAATGCTACTCTGCTCGCATACAAGGTGTTCTCTTGTGGAGGAAACCCAACTGACGACATTTTGGTTGCGGCATTTGAAAAGGCCTATTTTGACGGCGCTGATATCATTACATGCTCTATCGGCTCTGCAGGAACAGGTTTCATGACTGATCCCACAGCAATGCTCGCTTCTAGAATTGCGGAACTAGGGATATTCATCTCTATTGCAGCCGGCAACGAAGGCGATACTGGTCCCTACTATCCTAGCAGTCCTGCCTCTGGTGAACTTGTCACATCAGTAGCTTCTGTGGAAGCCAGTACAGTGGTTACATGGACTGCGCGTGCCAATTCGACCTTCAACAACTCTACGACCAACAGCAACACAACAGACTTGCAATATGTCACAACTACCGGATATGCCCCAGACCTCAGTGGAACCTTTGATTTGCTTGTATTTGACTCGTGTGACCGTCTTGCTACACTGGCTCCCAGTGCAAACAACAACACAGCAATATTGTTCCCAGCTGCTGGCAAGTGCTTGGGGTACAGTTTCTACAACCAGGCAAAGTCATTGGGCTATCCACTTGTGCTAAACTACCTCACTACTGCAAATGGGAAACTTTGGTACAACCAGCCTTCTTTGGGTGCTGGCTTTCAAATCTCTGTCTTTGGAACCACTACCTTTGAATTCGGACAATGGGCTTTACGCCAACCGGCAAGCTCAAACCTCAGCATCACCCTTGATGGCAAAACGAGTTCAGTATCGTCTGCCTACAAAAATGCCGGGTTTGTCAACACCTTTTCGACTTGGGGCCCCACTTACGACGGTCGTTTCTATCCCGACATTGCGGCACCTGGTGGTAACATATTCTCCACTTGGCTGGATAGTCGCTATTCCATCATCAGCGGAACCAGTATGGCTACTCCATACATTGCTGGAGTTGCTGCACTTCACTTTGAAAGCCTTGGAGGTAGACCCTCAAGCCTGAGAGCAGGAACCAATTTGCGCAAGCAATTGATCACCACTGCCGACTTCATAGGCTTGTACACTCAGGGACCTCGTGACTCTCCAACGGATTACGCTCCTGTGATTCAACAGGGTGGTGGGCTAGTGAATGCTGTTCGGCTGGTTGATACGAAAACAATTGTGGACTCTGACCCGGCAGTTTCACTCACTGACAGCACTACTATTGAAAAGCCAGTCCAATTCAGAGTCAAAAACACTCACGACACTGTACAGACTTACTCCTTTCAGCATGACCCAAGTGTCACTATTAACACCAAAAGTAAGAATGGCATGAACATGGCTTTTTTCCCGCCATACACACATGAATCTTTGAAGTTCAAGTCGCTGTCGGGAGATTCCATCACGATCCCTCCCCAGTCTGTCGGCGAAGTCGTGGTTCAGTTCACACTTCCTGCCAACGTTGATTTCAGCGTCTCGCCTGTTTTCCAAGGAAAAATCAAAATTAAATCTGCTACCGAATCTATTGGCATTGTTTATGTTGGTAAGTTTCTTTCTTTTTTGTTTTTCTCTCTCTCTTTTGCACACAGTTTACTAACATTTCTTTTCATTAGCTACGGTTCCTCAAAAGTCAAAAGTATGGCAATCCACTCCTGAGCTTTACGTTGTTGACCGGTCCGGCTGGCACTTGGTCAATGAGCCCTTCACTGCCGTCACTTCTTCCAACTCTTCTTTGCCGGTGCTAAGCTTTTCCGGACAACCTGCAATGTCATACTTGAATTTCGCTCTTGTTGATGAATCATTCAATATCCACAACCTTTCATACCCTTTCAAGGCAGGTGTTGGTGGATACATTGATTCTATTGCATCGGTGATCGGTGACAAGTTCCCCGAAATATACGTTGGCAAAACAACTTCAGGTCAAGACCTTCCATTCAACACCTGGGCCAACGGCACGTCCATTCCCTCTGGCAAGTACAGACTCTTTGGATCGGCTTTGGCATATCCCAAAGATATTGTTTCTAGTGGCCCGGCCGATTTGGATACCTACATTTCACCACCATTTGTGTACAATGTTGTGCCAACGCCTAGAGAGTATAGGCTTTCTGGAATCTCGGTTTTTGGGTCTTTGCTTGGATACAACAGTTACAGCACCACCCTCTATTCACCCTACGACACAATTTACGTGCGTCTGACTGTTTATGCTCCATATGGAATTCATAACGGTGACGTTGCCAGCATTACGCTTCCCAGCGAACTTACTGGGTTTCCTGGGCCATTTAAAATCCAGAGTCGGTCTGGGTATGACATTGGCGAAGTGTTTACTGATCCTGTCACAAACGAACTTCAGGCGAGGTTTACAACCGACATGCATGCGATAAATGTACAAGGTAGTATTGGACTATTCTGTCGACTCAAGGACCCTCAGTCATTGTCCTTGGGCCGCCAGTTTTTCAAGTTTACCAATCTTGGAGTTGACCAATACCGGTACCTGGATTTTGCCAAACCTGACCAGTCAGTTCCTCGCATGTCTTGCCGAAATGATGGCACAAACGGTTGGGTGGACGTTGATTTGCCCCATAGCTATGGTCGATGGCTACATGCCAACATTTCTGCTTCCACCCAGTCAGGAGCTTTGTTCAACCAAACCAATGTGCAAGTTGTGGAGTCCACGTCGCTAGACAAGTTTGGAAACATCACCAGCTCGAGACAAGTGAGTTCGAGCATGTTTTCCAGTTACCAAGAAGGAGTTGCTGTCAATGTGGCGCTGTACAATCCTGACCCTACAGTAGATACACTGGTAAGAACGTCGTTCCCATTGTTTTACGGCAATGTAGGCAAGGGAGTTGGTGCAACAGCTACAGTGCAGGTATTCACAGATACCCACGACACATCTTTCAACTTGGATTGCAAGTTTGACTCTAGTGGATTAGTGGGTAATTCTTTCACGTTTTCTGGCATGCCTATATTCACTCAATGAAGCAAGCATGAGATTATGATGAGAGTACTTATTCAATGAAGAAACAACAAAATAGCATAAATAAATTATAAGATTAAATGAAAACAAGAGGTTTACTCCAAGTCACTGTCAGACTTTTCCGAGTCCTTGTCGTCGTCGTCTTCGTCGTCTGCCTTGGCGGCAGCAGCGGCCAAAGACTTGTCACGCTTTTCCAACTTGCGTCGCTCCTTCTTTAGTCTCTTGCGCTCCTCTGCACTTATTTTCCGCTTTTCGCCAGTCTGTGGTTCTTCAACGGCGTCTTGAGTCATTTCAACGTCTTCGGTCTCGGGTTGTTGCTGGGATTCCCTGGTCTGTTGGCTTCTCAATGGAGGCAGACCTCTCATATTTCGCTGTACTCGCTTCAGCTGTCCCAGAATGTTTTCGTTTCTAGCAATGGCACTTGCAATGCTGTCTATGGCTGTAGAAGCTGGGTTGCTTTGTTCAGCGTTCATGACGGCGTCGGCAGCAGCGTCAAGGACTGAGGATGATTCAGAGTAGTCAATGTAAGATGTGAGCAGGGACTCGGCCTCAGCCAAAGTGACGGACTTGTCTGACAGCACCTTGACAGAGGTAGGGCCAGGCACGGCCGCGCGTCTAGAGTACTGTGCGGACATTTGTTCTGTTGCAAGATGGTAGAAATATTTTTTGAATGGATCAAGAATTTCAGAAACTTTTTTTTTTCCGCATGGGCCTTGGGAAGAAAGAAATGCCCTAGCCCTATAGTAAAGACATTTTCAACACCCACTCACTCCAAGGTTTGAGCGCCATCGCGAACGACGAAGATCAAGACCGGATCCTTTTTTGCTACGCCCACAATGTTTGCCCGACTGATACGACCAGTGGTTTCTGCTGCTAGCGCCTGTGCTGCCTCTAGGTATGTTTTTGTTGTGGATCACGACGACTAGCTTTTACATACTAACCTGTAACAGCACCAGATCAATGGCCATGTTTGCCAGTGCTCGCGGCAACGCTTTGACCTCCTTCCGCTCTTTGCCTCCGGCATCATCGTCTTCTACTTCTAGCAACATGGGCCCCTCGTGCCTTCCATCGCTCGGCCCTGCTCCTGCTCCCACCGGAGTCAGCGCTTTGCTGCCCGAGCTCAGCCCGTTCGCCGGTGCCACTCAACGTCGTTGGAAGGCCCGTGGTCACACCTACCAGCCGTCTACACTCAAGCGCAAACGTGTGAACGGCTTTTTGGCAAGACTAAAGTCTCGGGGAGGAAAAAAGGTCCTTGCCCGCCGGAAGGCCAAGGGACGATGGTATCTCACTCACTGAGCAACCCCAGCGCTCTCTATTTTGTATATATATAAATCACATCATTTCAAATATATCTGTATGACTATCATGATCCCGTTCCTTGCACAGCTTTTCCTGGCTGGCACGTCGCGCCCTCACATGGTGAAAAATTTCAGTGTGAAGACCGCGAGTTTTATTGGCCCAAGTCCCAACCTGAAAAATTCTTCACCTCCTCCACCTTTGCTACGCATCATCATCGCCTACAAATGTCCCTGAGCAAATCGTTTGCGCAGAGCGCCACCCGCCTCGGCAGCGGCATCTCCGGCGTTTCATGTGTCCGTCCAGCGGTCTGCCTGCTGTCTTCCCCGACAGGTGTGCGATTTGCATCCAAGAAGAAGACAGTCCCCTCTAGTCACAAAATTACAGCCAAACAGCTGGCTGCCCAGCGTGAGCGTAAACTCGCTACAGACCAGGCCAAGCGCAAAGAAGAGAAGAAGCTTCGTGATCAAAGATTAGAAGCCAAGCGCCCGCTCGATACCTCTCTGTATCTCGACACGCTTACCGCCCTGAGGTACATTAGAGCCGCAGAGGTGGGCCAGTCCGCTTCCTCAACCACTATTTCCATGAACGTGCGTGTCATTGCTGACCGCGGTACGCAGCCCATTTCAGGTTCTGTCAAGTTCCCCAAGAGCTTGAGCACAGATCAGCGCATTGCTGTTTTCACATCCGATCCACTGCTGGCTGAGGAGGCCAAGGATGCTGGTGCTGTCGTTGTTGGAGGCGACGAGCTCATTGAACAAGTCAAGAACGGAAACATCAACTTCAACAAGGCTTTCGCCACCCCCGACATGGCCTCCAAGCTCAACACAGTTGCCCGTATCTTGGGTCCTAAAGGTTTGATGCCCTCCGCACGTAGAGGCACCATTACGACCGACATTACCCAAGTCATCTCCAACACTGCTGGCGCTGTTGATTTCCGCCAGCGTTCTGTTCCTGCTATTGCTATCCCCGTTGCCCGTGCCTCTTTCACCGACGCCGAGGTGGTCAAGAACCTGATTGCTGCCATCGACGCTGTCAGAGAAGCTGCCAGCCGTGTCAACGCTAAGAAGCCTGTCGTCCTAGGTCAAACGACGATCTCTTCTACCCGCGGCCCTGGAATCGTTATCGAGGTCTGATTCCACTTGTCTGTACCACATAAGCTCTGTACATAGTAATATTATTACCTGAAGAAAAATTAGCCGAGTATGTGCTTACATAAGTGAACAGATCACCATCGCCAGTAACTTTTAAAACTATCAACAACAACGCAGTCAACTACAACACAACGCGAAATCATGACCGACGCTAAAACGCTACCGCCGACGGAGCCTCGAGCGGACCGGCTGAGAAGGCGGAACATTATATTGTCGTTTGTCCTCACAATTGTGGTCCTGGGCCTACCGCTATGGCACTATACCACTTCCATCTACCGGGCGCCCCTTAACTACGACCGCATGGATTTCTACGACAAAAACATGTTCAATGAACTACAAATTGAAAACACAGTTCGCTTGAATATAGGCAGCGAGTTTCCCGATCTGGTTCCGGCGCTTCAATTCAAATTGGACAAACTATTGCAGGACCAGGGAGTGCAAGGATGGCACATGACCTTCGAGCAGGGCTGCGTCCCCGGCGAGTATTGCGTGGACCTGGCTCTAGGTGAAACCAACACTTACTGGGTGTCTGAATACTCGCGAGACATTACAATATACTACGCCGAGGACACACTTCTTACCGACGCGCTTCCTGAAATGATTGCAAGCCTGATGCTGCAAATTTTCCAACAGGAAATTGAAATGTTTGTCAATGTCAACAGCCCCTCGCAAAAGATGGTTGCTTATTCGCCAGAATACCACATCACATTTTCGCTGTTTGCGCAAGGTGGCGCTCCAGTGTCGTGGGACATTGCTGAAGCTCTGGAAACGTATTTCCGCCCGCTACAAAACGAGCTGAAACGCGTTGCCAACTTCACGGTGGACACACAAGTGCAATTCTATTCCACATTGGCTAGTGCGCCACGGCAAGTTTTCAAGGAAATCAATGGAACAGAGCAGGGTCAGTTCATTTTAACGCAAGACGATCTCTCGACCTTTGTCAATTTCGCCGAATGGAGTTTGTCTTCGATCCACTCTTTTCCAACACTCAACTTTATTCTTTTCATACCCAGTGCGAAATACACGCCTCTTTTGATTGAATCTTCCAATGCCAATGCGTTTTTGATTCCTCAGTGGGGCAGTGTTGCTATTCTCAACCCTGAGGATGCTCAGCATCCCACGGATCACTTGACGGTGGAAGACCTGTTGCCAGTACTTGAAATCTTTTCTTCGCATCTCTTTCGTCTTCTTGGAGCCCCTACAATCCCCAGGTCTCCCGTGTTCCGTGTCGACATCTTATCCCGCATCTCCACCTTGCGGGCTCTTTTAACCAGCAGTTCTTCGCTGGGTTCACTACACCGCGTTTCGCAATCTTTGCCCGACATTGCCATCCCTCCCAGTGTTTTGCTCAATGTCGACCAAGCGTTGAAGGCCATTTCTGGGTCTCTAGAGCTTTTGCGCAATGGCGACTGGACAAGCGCTGTGAGAACCGCTGGCTCGGCCATGCGTGCTGCGCACGACGCCTTTTTTGAAAAGGAAATGGTTCAGCAAGCATTTTTCCCCGAAGAACACAAGGTCGCAGTGTACCTTCCCTTGTTGGGACCTGTCTGTGTGGTTGTATTCTTTGGACTGGTTAGACTGAAAAATGAGCTGAAAAAGAGCGATTAGTTATGATTCATTTATTCTAGAATTCCTAAGCAATTGAATTCCGACTAACTATGCATTTTGTTAAGTGACTACGCCTGTTGTTCAAGTAGCTCTAATAATGTATTGAGAGGTAAAGGGCAAAATAAATAATGATGATAGACACGAAGAAGAACATGAACGAAAAAGAAAAGAAAAAAAAAACTTGCTGACAGTAAAAGAAATGAAATGAGAAAATATTCATGAGACAATATAGTTGGAAAGAATGAAAAAGAAAGTGAGAGGATTGTGTGCAAACGACAAAAAGAGCTCAGACCCGCTCGTACAAAAAGTTAAGCAGTTTGGGCCGTTGCCTCACCTTGGGCAGATGATCGAGGAGACAAGTCTTTAGTTTCGACTACCACCGGCAAAGCCGGGCGTTCTGAAGCGGTGGCTGCACGTTTGCTGAGAGCACCTCCGGTGCCACGGGCAGTCGCAGTAGAAGTGGCCACAGCTGCCTGTGATTCTTCTTGAACGCCTTCCAGTCTGTGCTGTTGCTGACTAGGGGCTGACTTGACACGAATGGCCTTCTTCATAAACTCGAAAAAGCGGTCGCCATATTCAGAGGCTGGAATGGCAGAAATCGTGCTTTGCGGGTGCGACATGCTTTTAAAGAAAGTCTCGACTCTTTTGTAAAATGTGTATGGTGTCAAACAGTCAATGACACCCAAGTAATAAATTTCATGCATGGGTTGGTCGTTGCTGTCTGTAGACTGAAATCCACCGTCGTCCTTGTAAAATTCAAGATCGCGTTGGCCAAAGGTAGCCGCAAACAAGTCAAGTGATGTGGCTTCCATGGGTGACGTGCGGTTGAGAGCTTTGCGAATATCAGCAGCTTTCAAATTGTCGCTGTTGGCAGCCGAGTCAAAGTCGAGAACCATCACAGATTGGCGTCTTTTATCACCTTGGGTCTTGTCGTGAATACCAATTAGCAGTGAATAATCCATAATGTTTAGCTTTTTCAACAAAGCCACATCTCTCTTGAGCTGGTTGATAAGCAGCTCTGCTTTTGCAGGGCCCAAACTTAGACTTTCACCCTTGGCAGTCCAGTTGAGATCTTTCAAAACAGCACCAGGTTTCGGTACGCCATCTTTGCAGACATATTCACGACCAAGTGTAGAGCCCTTGAGGTCGTATGTGCGATGCAAGTCGTGGTGAGGAGGAAACAAGTTGTTCATGACAATGAAATGGATTTTTCTGCCAAGCGGGAGCTTGATGCGGTGCAGGCCATAAAATTGGGAAATGAGAGTGTTTGGATTGTTTCGCACATGGTGGTAATAGTCTTTGAGAATCTTGCGAAGCATCTTGTGCTCAGAGTGATGAATCGTCTTGATAATAAAGCGGTAATCACGAGAGAAATAAAAGAGGGATCCGGACTTTCCAGGGGAGCTGAGCTGCGACACAATGTACTTGGAGGTAAGAGACATGAGGTAGTCAGCAGGGTCCAGCTGAAATAGTTCTCTCAAATGTCTAAACACCCAAGGTGAATAATCCTTGAACTTGAAATCGTATTTCGAAGAGGGGATAAGCTCGTTTCCCTTGATGTCAAATGCAAGTTTGTGACGCGCCGTGAAATCTGCATCGGTGAGTTCACGGTTGATTTTCGCATTGCACCGTGAAACAGAAACACGAATACCAGTCAACATGTAGTAAGCTGTAGCATAGTCGACATGGCCCTCTGAAACCTTATTTCCTACCAAAACGCGTTCGTCCTCTTCGTATTCAATACGCTTTTGGCGCTTGAGCTCACGCATAGTCACCACTCGCTCGCGGTAAAGCACTGTCCTTTCGTCCGGAGGCATGTTTTGGCTAGAAGCCAGTTGCTGGGGAGGAAGGCTTCTTCTGCGCATGATGGCCATTGGGTTCTTGCTGTGCTCACCATGGCCAGAGTGTCTGGAAGATGCAGACGCTTGAGAAGACGAGGAGTTGCGCTGGTTTAACTGAAAGTTGGCAGGCCTGGTTTGATCATTGGCGGTGGGTACAAACGAAGAAGACTTGCTTTGGGAAGGTGGCGGCGGAGGAAGCATTTTGTTTAATGTCGGGTTGGCAGACGCGTCCAATGGGTCAATGTCCTCGGGTGCCACTGATGGGTTTGAAACAGCTACCAAACCTTCAGAGGTAACGAGAGGTCGATCAATAGCAATGCCGATAGTGCTGTTGGGCTCTGTGGGGGCAACAGCAACAGCAACAGAAGCTTCATGAGGCACTGTAGCAGCTGCTGTAGCTGTAGCTGCAGTTGCAGCAGAAGTAGATGATGCTGGCGCGGGAGTCGCTGTCCCATTCGTGACTGTGTGGGTAGTTGCCTCTGAAGTGGTGGTGACTGACGGGCTGGGCGACCTGTAGGTGGAAAAGTTGCGAGAACGAACAAGCGAAGATGCAGAAGTTTTGGTGACGAGCTTGTGGGATGAAATGGAGGATGCAGAGGAGGACGTCGAAAGAGCTCTTTTGGGGGAATGCTGTACGTATTTTGACTGGGGTTGAGGGTCGATTTTAGTGGCAGTAGAAATGCTATTGTCTGATGCGTCTAGTGGAAATTGAGAGGAAGAGGAAGATGGCGCAGAAGGAAAGGGAAAGTTGCTGCGGTCGACATGAGACGATGATGGTGGAGTCGATGGATGTAATGAACCACTGTTGTAGATTACATGTCCGTCTACGACTCCATTTTGACTCGGTTTTGAGTTGGAGGTAGCATCGTGGCCGTTTAAAACATCTCCATTGCTGTTATTGAGGCTGTTGCCGTTGGGCTTTGAAACTTGGCGGTGAGAGGCGGAGTCGAACGAGGTGGCTATGGAGGACATGGACCGATTTGAATGCAAGTGCTCACTGCTGTTTTCTTCCGAGTTTGTTTCCTCGCTCGACGACGGGTTCCTCGAGATGGACGACAGTGAAGCTGAGGTTTGCTTCTGTGGCTGTGGCTGTGGTGTTGGGTGAGCTACTCGTGGAGCCTTTTGAAAAGCCAGAGAAGAGGCAGGCTGAGGCTGAGGCTGAGGCTGTTTTTGCAGTGGTTGCAGGGAATGCGACGGTGATTGGAGGTGCGGCATGTTGCTTTTCTGGGCAAAAGGGGGCGAGGATAAGGAAGAGGGAGACGAAAGAGAGGTCTGCGACGAGGCAGGCGAAGAAGAGTTGGTTGTCGTCGCTGTAGCCGTGGTGATTACCGAAGACGAGGCGCCAGAAAAACAAGTTTTGGAGAAGCTTGGGCTTAGAGCAGGAAGAAGGCCGTCGCTAGCGTTCTTATCGCCACTGCTTGTATCGTCGAAAGCAGTTGTGGTGGTGGGAGTGTGTGGTGCGGCAGCTACTTGACCAGTAGAGGTGGTGATGGTGCTAGAAGAGGGAGGCGGTGGTGTCCTGAGCTCAAAATGAGCGGGATCATGAAAAGAAGGCGAGTCTTTCACGACAACAGCAGGTCTGGAAAGGACTGAAGTAGGGTATTGAGCTAAGTCAGACGGCGGTGAGGAGGAGCGTGCTGGGGGCGTAAACATGGGAACCCAAGACCGAATGGAGTGGAAATCGCCTCAAACAAGAGCTGGGCACGGGGCGTGTGTTGGCTGCAACGGTGGGTCTCTATTTCCTGGGCGTGAAGTGCTGGCCAGCAAAGTGTTGTGAATGTAGTGGCAGCGACAGCGAGCAGGGTCGAGGCAGTGGTGGTGGCCAGAAGATGGTGGTGGTGGTGGTTGTAGTAGAAGCAAGAAGTTAGTGGAGTGGTGGTAGTGGTGGTAGTGGAGGGAGCTTGCTTGTATGGCCTTTTTTTTTTTTTTTCTTTTTTTTCGTTTTTCAGGTGGTTGGGCCGGGACTCTTTTTGGCACTGATTTCGTGCTTGGACTGGTTTTGGGACTAATGCTTACGTCAGCGCGGCATGGAAATTAGAGTTTTTTAAGGTTCGCGGCGACTCCGGCTCGCCCGACAGCCCCGAAAGCGCCGAGCACCGAGAACCGACGGGCAGGGACGAAAAGCAACGGGCCGGGACTTGAGCAGGAACGGGCACAAAACAAAATACCCAAGGGAAAAGTAGCTGTTCGGGCATTACGCTCGTAGTGGGCCGTGTGGCAGCTGGGTCCACCTGTTTCTGTGCGCGCTAAACCGGGGGCACACAGGGGGACAAAAAGATAACGCAGTGATACACCAAGAACTAAGAGCCAACGGGCCCACCGTGAATGGGTACTATGCCGGTCTTTTGTCTGCGCCATTGTCTCGGGCGCTCTTTATTAGCCACGCGTTAATCAATTGGTATTCCTGGTTACATTACTTGGGTAAATACTAAGTAAATACTTACAATCAGACACGACGGCGGGGCACTACTTAGCAGTGGGGGCACTAGCGAAATCATGGGCCTAGCAAGAACAACGCATACATACGGTCAGCTCCAGCAACTGATCACGACAATTAATAAACGCCGACCACTCGTGTCTCAGCTCGCCTCTGCCGGATCCAATTCAAAACACGCGCACAAACTCCGTTCAAAAAGGCACACAAGTCGAAACGGTTTGGATAAAGAGACGGACCCAGCACAATCTCGCAATGATATCACACCAGCTGAACTCTATCCACAAGAAACCGACTCAACTATAAATATGAAACCGGATCTCCCTTGAGTCCCTAGGTTTGCTTAGATACAACTCCCACCACAATCCACGCCTTCTCTCCAATGCCATTCTTCCCTTCTCTCGCTGCACTCAACTCCTCCTTCGACCCCAATGGGGCCCGCCGCAACCTTGCGCGCTCTTATTGGATCTCGTCTCCCCTCGACGACGCCCAAAAAAAGGCCCAGGAGCTGGCCACTGGCGCTGACGCCCAGGTTCAGCGCGCTCAAAACGCCGTCAAGGACGGCGTCGTTCAGTACACCAAGGACACCAAGGACAACCTCGTCGAGCTGGGCAAGGACGCCCAGTCGAACCTCAAGCAGTTGGGCAAGGAGGCCAAGGACGAGTGGATCGACCTCGGTAACGACGCCAAGGAGTCGCTCTCTGGATTTCGCCAACGCGCCTCTGAACTCGCCAGCAACGCCGACGCAAAGGTGCAAAAGACGCAAGAAGCTGTCAAGGACGGCGTGGTGCAGTACACCAAGGACACCAAGGACAACATTGTCGAGCTGGGCAAGGACGTCAAAGCCAACGCCCAGCAGTATGGCAAGGAGACCAAGGACCAATGGGCAGAGATTGGCAAGGAAACAAAGGACACCTTTTCTGCCTACGGCCAAAAGGCAGAGACCCAGCTCAAGAAGCCAATCGAAATCAACTCGACAAACTACTTTCTCACCTGTGGACTCGGCGGTATTGTCGGTAAGTACTACAACAACCTTTTGGCTACTGTCGTTGCATGATCACTAACCCATTAATAGCTTGTGGCCCCACGCACGCTGCCATGACGCCACTTGACCTTGTCAAGACCCGTCGCCAGGTGGACCCCTCGCTTTACACCTCCAACCTGCAGGGCTGGAAGAAAATCATTGCCACCGAGGGCTTTGGAGGCATCTTCACTGGCATTGGCGCGACTTTTATTGGATACTCGTTCCAAGGAGCCGGCAAGTACGGTTTGTACGAGTACTTCAAGTACACCTACTCCAACATTGCGGGCCCCGAGTTTTCCGAAAAGTACAACACGCTCATTTTCCTGACTGGCTCGGCGTCGGCAGAGTTTATCGCCGACATCTTTTTGTGTCCCTGGGAGGCCATCAAGGTCAAGACCCAGACCACAATTCCTCCCTTTGCAACCTCCGTAGGCGACGGCTGGAAAAAGATGACGGCCACTGAAGGCCTTGCTGGTCTTTACAAGGGCCTTACACCCCTGTGGGCACGCCAGATTCCTTACACCATGTGTAAGTTTGCCTCGTTTGAAAAGACCGTCGAGTACATTTACTCCTCGCTGCCCAAGAAGAAGAACGAGTACAGCGCTTTGGCGCAAACTGGTGTATCCTTCCTCGGTGGCTACATTGCCGGTATCCTCTGCGCCGTCGTGTCCCACCCCGCCGACGTCATGGTCTCCAAGATGAATACTGACAGACCCGCCGGCGAGTCCGCCATGACGTCCGTGTCGCGCATCTACAAGCAGATTGGCTTTTCGGGACTGTGGAACGGCCTGCCGGTGCGTATTGTCATGATTGGCTCGCTCACGGGTCTCCAGTGGCTCTTGTACGACTCGTTCAAGGTCTATGTCGGTCTGCCAACTACTGGCGGTCACTAGAATAGTAACCGTAAACCGTGCGTCTATAAACCATTAATAAACTGTTGAACTTGAATCAATGACCAGATCAATCCAAGATTGAAACGCGCGAAGTTTTCAACCTCGCGCGGCTGACTAAGCCCAGCTGGCTCTTTCCTCCCAACCAACGCCCTTACCCTTGCATGCTAGTGAAAAATTTCAGGCCTTTTGGGAGAACGAGAAAAAAAAATATTCAGGAAAATTTATAGAGATCCAACTAATATACACAAACCAAACGACGGAGCAATAATGGCCAAATCGAAATCAACAGGTGAGTTGTTAATTACACTGGTGTTTCAGGTGTACGTGTTCTAATGTCTTTTATAGCAGCATCTAAGAAGGACGGCATCTCGAGCCAGAACGCCAAGGTGTCCAAGGCCTCGACCGAGACCAAGAAAAAGGCCGTTGCCGCCGAACCTTTGGTGGAGAAGAAGGAGAACGACGACGACTTTGAGAAGTTTGCATCCTCATCCGAGGGTGAGTCCTCTGCTGACGAGGAGGCCGCCGACACATACCTGGAGGGATTCGAGAGTACCGACGACGAAGAGGAGGACAAGGAAGAGAGCTACGACGCCGAGACCGGCTTGTCACAGGACGCCGAGGTCGCTGCCAAGCAGTCGAAAAGAATAGAGGAGGGCAAGTCCAAGGCCAAGTCCAGCAGCAGCAGTAAACCCAGCGACAAGAAGAACCGGGGGGTGCTCTACGTCGGCCGCATCCCGCACGGTTTCTACGAGGAGCAGATGCGGGCTTACTTTGGCCAGTTCGGCACCGTGACGCGCCTGCGTCTTTCGCGCAACAAAAAGACGGGCCAGTCCAAGCACTACGCCTTTGTCGAGTTTGACTCTGCCGAGGTCGCCAAGGTCGTGTCCGACACCATGGACAACTACCTGCTGTTTGGCCACATTCTCAAGGTCAAGGTCATGAGCGAGGACCAGATTAGAGACGACTTGTTTGTGGGCGCAAATAAAAAGTTTAAGCCCTTGAACTGGGCCGAGCGCAACCAGATTGCAAACAACGCCCCCAAGACCCGCAAGTACTGGGAGGAGGCCCAGGCCAAGGAGAAGGAGTACAGACAGAAGCGCTCCGAGCGACTAAAGAGCCTTGGAATTGACTACTCCTACGAGTCCCCTGTCGCTGCTGCTACTACCACTGCTGGCGAGAAGAAGTCGACTCCTTCAAAGCCCAAGACCAAGAAGAAGACTTCCAAGAAGAGCATTTAAATAAAAAGGAGGGAAAAGAAAAAGTACTAGCTTTACTGTTTTGATATAGATAATTTGTATTTGAAATTAAAATATTTGTTTTCGTTTTGTAGTCTTTGATTGTTCTTTGATCTATTTTGGTTTTATTTCCAAACGTTACTGAAAACGTCGTCTACTGGTTTGGAAGAAGATGCGGGAGTAGACGTTGATCCAGAGGTAAAGTCGGACCATTCGTTGCTGCTAGCGGCGGCAGAAGGAGTGGATTGCATGGGCGACGCAAAGTTGTTGCCAAAGGTATTCGCGGTGCTGGCGGGCTTTTTCTGGGTCTGCAATTGCGATGTGTCCCATCCGCTGCTACCCGACAGCAAGTCGTCAAAGGCATTGGACTGCTTTGCAGGGGCAGCCGAAAAGGTGTTGGTTTGCGGTGCTGAAGCTTGATTAAGATTAAGGTTTCCAAACGAAGAAAAGGTAGAGTCCAGACCGGCATTGCTGGTGGCAAACGACTGTTGCTGTTGCTGCTGCTGCTGCTGTACTGGCTGGTGGTAAACAGGCTTTGGAGCAGGGGCAGATGCGTACAGAGACAAGATGGACTTTTTCAAGTCTGGGCGAGTGTTTTGAGCAGCGGGGGCAGCAGAAGGCGCGCTAGCAGTAGCAGAAGGGGCAGGAGCATTGTTGCTAGTAGCAGCGGGCGAAGGCGAAGAAAAGCTGCCAAAGTCCAAGCCAATCAGACTGGCACTGGGCTGTTGTTGCTGTTGAGGAGGTGCCTGCTGGGGTAGAGTAGGGGTGGGTTTGTCGCGGTTGGGAGCCGAGGGTCTGCTGTGGTTGTTGTATCTCGAGGGAACGTTAGTCTGGCGACCAGAGATGGCCGTGGTGGGAGCCGCTTTCAAGTTATCTGCGTTGCTGTTGTCGCCTCCAAGTAAATCGGTAGCTCTGCTGGGCTGTGGCCGAGGAGGTTGCGGCTGGCTTGGCTTGGTGGCAGCAGGAGCAGCGGCAGCGGCTTGCTCGCCATCCAAAGTGGCAGGGTCGGGGATCTGGCGACTTAAAACCCACTTCTTCATGTCGTATTTAGTCCGGATGAAGTTTTCAATCTTGCTGTCATCGGGCTGGTAGTTGGCAGGCAGCTTGGCTTCCCAGTAGCTAAAGCCAGTTAGCGACTGTCGGACAGAATAAATGCAGGTATGTCTTACAGGTTGGCTCTTTTGTTGCCCCATTTGACCAGGGGCTCGACTTGTTCGTCTGACCAAGTGTCCAGATCAAGCGATCTCACTGAAGGTTTAGTTAGCAGAGAAATCAAACAAGTAGATAATTGAAATTTTACCTTTGGAAATGTGAGTTCCCATGCTGCGATGGATTCCCGAGCATCTAGCGTGTTGGTTAGCTGCGTTGCCCCAGACATCTTGTGGTTGCTTCCAGATCACTCAAAAACCATACCTGATGCAAATAAAGATTCCAAGGCTCCATGAGGCCCATCGAGGGTGGCCGGTGGTTTTGCAGTCGGCACAGAACTTGTTGGAGGGGTCCTTGAGCAGCGACTTCAGGATCTGCTGGTTCTTTTCGTTTGTGACCTTCTTTTGGTGCGTGGCAGACCCAGCGGCCGATCTCGCTGACGACGCCCTGTACGACATGTGGGCAGGAGTGGTTAGAAATGCAAAGTGCCTTTATATGGCGTGAGTAGGCTGCGTAGGTAGGCGCGTTGGCGTTAGGCGTGGATAGGTAGTAGGTACAAAAAGAAGGAGAAGGGTGGAGGGTTTATTTGTTGATGTTTGAGAAAAATGAAGGTGCATATTCGTGTTGCCCTTTCTCATGCCAGCTAACGCCAACGCCAACGCCAACGCCAAAGAGAAGCAGAATAAATTGTATGAAACGGGGATCGTATAAGGAAGTAGTGTACAAGATGGTATAAATAGGTTGCTATCGTAAATAAATAAAGTAAGTGGAAAAGAGCCATTAGTCTAGTAGAAAAGTCCTTCATCATGTCTTGTCAAGCCCCTGGTGCGCCCGGTGCTGCTTGACCTCTTCCTCCAGCTCTGCAATCCTGTTTTTGCAGAGCTGCAGCTCGCTTTGTAGGATCTGGTTCCATACTTGGGCCTTGTCGTTAGCTGTCTGCAGGTCCTTGACCTTGGCCTCAAGGTTCTTGTTGATCTCCACAGAATCCAGGTACTTTTTGTTTTTCAAAAAGCGAGACTTTTTGGCGTAGAGGCGGTTTCGCTCCTTGCGCTCCTCATCAGTCAGAGGTGCAGCGGTAGGGCCTGCGGGGCCCTTGGCAGATGAGTTGGGGGTTGGTGGCGACGCAGGCCCCGTGGCTTCAGGAGTGCCTGTGCCTTCTCTTTGTAACGGAGGCAGCGACGCGGGTATGGTCGAGTTGCCATCTTCAGACCCATCTTCTGCCAATAGCGAGCTTATTGATTTAAGTGGGAAGGTTCTCTGCGAAGAGTTTGCGCTTGCTGGCTGGGGGTGAGGCAGAGGGCTGCCAAACTGGGCAGGAAAGTTGCTGGATCGCAAGTTGGGGGTGGCATTCGGCGACAGGCCGCTCGGGCAAGCGCTGTGATCCTTTTGCTGGCGAAGAGCCTCGTAGCTCACTGGCGGGCTGTTGTCGAACTGAGATGACATGTTTGGCCGTAGGCTGGGCGTGGCGGTCGGGCTAAGACCGCTGGCAGGGCAGCCATTGTGTTCTTTTTGCTGCCGCAGTGTCTCGTAGCTTACTGGGGGGCTGAGCGATGGTGGCGAGTTCGGGCTGTTGCTGCTGTTGCTGGCGTCGCGTTGGTCCTCCTTGAGGGCGACGCCGCTCATGAGCGAGACCATGGTGGAGCGCCAGCTGTTGTTTGAAGACGACATCATTGGCTGTGGATGGCGGATGCGGATGCGAGTGAGGGTGGTGAAGTCAGCGAGGGCAGCGCACCGGAAATTACTAAGAGCTGGAAAAACAGTGGAAAGGAAGAGACAAGTCTTTGTATTTATATTTACGTGAACGTTTACGAGTTCCACAAGGCAGTGACTGGGACGCGCGCGTAAACGATACGAGACGCCGCTGCTCCAGCGCTGCCGTCGTGGTCCGTGACTTGGACCTTGCCGGTGCTTGCGTCAGACCGACTCATGAGGACCCTGTGCGCCAGTCAAGCAGTTCTCAATACGTGTCGTTTGTCTGGGCTGCTGCGCCGCCACCACCGCTGCCCGCCCAGACTTTTCGCCACCGCCGCTGCCTTCTCTGCCGAGGCCCTCGCGCTGGTTCGCGCTGGCCTGCCCGGTGCCGGTGCTGCTTCTGCCAGGGCCCGGGCTTTGTCGGCGTTCACAAGACCCGCCGGTGTTTGTGTGGCAAAGATGACTAATTATAGACGTGTGATTATGTCATCTACTATAGGCCCAGGAACTACAAGAGCCAACGAGGTTATTTTCTTATTCTTATTTTCTTGTGCTGAATCTTGATCTGTAGATAGTAGATACTAGAAAGTGACTGGCTAATTGTAGATAGACTGAAGGTCTTTCAGTGAGTCTGTGGTATGTCTAGAGAGTGTGCTAGATACACACAGTGTTCGTTGTTGGCTTGTTCTGCTTCAATTGTACATCTTAAATCCAGTGGCGAAGCTACTGCTCTATTGATTTCTTACATGCATTTCATTAGCTACTTTGGCCACCTTGCCTTTTGGTTGACCGTTTACCCTTGTTCTTTCTCTGGCGTACAACTTTTCCTCCGTCACAGGTGCGATTCCGAGAGTGTTTCTGGTCGCAGATCTTGCAAGGGGTATAGTTCTCGTAGCAGGCAAGCCCACTGTCAGTGGTACCAATCTGTTTGCCAGAAGAGCCTGATTGCTGGGCTTTTCGACTTTTCGGGTCGTACGAAAGAAACGTGTACTTTGGCTCAAGTTGATGTCTAGCAACCCTGTCGGTTTCTGCCATGGTGCGACAGTTTTCAAACATGTAAGTAATGGAGCTGTCGACATCATCCACGTAGTCTATGACCTGCATAACGTGGTCAATTTCGCACCTTTCCCGATCAAAGGTAGATATGCTTTGTATCTCTGCAAACTTGTCGGCATGCCACAAGATCTTGGCCTTCAATGCGCCCTGTTGGCAAGGGTTTCGAATAATTCGTTTCAACTCCTTATTATCTGACCGTTTCAACAACTTGGTATCGAGAGAAACCACATCGTCAATGAAATCCCAAATGCGGTCAAAGGTCACATCGTCGTCTTCGTATTCAGCATGTTCAAAATATCTCTTCAGCTCGTCGTCCAAACAAGCTTTAATGTTACTACGCCCAAAAAAAGAAATGTACTTCAATTCGTAGGCTTTGACCTCATAGAGGTTTGCAATCGCTGCAAACTGCTTCTTGAGACTGTCTCTAAATCTTTCGTAGTTTCTCGTGGTGATGAGAGTATTTTCGTTAATCCCTTCTTTGAAAACTTTAACCACCTCAAGAAGAACCTCGAACCGATCTCTCTGCTCAGGTGTCCAGTCTTCTTTCGCATAGGGATCGTCATCCAAGTTCTGAGGCTTGTCGTTGGCCTGCAACGCGCCCGATGTACTGAGGACTCTCGAATTTTGACTCAGTTTCTCCTTGGTAAGGTCAGGACAGACCACCTGGTCAAGGCATTCCCAGATATCGTCCAAGGTCAGATCGAGTTTGCTGTCGATTTTATCAAATTCTCGTTGCAGCCTATCCTCCAAGCAGTTCCTGATTTTCGCTCTTAGAAACACAGTCAAGTCCGCTACTTCGTGTGGCTTCACTCCGGATATCCGTTCCACCACTCCAAAAAGCTGTTTGACGCGGTTTTTGAAGTCCACATAGTCGTCGGCGGTGATGTGAGCGTTGTTGAAATCCATCATGCAAATTTTGGCCGCGCGTCAAAGGCGAGATCTGTACGCTTTTTTCGCCTGCTCTTCGACAGGAGCGTTGGGCGAGTTTTGTTGCCCAGTCCGAGCAATCTGTTCTTGCATCCTTGACCGTAAGTTCTGCTGAAGAGTTGCTGTTCCTAGGCCCTGTGGCAAATGTCGGTAGTTGCCAAGGCTGCTCTCTGGCCGATGAGACTCTTAATCTAGAACTGATTCCTTTAGAACCGCCGACTTCTTTTCCAGAGCCGGATTACCTAAGCCATGAATCCCACCTCGCGACAAAATCAGAGATGAACCAAACAAATTAATTTAGTTCTCCAGGACATCAAGACTCGTTAAAGGATCAATCTGTCTCAGGACCCATAGACGAAAATGTTCTTTTCGAAACTAGGCCGCGCAGCAGACGCCAAGAAAGGTGTGTCGGGGGCTGCGGCTGCCGCTCCGTCGGGCCAGATCAAGATCAAAAAGGTCAAGGTCGCCGTGGATCGCGATGCACAAACGCGACCTTTGCCGCCAGCGGCTAGCCGTGCCCAGAAGGACATTAGCAGCAGCCGAAACAGTGGCAACACTAGCAAAGTCCACAAGAAGCAACCCTCTACAGTGAGAAAAAGAAAAGCGCCAGATCTCGCCAAGTTCAACCGCATCGTCGACTCGACGCCAGAGTCAGATGTAAGCCTTGATACCGACAACACTCCACAACGTTCACTATCGCCCGTTCCCGACAACCGTTCATTGTACAGTGGGACTACGACAGGCCACGTTGAAATCACAGACTCGAAATCAATAGCTTCTCTCGCGTCATATACACCGTGCTTTGAGTCGCGCCCTGATCTCAGCTTTGAGCTGGCCTTGCCCTGTTCCGACACCAAAGAGGTTTACGTTGCAAAACGGCCCAAGTCAGCTTCTGACTACGACCCTGTCTCTGAGGCTGAGCTCATTATGGATTTGGTGGGACAGAACATGGTTCCTGAAAAGTACACACGCGAGATCAAGCACCCATCCCTCGAAGACTGTATTGTGCGACGGTACCGACGAGCAATCAAGCACAACGACCCGGAAAAGTTTCTAGCCAGCGTTGAAGAGTACAACGCTTTGATTACGAAACTCAGGGAAAGTGGAGAGATCTCGTCGCACATGTCGACAGTAACCCGCCTACCCATTGCTCTTTCCCGGTCGCTACTCAACCAAGTTTATTTGCGAATCGTGTCCCCTCGAGCCAACGAACTGAGAGACTACGAGGCCTTTTCAAACAATGTCTACGGCGAGATCATGCCTGATTTTTTGACAAGGTTGTTTCGAGAGACTGGGCTGACCTCTTCTTCTGTCTTTGTCGACTTGGGATCTGGCGTTGGAAACTGCACTCTACAAGCTGCGCTTGAAGTAGGTTGTGAAAGCTGGGGCTGTGAAGTCATGAAAACGGCTTCTGACTTGGCTGCCAAGCAACAGCACGAACTCGAGGCCCGCGCAAAACTTTACGGCATTAACCTTGGCAAAATCGAACTTCGGTCTGCTAGTTTTGTACACAACGATGAGATTCAAAAAGTAGTGTCTCGTGCTGATGTGGTCCTAGTCAACAATTATGCGTTTAGTGGCGAGCTCAACAGCTCTCTCATTGACATGTTCTTGGACCTCAAGGAAGGTTGCAAGATTGTCTCGCTTAAATCGTTTGTTCCTCCAGGCCACGTCATTTCAGAGTACAACATTGAATCGCCACTCAATATCCTCTCTGTGGAAATCAAAGAGCTTCCCTCTGGCAGTGTCAGTTGGACCATGAACACTGGGCCCTACTATATTACTGTAGTTGACCGAACAAAGCTTCAAGAGTTTCTCGCCCGTGGTTCTCGCCGCAGAGGTCGCTCATAGAGCACACTGGACACTAATGACATTTACGTAGTAATATTTATTGAATTAATTGGTTATTTATTTATTTATTTATTTATTTATTTATTTAATTGAATTGAGAGTTTTGGCAGATTTATTGATGGACTCGGCAAATCGTCCCAACGAACTTATTTTAACTTATTTTAAGGACAGCGCTGTGAAAAATTCCGCCAGCTCAAAAAGGAG
This sequence comes from Geotrichum cucujoidarum, assembly GCA_030566025.1. Classification (NCBI taxonomy): domain Eukaryota; kingdom Fungi; phylum Ascomycota; class Dipodascomycetes; order Dipodascales; family Dipodascaceae; genus Geotrichum; species Geotrichum cucujoidarum. Next base: position 286,103 of record JAJMHN010000003.1, on the reverse strand, counting down.
AAACAACAATTGATCAGATTCAACCTTTTCAATTCCCTCAAGGATTGAACTTTCTTAGCTCTTTTGCTTAAGCGTGTCTCATTCTGTCTCATCAGCACGTCGCGACAATGGAAACGCTCGAAGTACAGGCAAAGTCATTTTTAATCAAGTGGGTCACGGCCCCAAACAATTCCTCCATTGTCTGGCAAGTGAAGCCCACAAAGAAGTCAATGTGAGTATAACTGTTCTTTTCCCGGAGATTCTCTTGCTAACATTTACAGAAACTTTGGTTTTTACAAGAAAGTCAACGATAGCCAGCCAGAAGTTGCGCCCGAGATTGACCTGTCGGGGGCCAATGCACCCAAGAGATTCTCTACCACGAAACTGATTGAGCCCATTGAAGAGAAGCTACGGAAAAACGGACTAGAAAAGGTACACTTGCATGGCAAGTGCCAGCCCGACGAGCTTTTAAAAGGATCATACGAAATCCCTGCTGAGAGCGGAGGCACCTACGCGTTCGTCTTTGACAATACGTTCTCCAAAAACACTTCGAAAACAGTTCACTTTTCACAGCGCGTTGTTAGCTCCGGGCCGACCCCTATTTCGTACGATCAACGGCACGGTGTAGCTTTCGACACGAATGGATCGTCGGTGGGTGATACTGCATTGGCTACCGTCAAAACGAAAGAGACATCCCCCTCCGGCCCTAGTTGTTTCAGCGATGGCAGGCATCTTTCAGGAGTCATGTTGAAAAAGCGGAGAAAGAAGCTTCAGGGCTATGCGAAACGTTATTTCTCGCTTGACTACAAGTATGGCACCCTCAGTTATTTTGCGAGCCAGAACTCGTCTATACTCCGTGGTTCAATGCCAATCAAACTTTGTGTGGTGTCTGCTCGTGAGACCTCGCGAGATATATACATTGATTCGGGCATGGAGGTTTGGAACGTGAAAGCCCTGAACTCTTCTGACTTCAAAACATGGGTTTCTGCGTTGGAAGTTGCTCGATTGGGGTCTACCCTGGCTCAGAACAGCCCTCAGAACTACTCGAATATGCTAATGCACTCGGTAGAATCAAACTATGTTGCTGGTCGGCTTTCTACAATGTTTGGTGCAAACGGAGACAGGTCGCATACACAGGAGAGAAACCAGCTATTCGCTAGAATGGAGACTCTTGTGAATAGGCTTGGAGCCACTGCCGAAAGGACCAAAAAGGAGGCTGAGAAAAGCGAGAGCAGCACTCCTGATGTCTATACTGAATCAAAACCTCCTGCAATACAACGCAGGCCGTCTTTCTGGAGACGGAGATCCATGCGCCCGGCTCCTCAAGCTTCAGGCGAATGTAGTCCGACAGAAGCACACCCTCCCATGCCTAAATCACCGCTGCTTACGAATGCATTAGCAGGGGGCTCAGTTGAAAGCTTATCGAATCTTGATTTGAAGGACAAACCCGCTCCACCCGTTTCTAAAGACCTACAAAAACCTGCACACTTGAAAGCAATGAAGGAGATTTCAATTGAATTGAACTTGTTGCTAGATGAATTTAAGGATTTGTTAGTTGACTCCAAGAAACTGAGCCAGAAAATGCATAATCCACACCGCTCTGTTGACGCAAGCAGTATATTTTCAGACGAGTTTTTCGATGCCGAAGAATTTAATGATCACGAAGGGGTTGTGTATTTGGAGCAAAATGAGTATTCGTCCGAGGACGACCTTGTCTCTGAAGATGATGTGCCAAGTGACGATGAAATACACACATTCACCAACTCCACTTCACAGTTACCAACGCCTCTTGGTGAAAAAGACACTGGAGAAGCGACGGACCTGTACCCCTTGTCCGATATTCTTGAAGACCCAATTCGGCGCAAGACAGTACCCATGGCAGTGTCCACTCCTCCTAATTTCCTCACCATCATTCGCAAAAACGTCGGCAAGGACATGTCGTCTGTAGCCATGCCGGTGACTGCCAACGAACCCATCAACATTTTGCAACGGTTTGCCGAAACTTTTGAACATACACGACTTATCGATAAGGCTCTAGAGTTTTCCGAAAATTCACCTGAGCGTATTCTTTACATTTCCACTTTTGCTGCTGTTTTTATTGCATCGGCAAAGGCCAAGGAGCGATCCAGTCGCAAGCCTTTCAATCCTTTACTAGGTGAGACTTTCGAATTAGTGCGCAAAGATCAAGGCATTCGATTGATTGCTGAAAAGGTCAGCCATCGACCTCAGATCATGGCACTACAAGTCGAGGCTGCGGGGTGGACCATTCATTATGCACCAAGCCCACACCAGCAAATCTGGGGCAAGTCTGTGGAGTTGAACAATAAAGGTACTGTGAGATTGACAATCAACTCTACACACGAAGTGTACGAGTGGAGTCAGCCCACGACATTTCTAAGAAACATTATTGCTGGCGAAAAGTACTCCGAGCCAGTAGGAAGTCTGACGGTGAGCTGTTCCAATGGATGGAGATCTGTATATGATTACAAAGCGGGTGGAATGTTTTCTGGCCGTAGTGAGGAACTTATGGGTCGTGTGTTTTCCCCAGACGGCAGCGAAAAAAGAGGGTATTCTGCTACTGGTAAATGGACCGGTAGCATTGAAATGACCACGCCAGAAGGCAAGACCACTATTTGGAATGCCGGCAACTTGGTTGAGAACTTCCCCAAGCGGTTTGGATTCACAGAGTTCACTGCTTCCTTGAACGAAATCACCTCGATCGAAGACGGCAAGATGGCGCCAACAGATTCGCGGTTACGTCCTGACCAGCGCATGTACGAAAACGGCGACTGTGATGGTGCCGAACGTACCAAGCTGGACCTAGAGCAACGACAGCGTGTGCGCCGAAGCGAATTAGAAAGCCTGGGAGATCTTTACAGACCAACATTCTTTGAGTTGGACGAGAAGAATGGAATCTGGAGTTTGAAAAAGGATGCATTAAACTACTGGAATCGCCGCAGAACAGGCGACTGGAAAAATGTTTCAAAACTTTTTTAATAGCTATAAGAAGTGAAAATATAGCGTTGATGCGATAGCACATTTTGTATTACTAGGATTGTACCTCACTGTGGAGACTAATTCTGACAGTGGTTGCAAGAATCAAAAACGCTCCGATATAATACAGAATGTTTCCTGACCTTGCATTGAACAGCATATCGCCAAACATGGCCAAGGGTATCGTGGCAGACAAGCCAACAGTGACTACCAAAGGCGACGTGACGAGCACGGCGAACGCCCAACAGAGGTCCGAGACGACAGCGGCAGCGGCATTACTAATAACAAACGTCCATACACGACTTGTGGAAGGGAGCGCAAACTGTTCAACACCGGTATAATTGAGGAAAGCAATGACGGGCCACAAGAACAGAAGGTTGACGAGCCCTACAAACCCGAGAAAATGCGTCATGTTGATTTGCGAGTGCTCCTTGACTCGGACCTTGAGCAGCACGGTATAGACAGCGTACATGAGCGCCGAGGCAAGTGCCATGAGATTGCCAATCCACGCAAAACTGAATCCCGGTTCTTGAGCGCCGTCCAAGTCGTCCGGGTTGAGGGTCACAATGATTACTCCAATAAAGCACACAAACACAGTAACCACCTTTTCAACCGAAACCTGTTCAATTGACACCAAAGCACTCAGAACCAGTGTGAAGAGAGACGACATGGAGGTGAGCACTGTCGACGTAGCTACTGACGTGTAAGCAAGCGAGGCATTTGCCAGAAAGTTTGCCATGAACCATAAAACGCTGAATTGAGCAGCCAAGCGTACCGTTTCTCTAGTTCCCAGTTTGTCATCGGCTTTTGATTGTTGTTGCTCTTCCAGCGAATTTAATTCGAATTCGCCCATGAACCGTTCTCTTTCGCTCAGCCCGTCATGAGCGGCACCACTTGTCAAAAAAGCCTGCCATTTGCGCTGAAAAGTACGTCCAGCTAGCGGAACCAAGTAAACAACAAAAGCGGCGCTGTTAAAGTATGTCACAAAGTAGGGCTTTCTGTACTCGCCAGACTCGAAGATGGCGTTTACCAGGAAACTCGACACTGTCCAGAGAAGGATTACTAGAGCAAGCAGAACGAGACCGGCATTCCATTTGCTCAGTCCCCAAGAATCAATTGACAAACCGAATCGACGTCTTGGGTGCTCGGTAGCTGCCATTGTTCATTGTTGAGCAGCGCAAAGAACAAACTACGTTGAAGGAACTTGTTTACTCTGTTAATGGGCGGCTGGAATTGGAATTAATATACAGGGCTAGGGCTTCAGCCGTACGCTCAATGTGGTGAACAGCATCGCGAACAAATTAATACAGGCTTTACAAAAGTAATAACGACGTGAAAATGAAAGAATCCTGCAAATACAATATATTGCTACATGTTTCAAGCTAGGAAAACATTAAAGTAATAACATGAGAGTCTTTGGCAAAGCGTGAGCTTGTGTTTCCGCTACCATATTGTGTTGCCGGGTTTGTCGTTTCGCCGGGTACTGAATACACCGTTGGAGAAGGAGCCGGTGGAGGAGTTTGCAAAGGAGGTGAAAGTGCTGGTACCCCTAGATGCAAAGTTGCTGGGGCTGTTGCTAGCGCTGTTGTTGCTGTTGTTGGTGCTGTTGTCGTGGGAGTTGTTGGTATTGTTCTGATGATGGTGGTTGTGGGAGTTGTGTGAGTGGTTGTGACTGTGGTTGTGGTTGTTATTGTTGTGGTGGTGATGGTGGTGATGGTGGTAGCCGTGGTTGCTACCGTTGAGAGTCGCAGATGCGCCACTAACGACGTGATTATTGTACAGGGCCTGCTTCTGCTCGCCCTCCTTGATGCTCTCGGTGTGCACCTTGAACTCGAACGTGACAGAAGCAGGGAGCTCGAGCAAGGCACGGATGGCATCGCGAAGCTTCAAGTTGCCGTCGCCATCAGCACCCCGTGTGCGGGTCCAGACGTTGAGAATGTCTTCGTCACGACGAACGCTCATGACGAGACCGACAAGCTCGTCGGAGTCGACACCTGCATCTGATGCTAGCGATCCGCCAATGACACTGAGAAGAAGCTTTTCCCAGTAGAGTCGTGCTTGGTTTCGGGCCTGGCTCGACACGCTCTTGCCGGACTGGGCCTTGGTGTGCTCGGAGTTCATGGGGTCCTCCTCTGACTTGAGACCAAACTCGCCCATGGGGGAGTTGGCCACAGAGACAGCAGCTGGTGGACTCTTGAAAGGGCGGCGGAAACGCACAACCCACTTGCCTCCAGCAGCGTTGACAGGGTCCTCCCACATGGGCTTGACGCCTTTTCTAAACACCTGGTACTCGGAAGTGAAGGGCAATCTGTCGACACGTTTTAAGTGAGAGTAAACGCTCCAGAACTGCTCGACTGTAGAAAATGAGTCCACTTGTTTGGTAGCAAGCAGGTAGTTGGAGATCTTGACGCCTGGACCACGGTGCATGAACCAGACGGTCCAAGAGTTCAACAGGATGTTTGCGCCCTGCGAAGCGGCGATGATGACTCTGCCCTCGGAGTCTAAATCGATGGAGCTTTCCTTGTCGGTAACCTTTGCTCCCGTAGCAGCTAAAAATGTCGATTTTTCACTATAAATTGGTTAGAAAAGGTACGCGTTTGTGGTTGGCAAGGGTCATATCGACTTGTACATACTGGGTTCGACGGGTCCAAATAGACGAGGGGGATGAAGCACTTTGGTTATTAGACATTATGGCGGCGTGATCTTTGATAGAGAAGGTGTTGTATGGCGTTATGGGCTTAATGCGGAGCGGGTCGATGGAAAAAGAGGTTGGAACTACTGTACAGCAAATGTCGGGGGTTGATGGATGGGTCGTTGGTGCTTACAAGCGAGCGAAGGTGGACAAGATTTAAGATGATGCTTTGGGGTGTAGCTTATGGTACAATGAAAAGCGCGTCGGTAGCAAGGCGATGCAAGATGAATGACGAATAAAGAGGCGGTGGCAGTTGCGGAAAATAGCAGGTCGGTGATGTTAAAAAGCGAAGTTCTTGAAGGATGGAAAGAAAAAGGCGTTGCTTAAAAATTTGAAAAGAAAAAAAAAAAAAGTTTCGTTTTGCACAATGGAAACCTTCCACAAAGCTATGACGTTGTTGCTCGTCGCGCAGGCCGCGCCCTCGGACCGGCACCCCCGGCGGAGCTCAGGGCACGGACCGGCGCATGGAGTGGGCGTCTGGATAGACTAGGCGCAGGCACCGGCAGCGCACGTGGAGCGTTGGAGCGAATGTTGCTGTGGCCGTAGGCATTGGACGTAGGCAGGCACCAGCAGCAACTGCGCTCACGAGGTTGCGCTCAGGGAAGAGCGCCGGGCAAGGAGCACACTGCGCACAGTAAACACTCTCACTAAAACCCAGTAAAGCACTTGTTCTCTGCCACTGAACGACCTAGCCAGCGTGGTCCTGCAAGTGTCACTGAAGCGGCATCACGGCCAGGGCAGAAACGGCTGGTTTAGCACAACGCGCGCGTGCGGTTCTGCCTCTTCCGCCCAGACCAAACCGCCGCCGCCAAGCTTCAACTTCTTCGTCTCCAGCTCGCGACACGCCCGACCCACGCGGATCGCGGTGTCCTGGCCTGTGCGAAGAGTCATTGCCCAAACGTGCCGCGCTTCTTAGTCAACAAGTCCCAAACGCCGGGCCTGAAATGCGAAACCTTCGGCCACCTTGCACTTGATCTCCTAACTTAACCATCTCTCACCAGATTCAAGCATACTCTAGACGCAAACTCCTCTGCTCAAATGGCTTCTCACACCGTCCCCTCGAACACAGACCCCATTACTCTGCCTGCCGCAAAGCCGGCTGACGGCGAAGGCTACACGTTCTTCTTTGACATTGACAATTGTAAGCTCTCATCTAGACACGCGCCTTGATCTCCAACCCCACTAACTCAATCTCCCCTTGACAGGTCTGTACAAAAAGTCCTCCGACATCCACGGTCTTATGCAGCAGCTTATTCACAAGTACTTTGTGAACCACCTGCAGCTCGACGACGAGCAAGCCGAGTTTCTCCACCACCAGTACTACAAAGACTATGGCCTGGCCCTCGAGGGCCTTGTCCGCTTCCACCACATTGATGCACTGGAATACAATAGCCAGGTTGACGATGCCCTCCCACTCGAAGATATTTTAAAGCCTGACCCCGAACTTCGCGCCATGCTTGAAAGAATCGACCGCACCAAGGTCAAGAAGATGTGGCTCTTTACCAATGCCTACAAGAACCACGGAAACAGGGTTGTCAAGCTCCTCGGAATCGATGACCTTTTTGATGGCATGACTTACTGCGACTACAGCGAAAGCCCCATTCAGTGCAAGCCCATGGACAGCGTCTTTGAAAAAGCCATGAAGGAAAGCGGCACCACTGACGTCAACAAAGCACTGTATGTCGACGACAGCTACATCAACATCAAGGCTGCTGCCAGACTGGGATGGCACACCGCCATTCACTACGTTGACCCTGCTGACCCCCTGCCCCCAGTGCCCGCCGGAACCCACATTGTCCGCGACATTGTGGACTTGCCGCTTGTTCTGCCCGAAATCTTTACCGACAAGAAATAGACATCGTTTGGACAGGTTTATAGAGTAATATAATAATAGAAATTTGCGGGTTTTGGCCACCAACGCGTTGCGTAAAGTCGACTCGCCCCGACAGCATAGAAGAAAGTATCAAGTCACGTGGACATACTCTATGGGAGATTGATTAATTAGAGATCGTGGTTGCTTCCTTCTCGTTCAATTTCAACAGACCTCGAAAAAGCCCTATCAAAGATTACAATATGCCGTCCAGAGAAATTCACCGCTTGCAGATGTAAAATTTTCTTGCAGTGTCAAGTGTTGTTTTCTATAAATATGGGCGTGTGCGCTTTTTGATATTGAAACAGCGGAACAAGGGCACTATGGAGACCCCCGATACAGCCGACCACAAACCAATGGCACACGACATACATTTGCTTGAACACAGAAATACCCAGCGTGCTGATAGCCATAGAGCTGCATCATGCAGCCCGTGCCTTTGGGCGTTGTATGTGTATCCCTGGATGCAGTCACAATAACTCTAAATCCAAGTTCATGCAACGCCATTGTCTTTCATGAAATTTCTCAGCCGTCGATGGATTTTCAAGTCATGGTTTTCTCACCAATAGCCCTTTGCATTTGAACAAACACTGCTTCAGCACCAATGATCCACACTCTACCTCCGGAAGTTCTTCAACTAATCATCAACTACCTCATGGCAGTCCCCAAACGCCGGCTCAGGGAGGAATTGGAAAATTCCTTGTCTTACAGCTACCTTGGTTCATGGAACTTCATTCAGCACCCTGAAAACCTGTTCAACTTGGCGCATACATGCAGATATCTTAAATCTATTGTTTATTCCGAAATTTTCAAAACATGGATATGCTACGAGGGGATGCGTGAACCGAAAAGCGCGCTGGGCTACTGCTGGGATCATTGTAGCTGCAAGCAAACGTATAATGAACGTTCTTGCCGTTCACAGCCAGCCCACTTCATGCCCATGGTACCGGAATTTGATGTGAGCGCTTTACAATACGGCGAGCCTTCTTACATCTTGAACATCCCAAAAAAGCCCAAGTTTTATCTCTACCCCACTGGGCGTAACAATGCCTCCATGGACTCTTTACAGTACATTCAACATTTGTGCTTGGGCTTCAATGGGTTAAGTAAAACTTATTGCCCTTGGCTAGCACCTTTGCTGTCCAAGATGACTTGTCTTCAAGAATTGACTTTGGTTTTGAATGGACGAGCGCAAAGTTGTGATACGGAAAAGGTAACATCTCTCAACTTGCTTGACCTCGAGTACGTTATTGATAATCTTATGCTTCACAATAATACTATTTGAGCTCATATCTTTGTTGGTACTAAAATTGATCGTGAACTTGGAATGCCTGCTTTCTTGGACAAACTTAGCATTTTTCTGGCAAAAATGGAGAACCTCAGAGTGGAGCCTCTTGTCGTACGATCAGACGCATACGAGCCTCTATTTCCGCAATCTTTCTGCGCAGAGATTCAAAAATTCAAACACCTGAAAACGTTTGTTGCCATAGGTGATGCGATGTTTATGAATGATGGAGAGTCTGAATTCGCTGAAAATGCTGGCAAAGGATTTTCTACGCTAGACTTAATCAAGTCACTTGAAGGGCTTCCAAATATTGAGCATATAGAGCTAGAGCCAAACCTCTATTCATCATTTAGCACGAAATTCCGCCTTTGGAAGCTGAAATCATCTTTAAAGTATTTGGGAATGCTTCAAATTCAGTTGTCGTACTGCGATTCAAAACATGTACTTGAATCCATTACTTATTTGAACTTACATTGCACAAGCACTATTGCAAGAAGCTGTTTTCCTTTACTTCCCAATTTAGCAACATTGGGGCTTTTTGGATACGAGAATGAATCTCCGGAATTTGAAAATGCACTTCAACACTTTTCGCACAATAGTCCGTTTCTCGCTACCCTTATACTTTGCTCCTGTCGACTTCATGGCGTTCCAAAAAACTTCTGGTCTGGCACACTAGCTACTGTCAAACATTTAGAGATGTATTCCTGTTATCGTTTGAATGGCAAGGATATTTTAGCGCACGCCACTCACTTGCGCCGTTTAATGTGTGATTTCAACTTTGCACCTCACATGAATACATCCTTGTCATTTGAAGAGTTCTTACAAATGCTATTAGAAGGCAATATCAGTAAGGATCTACGCACAATTTGCTTTCGGCCTTTTTTCTCATCCGACCTGAAACCTGAGCCATTTGGAACGCAAAACTTTTGGCTAGAAAAAAACATTCCTGCGCATTGGCCTAAAAATATTACTTGGGATTTTATAGGTTCTAATGTCGGAGATCCCGACCGTCTTCCTTCAATTCTAGATGTACCAAAACTTTTGTTGTGCGCAAAAAAGTACCACAAGGGACCTATTCCTTTGGATAACTGATTTTGATTGCCAAACTGCTCAACTGTCAAGTTAGTGTTAAGCGGATCTAGCAATCTCAGACAGAGTGAATGGTTCGGCTGGCAGCTTTGCTATAATATTATAGGATGGTTTCTTTGATCCACTTGGTCACATTCTGTTGTCTGGTTTAATTTAGTTGATAAAGCTAGTCCGTTTGCTTAGCAACAATTGAATATCATGATCAATGAAGTGTTGCTCATTTTTAGTGGTTTGTTCAAGGTTGGATGTTTCTGGTATCGTGGACCCGCAAACCTACAACGACTACAACTGCGAGTAATTGTTTCATGGACTATTTCCTTTTGTAAAAACTTTTGCAGTAAACGACCGGTAAAAGTAAAGTATTAGTAAAAATGATATTTCTCATGTTATGAAAGATCTAAGTTTCGGTGTTGAAGACTGCAGCTGAAAAAGTCGAACACCTTAGGCAAAACGGTGGCTCCGGACTCCATTGTATGTTTTTAGCAAACAACGCAAAACAGCTACAAAAATTGCAGCTAGCAGCGTAAAATACATATTAAACAAAGCAGAAGCACATTTAGATTTTGGCCGCAACAGCCAGGTAGGTTTGCTTTTTGGGGGCCATTAAACCACCAGCACAAATGTTTGCTGGTCGGCGCCAGCGACCTGCTCCCACTTCTTAATTTTTTCTATAGCACTTTCAATAGTGAGATGTCGTTATTATGCAACTCATTTGCCTATCTAAAAACATGTATAATACAACTTGATTGTGGAGGCCAAACACTCCAACAAAATCACAATTGACAGCACTTGCAGGCTGAGAAAGTCGATCAATAGCACACCAGGTATGCAAACGTTTTTGGCCAGTGACAGAGTTAACCCTGGATAGTACAAATTAAGCAGCACGCATATACAGGCACAGAAAATAAATTATTATTTGAGAATCAATGCATTTGAACCAGCTCACCTTTTACCTGATTTGGATACGTGTATAGGAAATTGTTCCTATTGCATACTTGGCCAAACTTGTCTCAAATTACAGTTATCATTTTGGTAAGACTAGTCATGGTCTACTCGGCTCAGAAGCTATGTATATGTTTTTTTCTGTTCTGTTTGATTGTGTTTTCGCAATTAGGTCTAGACTTAATAAATTTAATAAACTAGCTCACGAGTATTTATAAAAAATAATGTCTTCACTAATTTTTTTACTCAAGTGTGTCTCGCAAAAATCATTCAACTATATATAATTTCAAGGCCACTGCAATTAGTTTTCTTTTTTCACATTCTTGGATTGCGTCCTTAGATAAAGTGGGTTTGGAGGCTAGCCCCGTTTGCAGGTGACGAGCGGCCACCCACACTTGGGGCCATGTGAGGTTTTGAGGTCTGCACTGCGACGAAGCCTCTTTCTACTCAACAATATTTCAAGACAAACTGATTTTCTGTTCAAACATTTTGTTGCACATAGCCAGGAGTTGTTGGTTTGCGTCACTTGGATTTAACTGTGATTCTTGGGTATGCAAAGTATGGAGAGCCCCCTTGTAATTAGTCGTGAGACCTGTATAATAATGACCTATCAGACCGCGACAACACCCAAACTTACTACCATTTCTTTAAATAATTTTTATAGTGTATATCCTAATACCAGCAATCCGACGGCAAACACGTCCTTTATTTGACTTACTGGATCTAATAACTTGTATTCCACCGCACTGTTTAATTTTGCAGACTAAAACCTCAAATCATCTTGTTTTTTTTCTCAAGACGCTAACGCCTCATTTATTATGTCTACACTATGTACCTTTATGTCCTCTACCATTTTACAGTACTAATTCTTATTCACTTGCAGGGAGCTGGTTTGCGCAGGTCAGCTAAGGCAAAATGCCGGCCCGATCTAGTGCCGAGAATTATATACACCTGAATTCAACAATTTCATAAAGACCCTAAGTAAGTCCTGAACCAATATTTGATTATTCTTTTGTCTATGGATTTTTCCCATATTTTTGTGCTTTATTGGGCTAATCTTGGTCCCTTGGAGCTGGATCAATAGTCTATCGACCATTCTATGTAAAGCGCGCACGTGCACACATGGCCTTTGCATGACGTCACAGTAATCCCAGAGATTCTATTGGACAAAATACTGAACCAACAAAAATAAATTTAAGCAAAGCAGCTTGGACTTTCAATGGCTTGTCAGTGAAGGAAATAGATCTATTAAAGCGTATAAACTGATATATGAACCAGCAAGTGCGTAGCTATGTAAAGGCAAGAACCAGACTGTTATTAATGAGATCCAAAGACCTTGAAAACGTAAATAAAAACACAAAATGTATGTAGCAATGATGGGTTGGCAGCAAAAAAAGACAAAAGAAAAGCAATAGTATATCATGAAAAAAGGACGTGGAAGTGCAGAGAAGGAAAAGTCCGCTAGTGTTTCCTTGGGCTGTGTGCTTTGAACGAGCCGTCCATGGTCGACTGGCGCTTCTTGGCCTCTTGGGCCTTGACCTTTCTGTTGAACCTCGAGTTTTCATTCTCATGAACCAGGGTACAATGTCTCTTGAGCGAGTCCTTGCGGGTAAAGAGCTTGTTGCAAACGGTGCAGCTGGCGGACTCGATGGCGCCGTGCTGGGAGCGGGTGTGGCGGCTCCACTCGGAGGCCGTGGCAAAACCGCACACCCACCAGGGGCACTGCTCGTCGGTGCAGTGGTATTGGCGGCGGACGTTGTGGGCGTCCATGTGCTGGGCGAGCAGGAGGATGGTGCGGAACTGCTGGCTGCAGTGGGAGCAGAAGAAGTTGCCCTTCTTGCCGCTGGTTGCTTTGAGGAAACGCGACTCGTTGGCGCGGAGAAGCATTTCGTGGTTGTTGCTGGCAACGTGTGGGTTGATCCAGGCCCGGTTCTCCTTTACGGACTTGGACGTCGACGAGGCGGAGCTTGAAGAGACTGGGCGCCGGACTTGCGTCGACGAGGGGAAGAGATTTGAAAAGGGGACAGCCTTGTAGCCTTGGTACATGTGGGAAGCCTGGGCACCGCCTGCTGTTGGTTGACCGTTTGCGTCGTAATAAGGCGGTGGTTCTATACTCATGGGCACCGGCACTTCTTGTCCCGGCGCGTAGTGCTCGCTGTAGTATACTGACGACGGTGCGGCAGTCATGGGCTGCTGGTGAGGGTGATTTCTCATCATGAGATTTGCTTGGTTGTTCATGGCGACCTGCTGCATGGCCATTTGGTTTGCATAGGCGTTGAAGTGTTCCTGTTGGTAGAGACTATTGTACGATGCGGCAGCATTTGGGGCAATGGCCTCTAGTGCAGCTGCGCCTTGGCTGTAAGTTTGGTAATGTGGGTTCATGTTGTTGTTGCTAGATTGATTTGGTGGGATGTTGCTCATGGATGTGTAGCGAGGGTTGCTGCTGGTGTCGGCCGAGGTGTGGCTAGTATTGATCTGACGAGGAACACGCATGTTATACTGGTAGTCTGAGGTGCTTTGGATCTCGTAGTTTCTCATTGCTGAATCAACAAGTGCTTGGTGCATTGAACGTTGGTAGCTTGATTTCGATTTGGAGAGAGTGTGTGATGCTTGAGCTTGTCCGACTAATGACATACCACAAAGTAGCAGGTCAACAGGAAAGAGAAAAGAAGAAGAGAAAAAACTGCGGAAATGAGGAAACGGGCCAGGTTATAAATCGTTGGCTTCATACGCCATGTGTTTTGAATGGTACACAGCTTAAGCCTTTCCAATAAGCGTAAAAGTCGAAAAGGCTAAACAAGACTGGTTCAATAACTTTCAACTATCAGCCAAAGGAGTTTTGCTTTTTTATTTTTTTTTTTTTTTTTTTGCCTATCATTTCTTAGTTCTTGTTTCTTATTTCCCTGTCAAGTCGAGTCTGTTGACCTGTAGAATAGCCCTGTGTGGGTTTGCAAGTGCGGGCATGGATGGCTCAACAGGGCCTAGCAACAAGACCCGGCAAGCAAGCACGGCCACAACGCAAATCAGTACTGGGTTCTTCGTAGACAAAGCAAAGCCTTGAAGTTGAAAGCCTCATGTCCGGTGATGTATTTATTTTATTTTTATTCTTGCAAGTTCCGTGTGCTGGGCTAGGCTGGTCTTGTATCAGGTAATTGTCGGGCTATTCCTTGTTTGTGCTTAGTTGAGGCTGCGAACGGTAAAAACGCCCATACCAAAAATTAAAAAAAAAAATAAAATATATGTAATTATTTTCTATAGCACCGGTCTATACAGATATCACACATGTCCTGGCTATTCTGCATTGTGTATTGCAAGTAAAACGTTCCAGGCCCTGTCCAAGAGAAAGAAAAGCGTTTTGGCAGGGTTTTCTCGATTTACAGTAAAGCCGGCGCGTGCATCACAAATGCGCATTCCAAGCGCACTCAAAACTACGGGGAACAGCATGAATCGTTCAACGGCCGAAGAAAAACAAGACAAACTAAAGAACTTGAAGGGAAAAAAAAAAAAAAGAAACGGAGACAAACTGCACTGCCTTGCCTTTTCAAAGCGATTATAATAATTATGTTCAAATACCAAGCAAAGCGTATCATCCAAACTTGTTTCCGAGTTGAGGCTGCGAATCCAAAGGAATATAAAACCCCCATTTCAAGATCATGGTCACGTGACTGTGCCCATTTGGTCCTTTGAAGAAAATCCAAGCCAACTAACTAATTAGCAAACTAGTCAGCACTTCTTTCAAGTGGCAAGGGCAGTTGTTTTGAGTTCTCGGCTACTCGGCTTTGTTTCAATAATTGGACGGTAAGCTACTTCGTGTTTTGTTTCTTCTTTTATACGTTTTCAGCGGGGGGAAGCAAATCAATAAATTGGGTAATAAATAAATAGAATGATTGAATGCGAGTCATGCCAGTGTATGTATGTAGTTTAGTTCATGTTGGTCGTTCGTCGTCAATAGTCGTAATAATAAAGTAGGGATGGTAGGTCGTTTCAAGTCGTTTCATTGTATAATATTCCAGCCAGGTTCGTGTGCTCACTCACTGTCGTCTGCAATCGCACAGTCGTCGTCGCCGTCGTAGTCAAACTCCATCTGCACCACTCTCTTGAACCGCCCGTACCTGTCCAGAGTGGACTCCTCGGTGTTCGGCGCCTTTTCGCGCTGCGGCCGCTCCAACACTTTGGGACTAAAACTAGTCGATCTCACATGGAACGGGACGATGGGAGGAGTTGCATGCACTTGGATCACGTTTCTTCTCCGTCGGTTTCTGGTTGCGTCACCTTGACCACCAGTTTTACGAAGGAAGGTCAGGTCCGGTCGTTGCCTCGGAAGCTCAGTGTTGATTTCTCGCAGGGGCAAATCTTCCAGACTATCGTCTTCTTCGCTCAATGTGCCATCACTCTCTGACGGAGAACTGGGAGGCATGTTGGTATACTGGTATTGGGACCGGCCTGAATCTTTGGCCGCCCCGAAACTAGCGCCACCGGAGATTTGTTGTTGTGGCTGCAAGGGCACAGCACTGCTTTGCAAGTCAATGGTATCCACCACCGTTTCTGGAGTCGGTGTAAAAGCCGACTTGGAAGTTTGTGCTGAAGAAGGCTTTAAACGCACAATCACACAAGTAGCATTGTCTGTAGACCCATTGAACAATGCCTGGCGCACGAGTTCTTGCGCTGCTTCGGCCGGGTCTTCAATGTGCCTTATCAAATCAACTGCCTTTTGGTCCTTGATGACATCCCAGATACCGTCACAAGCTATAATCAGAAACTCATCGGCGTCATTGTCGAGTGGCAAAGAAGTCGTGTATGGTCGTGAAGAGACATGTGGTTTGAGTTGGCGGTCACCAAGAGCTCTGCTCACCGCCAAACACCCATTGACTCTGCCGGCAGTCACAATGCCGCCCATTTGGCGTATCCGGGCCGTTTCCGCTGGATCCGAGGCTCGGTGGTCGTACGTGAGCCTTCTGGCGACACCGTTGCTGGAGAGCACAATCCGTGAGTCACCAACGTTTGCAGTGTATAGTGTCCTTTTCAACCGTTTGGAGTCGTTTAGTGGAGTTTGGTTGACAGCGAGGGCAGCTGCAGCAGCGGCTGACGCAAAAGAATGTCTGCGGCGGCGTCTGCTTTCCTGGATCTCAGTCTTGATGTACACCACAGCAGCAGTACACCCAGACTCATCAGCACCTTGGGTAGCACTTAGTCTCTTGTCTACCAGTTCAAAGGTAGCCGCCATGATAGCTGGAACTGACCATTGATTTGAAAACAAGGTGAGATTCTGACCCAGCAGTTTGTAAAAGTTGGCAGCACACCATTTTGCTGCAAATGATCCCGCATGCCCGTCAAACACTCCATAGTACGCAGATCCAGGGCTGTCGAGGAAGTTGGATACCATTTTCGTAGCGTCCTCCATTGTGGGCCTGTAGCGTGCATTTTGCGTGTGGCAGAAAGACGCATTCAATGCTGGAATTGCTGAGGATGCTGTCGTTGTCGCTGTCGTCGTGGTGGCTGTGTTTGTAGTCGTGGTTGGCGTTGGCAAAAAGGTGACATGGCTGTTGCTTTTCATAGCGGGTTACAAACAGTGGGAAAAGGGGCGGGGAGAAGCCGTTAACAAGAGCAACAAACAAAGATTAGAACGAATTGATCACACAATTATCGTTTTGAGAGGGTGTAGACTTGGAACCTTGGGCTTGCGAGAAGAGATCCGAGACGAGTAGCGAGTAGAATTGCAACAGAATAGAGCCCAATCAACAACAGCAGCGAGCGCTTGGGCAGTGGAGGAGGAAAGATTTGGGAAGCGTGAAATTTGGAATTTCATGGCTTGGCTTATGTAATTCTTTTGTCGCATCAGGACCGTTGTTGTGGGCAAGGCAAGTGTGATGTTGTTGGGACTTGTAGTGATATCTATTTGGTAGTAAACATTTAACCCTGTACGTGGTTATCACCTGTATTTTTATATAGTGGTTTTAACAGCAGGGTGACGCTGGATAAATTGCACCCCTGGGCCAAAGCTGTCAGTGAGTCCAATCCTTTAATAAGCATTCCTTAGTACAAAATGCAGTGGTCGTTTCGACAGGTCACTTGACTTTCAGCTTTTTTAAAGAGCGTTTAAAGGTGCTACGGGCTTATCAGCTAACGCGCCAGTATTGCAGGGACCGCAGCACAGAAAATGTGGGGAGATTATATTGTTACTAAGCATTGTACTAAGCACTCATGTCATGATGAAAGTATTAGGACAAGTTCCGCGGGAGCTCCGCGGGTGTTCCGCGGTTTCTTTTCAGAACCTGAGATCCATTGATAACAACGGTGAAGACGATCATGAAGATTGATGATTGTTTATTGAAACCAGAAAGGCGCGGTTGTAGGCGAAGCTGTATAGGTCCAAGTATAAATACAAGTCAATGGAGTTTTGACACAAATGATGAAAGACATGAAATGAAATGAAAAATGAAAAATGAAATGGTTGGGAAAAGTTTAGGCAAGTCTGACGCGGGCCATGGAGCTGCGTCGTCGTCCCTGGGGGTCTGGGGGCGCGGTGGAGGCAGGCAGTCTGCCGTTCTCGAGGTGCCTCCACATGGCCACAAAGCTGCCCTCTGGGATGAGGCCCTTGTTTGCGTCCTTGGTCGTCAAGAGGTTGAGGGCGTCTTCCTTGTACTCGTCCCACTTGACCCACAGGTCCTCCTCGGCGTCCTTGTCGGTGGTGACGGGCGCGGCATCGTCGGCGGTGCTGTCGGCGGTCTCGGTGGACTTGACGACGGCGAGGTACTCCTCGACGCTGGCGAGGAAGGCGGGTTTGGGGTCAACGGTGGATCCGTAGGCGACGGCTTCTTCGAGGTAGGCCTTGCAGCGGGCGCGGGCGGCAGCGTCGGTGTTTGAAAAGCCAAAGAAGGTCTTGATTTCTTCCATTGTGTTATCGATAAGAGCGTGCAGTGGAATGGAAGAAGAAAAGAAGGAGGAAAAAGGAGCCGTTGAGCGGGTTTATATACTGGCGGGGGGTGGGCGACTGGCAAAGGGCGCGATAGGAGCTTGTTGATAGGAGCTAAGCTGCCAATCAATCAGTGCAATATCTAATCAGCGGCCAATTACAAAACAAACAACAACAAAGGCAGCCACCGCGTCACAAACAAGCGTTTCACAGACTCGGCTGGAACCAAACCAGATCATCTGGGATCTCTGGACTCTGGACTGCCAGTGCCCCGGTGAACTGCGAGTTTGGCGAGTTGCCTGGACCTGGCCGTGCTTTGGCGGTACTTGGTACTTGGAGAAGGTCCCCCCCTCCCTCCCCGTCTCGAAGCAGCACCAGAACAGCTGCACTTGGACCAAGAACAACGCTAGTCCACTCTGGTCCACCAGCAGTCTGATTAACTGACTTGGTGGGGTCTAGAAACAACCTACCGCGTGGTGCGCTTCGCTTTGCGCTTAGGTTCGGACTTGCCCGCGCAACCCGGCGGAAGGCGGTCCTATGACAGCCCAGAGAAGCCAGTCTATACGGGTACTAACAACACCATTGCCAGTCTAATTCTGTCCATACATCAATCAATACTTATCCTTTCATTTCATATCGCTTCCGGTCAAACAGCTTTTCTTTCGGACCGCGCTTCTTTTCGCTTTCAAAAGAAACAGGCAGCCAAAGCGTCAAGGCCGGGCTGGTAGCTCCACGGTCGGAAATAACAACGGGCGTAGCGGGCGTAGCGGGCGTAACGGCCGACTGGGAGTTGACAAGAATAGGCAGCCAGCCCAAAGTGCAAACATAACCAGTAACGCCAATTTGAAATAGCCGTGAACCCAGCACAAAGTCATGAAAAACTACAAACTCAATTACAGGAAGAGTAGACGCAATATCATCTAGATAAATATCAGGTCACGCGTAGTAGTTAAGTATCTCTCCAAAAGTGTCCATGTCCGGTTGGCTATTATGAAAGCTATTTCAAGTACTGTTCTACTACCACTCCAACTTTTAAAAAACTTTCCTGTGTGCGCTCGCTTTTGTTTATTGAAACTATCATAAACTCATGTCTTAAGTAGCTGCTCACATCTCTATGCAGGCCTGCTTTCTAGAACTTGGCTCGTGGGTTCATCAATGGGGCCTGGGCTGCCTTTCTGCCTGCCTCAATCCAACGGTTAGACTCAGCCGCGCAGGGTTAGGTCAACCTTCTTCTCCCAACCGTACCGTAAAATTTTTTTTTTTTTTTTTTCAGGATTTGAAACTTCTGCATGAGTCCAGCGATATAACTAATCACACTAATAGCGCAAAAATGGCAGAGAGTTCGACCCCTTCTGCTTTTTCATACAAAGAGGCGCTGCTCAAGGGCCCTGAGGGTTCCATTGAGTCAGCTGCCAGCGACGTTGCCGCCCCTGCTGCGACTGCGACCCCTCGCACCACTGCAAAGATCAACAACCTGGTCCTTGACGCTGGTCCCTTGATTGCCCAGACCTACAACGAAATCCGCTCCTTTGCCGACCGTTTCTACACTACGCCCGCCGTCTACGCCGAAATCAGAGACGAGCGGTCTCGTGCCAACCTTGCTCTTTGGGGCGACAACCTCGTTGTTCGACAGCCCAAAACTGAGCATTTCAAGGCCATTGTCGACCTGGCCAAGCGCACCGGTGACTATGCCGTTCTCTCCATTACCGACATGCAATTGCTTGCCCTTTGCCGAGAGCTCGATGTCGACGAGCATGAGGGCAGCGACGAACACTTGAGAAAGGTCGCTACTGGAAACGCAGCAAACATGAAGCTCAGAGTTATTTCGAACATCCCTACTCAGAGAATCCTTGCTGGAGAAGTGGGCGAGGATGTTGAGGAAAAGGAGCAGGAGCAAGTTGACGACGACGGATGGGCAGTCGTGCCACCCAAGAAGAAGAAGGGAAGCAAATTCAGATACCAAAAGGAGGAGCAGAAGGAGGAGCAGAAGGAAGAGGCCAAGGAAGAGCCTAAGGAGGAGCACAAAGAAGAGCCCAAGGAGTCTACAGAATCATCAACGGAAAGCTCTCAAGCACCGGAAAACAGCACAGAGACTGAAATTATCCTAGAAGAAGGCGAAGACGACGATGGCG
Organism: Geotrichum cucujoidarum; assembly: GCA_030566025.1. Lineage (NCBI taxonomy): Eukaryota > Fungi > Ascomycota > Dipodascomycetes > Dipodascales > Dipodascaceae > Geotrichum > Geotrichum cucujoidarum. Next base: position 266,207 of record JAJMHN010000003.1, on the reverse strand, counting down.
AAGGCTGGATCACGACCGAGAACCTTGAGGAGAACCTCATTAAGGAGAACGGCGAGGTCTTTACCACCGAAGAAGCCGCCCCTATTCCAGCTGCCGTAAGCACTGGCGATTTTGCCATGCAAAACGTGGCGCTGCAAATGGGCCTCAACCTTGTCAACCCCACCAACGGCCGCCACATTACCCAAGTCAAGTCTTGGATGCTTCGGTGCCACGCGTGCTTCCGTCTCACACAAGTTCCCCGTGACGGCACGGTGAAGCAGTTCTGCCCATTTTGCGGCCAGGCCTCGCTCATGCGCTGCTCGGTGCGGGTCAACGACGAGGGCCAAATCAAGGTTTTCCTTCGCCGCAATTTCCAGTGGTCCGTGCGAGGCAACAAGTACAACCTGCCCAACCCGCAGTCGCACAAGGCACGCCGTGCGGGCCGCAACGACATGCTTGCGCAGCAGAGCAGCGTGCTGCTGAGCGAGGACCAGAAGGAATATGCGCGGGCCGTCAAGCACGACAACTGGAAGAAGCGTCAGAACGAAAAGCTGCTCAACGAGTGGATTGGCCCGACCGACAATGGCTCCGTGGACAGCGTCACCAGCCCCTTTGCCATTTCGGGATACAAGAGAGACGCGGCCAGACACACTGGCGTGCGCGTGGGAGCCGGCCGCTACGTCAACAGCAACCGCAGAAAGAAGTAGGTGCCTTGACGGTGGGCTTTATTATTACTTGTTTTAATATTTTTTTATTTTTGTTTCTTTTTTGTACTGGATTGCATATGAGTTGTTCTACTCGAAGAATAAAAGTCTTTTTGTTGTAATTATAAAAAGAGGAATCCGTGGTTCAATGACGGAGAAAGAAGCGCGTTGCGCATATCCAAGTGGCCAGTGGCACGCCAACGCCCCCCGGTAAAACCGCCGCTACCCAAACAAGACAGCTTGGCAACTAAACAGCAGTTGGTCATAGCTAGACAGCCCTTGCACAGAGCTCGGGTCTCTGTTCATTGCTTGTCTTCTACTGGAATTCCGCACGAGTCCAAAGCGAGTGCACTTTTGTGGGCCTTCGGAATGAATTTTAAGTTTGGGCTTGGACTTTTGCTAAGCGAGCCAAACCTTGAAGGAGCGTTCTTTGGCCTTGGTCCCTGCTTGTCGACTAAGCAAGGCCACTAAGTATGGCGCGTACTCGGTGGTTGTAGGCAGTCGGGTTGAGCAGTGTTGGTTCGCGGAGTTCCGTTCCCATGTTACCAGGCACTGGCGCTGACAGGCTGCTCTACCAACAGGGCCGACAAAAGCATGGAAGACCACTGTGGGGATTCTGACAGCCGAGCTGGTCTGTACCATGGCAATTTAACTTTGTCACCCTTTATAAAACGCTAAAGACAAAGGATCCCCAGGGCCTGTTTAACTTATCGCGCTGAAGTTAAACTGTGTATGTATGTCAGTAATTACAACTATGGCCTGCGTGTAGTTGATCCAAAGCGCACGCCAACCTAGATCGCTCCACTGCTGGCGTGGCAGAAACTGCGCAATTTGCTCATATACAAGTTCTAAGCAAGAGCAGAAATGGCGCTAAGTACAAGTGCGCTCACTAGCTAAGTAGTAGTGCGTGCCAATCGCGACGCGTAGATGAGGCGTTGCGGTTCCTAGACCCGCGCACTGCGTACGTGCCCAGGCATTTGCGCAAACTGCCGTAGCGTAGAGAGCAAAGAACAGGCGCCCATTGCGTTCCCTTCTTCGCGTGGAATTCTATGCGGGCGGCGGACTGGTCTTGTTTGCCGGTGCAGCGGTGATGTGCACAGGCCTGCCTACACCATCGGGCGGGCGAGCGTCAAACGGTTCCACAAACAAAGCCAACGGCCGCAGAACCAAACGGTTGATTCAGCCGCCCGGTTTCAACTGTTTCGAAGTGGAACCCGCTCTGCCCAGACAACAGCGCGCGCCTGTGTCCGAGAACGCTGCTTCCTTTGTACTTGTAATTTCTATTTTTCCAGTGGATTTGGTCTTTATTTACTCCTTTTTTCTGGCGCTTCCTTCGAGTCCCATGTTTTTTTTTTTTTTTTCTTTACCCTCCAAAAAAATCCGCCCTAAAGCTTGACAACGCATAATAATCCTCCTCCTCCTCCACCACCAACTCCAGTACTTTCGCGGCCGAGTCAATTGTCACTGCATCGTCTCAGGACACAACAATACCCATTCGGACTCTGCCTGGCTGGATCTCGCCAATCTCCTCGCCGTGTTTGGGTGTTTCCCTCTCATTTACTGGCATCTTCCACATCCCAACACAAAAGACACTTGGTAAACTTGGAGCCTCCATCAAGCACAACCAGTCCAAGTGGCAGCTCATTATATATTCCTGCTGGGACTTTTTACTCTTAGATACCTCTGCCTTGTTGATGACCCGCGTTCATGTCCCTTTAACGACTCTTGACTTCTATGGCAATACCATCCCTACACCACTTCTCCGCGGAATCTGTTACTCAGACAAATCGTCCTCAGCATCCCGATTGTCTTTCATTCTAAACGCACATGCAGCGCCACCATTTAGCATTCTCCCGGGAACCGGGGCGACATAATGACAACCAGCTAGATCAACCGCAAACGCAACGGCTGCAGAACAAGCACAGCAATAGCAACGTTCTTTCTGACGATGACATTTCCGACGACACTGTCTCTTCATCAGACGGATCTTTCAAGCCCCCCGTGCTTTCTGATTACGCCCGAGCCTTACTTTCCGATCCAGTATCCTCGAAAGCAAAAGCTGCCCGTTTGGCGGCCAGCAACTCGGCTGTTTCATTGTCCACCAGTGGGCCTGTTGCCAGCTCATCCACCTCCAATCCTCATACCGCTTCTGCATCTTCTTCAACTTCTTCTCTTCGAATTGGCAGTGTCTTCACACAGGGCCAGAACACTCATCTTCAGCATCAATACAAGAGCCCCCGTGCTACGCCGAGGGCCTCACCCATCAACGGAACTCGCCAGCAACACGAGATACAACGACATTTGAATCGCGTCAGAAACGAGCAAAAATCTACCAGCGACGAAGATCTCAATGGACGACTAAGGCATTACTCCTCGACCGGCTCTAACCAGTCCCTGGGCGAAAAGAAGGCGTCCAATTCGTCTTTGGACTTACCATTATCTGGCTCCAAGTCTGCTGGGTCTTTACGGACTGCTCGGTCTTATACCATGCTAGACGGGCCAGTTGGTCCTGAGCAGTCTGAAACAAATGACGAGAACTACGACGACTCCATGAGCCAAAACCAAAACAGCTACAACTCCAGCAGTGCCACTCCCCAGCCTGAAGAGCCCGCGTTTTCTGCTGCACAGAAGTCTCCTGTTCTAACACAGGTATCTCCTCCACCTGACCCCAGTGAAAGCATTGCTCGTAGCCCTCCCACCACCATCTCGTTTGCACCAGAAAGCAAAAGGCAAGACACGGGCGTCTTTGGCTTGTCTACTCCAGGGGTTACACGCTCTACGAATACGCGCAGCAATTTGTCCACCATCAGAGTCAAGCGGTTTGGTCGCGGGCTAGGGCCGCCTAAACGTGCAGTCCCACGCGAAAGCGATGAAGGCCTCAGCAGCGCCAACGACAATCAGGACAACTCTGAGGACTTTGACAAAGCCCACCAAAGCCAGTTTCCGTCTGAAGAGATGGACTCGCCAATGCTGGATGTCGATGCCCCAAGCTCCAAACTGTCTCGTGAAAATTCCATGGACATTGACATGGATACCCACAAGAAGCAGGATCACCTCGAAAGCCCCGTCGACCGTCCCAAGAATACCCAACTCCCAGAGTCTAGTCATGACAGTGCAGAGCCTGCTCAACCCTCTAGTGACGTCCCCAAGATGGATCGTCTGGACGCCACTGAAAACGAGGTCGCGCGTAAAAGGCGGTCAGAGCTGTATGATGTGGCACAGCGCGTTCACTTGCCGATATTTGACGACAAAGAAAATGTTGTCAAATCGCAATCAGACATTGAGCGTGAGCAGGCATTGGAACGCCAACACCAGGAGCTGAGACATTATCTTCAGGTTCAGGAGCAATACATACAGCAGCAACAAGAGCAACTCAGGCAAGCCCAACTCCAGCAACAGCAACAACAACAGCATCTTCAGCAGTCTCAGCAACAGCAGCAACAACAGTTTCAACCGCAGCAGTCTCAGCAACCAACACCGCAATTTCAAACACAGTACCAAGAGTCTCAGCAACAGCAACAACAACAACAGCAACAGCCATTGTTCGGCCATCCCGATGATCCTGTCAAGATTCAAATACAGCAGCAGCAACAGCTCATGCTCCTGCAACAGCAACAGCAGCAACAACAGCAACAGCAACAGCAGCAGCAGCAGCAGCAGCAGCAGCAGCAGCAGCAGCAAGAATCTCAAGTAAAACCCAGCATCTCTCAGCCTCACCCTCCTAGCCGAAAGCAAAAGAACATGATTTATGTCAACAACCAACCCTACCAGCGACTCGAATTGATTGGTAGAGGAGGTTCGTCAAAAGTGTACAAGGCGCAGTCTGCCAACAACAAAATCTATGCCATCAAGCGTGTTTCTTGCGACGACGACATTGACTATACTGTTCTCAAAGGTTTTAAAGGAGAGATTGATCTACTGCAGCGCCTGAAGGACGAGGATCGTGTCGTCAAGTTGATTGATTTTGAAATGCGTGCTTCTTCCATCTACGTTGTCATGGAGTGTGGAGAGATTGACTTGGCTCATGTTCTCAATGCTCGACTTTCGCAGCCTCTCGATATTTCGTTTGTACGGTACTATGCCGTGGAAATGTTGCATTGCGTGGCGGCTGTACATAGAAACGACATTGTTCATTCGGACTTGAAGCCTGCTAATTTCCTTCTTGTCAAGGGAATGTTGAAAATCATTGATTTCGGTATTGCCAATGTGGTCCCCGACTATACGTCCAATGTGCACAGAGATACCCAGATTGGTACGCCCAACTACATGGCTCCAGAGGCCCTTTTAGATGCCAACCACGTCTATGCAAAGCCGCTCAATGAAAATGACAATGACGGCAAGCGCATGTCCAACAACCGAAACAGTATCATCAGTCTGAACAACAGTAGCATCTATGCCTCAGTTCCACCGCCCGCAAAGCCCGCTGGTACCAAGTTCAAAGTCGGTCGCCCGTCTGACGTTTGGAGTTGTGGCTGCATTATTTACCAAATGATTTACGGCCGCCCTCCCTATGGCGGATATCAAGGCACTCAGCGAATGCTTGCAATTATGAACCCCAAGGTACAAATCTCCTATCCCAAACAAGGTCTGGGGTCAGTCAGGGTTCCTAAGGAAGCTATCGAGGCCATCAAGGGTTGCTTGGAGCGGGACCCTACCCAGCGAATGACGATCGATCAGGTCATGAGTGGCAGTTTCCTAAACCCTCAAGCTGTTGACAAGCAATTCATCCATGATCTCTTGTCGCTTGCCATCAAGTATGGTGCCGCCAAGGGCTCTGCTGTGGAGGATAATGAACTCGAGCTGCTCACTGACAACGTTTGGAAAAAGATTCAAGATACCAATCCTTGATCCCACACTTCCTACCCCAAAAATTGTGCACTAGTCATGAAAACTTATATATGTATGTTTTTTATTTTTATTTTTTTTAATGAGAGCCATTAATGCTCATGTACGTTTACTTACACCCTGCTCTTAGACACTTGAAGTAATAAAATTCATTCGTTATTGCTAATTCTATTCATTAAAGCGGTGTAAATGACAAATGCTGCTTGTATGTGAAATCAAGAGTAGAAAATCAATCGTTAAACGGGATCCGGGGGTTTGCACAGAGTTGCTTCAATATTCTATGGGCTTGTGCTATGTTTTCGTCTGGGTCAATCACCATTTCTCTTCTGGGTTGGCCTTGAACTCCAAGTAGGCCTCCTTGTTGAACACGGAGATTTCGGTCTCGTTTTCTACAAGCAAACGCGTTGTTAGAAATCACCCGCAAAAGAAAAAAAAAAGGGGAAAGCGTAGAACTTACCAATGCCGTACTGGAGGAGGGTTTTGATGTTGTCGCTCAGAATCCACTCGTCGTCGTTCTCAAAGTTGATTACAAGGTTCATGGTCTTGGAGCCGTGTGCCTTAGTGTAAATTTTGAGGGTGTCGAAGGTGACCGTGCGGTACGGCCTCAGCGCGCCAGTGGTGGCGATAACTGTTTTCCAAAAAGTCAGTGGCCAGAACAAGTAATTCAAAATATGTTGAACTTACGCTTTTGGACCTGCTCAAGCAGGGCGGCGGGTGTGGTGGTGGTCAGGTCGACATCTTTCAGCACAACGTTCTTGATGCTTCTGTAGGGGAAACTCTTGATGATTCTGATAGTCAAAATGGCCATTGACTGGGGTCTGACAGTCGACGTGAGGGGCTCTTCTTGGTCGTAGTCGTTCGAGGACATGGCGAAAGTTCTTTGGTTTATTGTGGATTTGTGGAGGAAGTCTCTTGAAACTCTTTTTTTTTTTTTTGTCAGATCAGGCGCAGCGGGAAGAAAAAAAATTACTTAGGACTTGGGACTTGGGACTTGAGCTTTGGACTGGACTGGGAAATAAACCTAGTAATGTTTTAGCCGCACACATTTTTCCAAAAAAAGAAACAACGGCCGCAGATCACAAATCTGGACCGGCGAACCTGCTTGAGAGCATCACCGTTCCGGGCTTTCTGAGCAAGACCTGTCGAAAGATAGAGTAAGAAATACCTTTAAAACAAGTCCCGCAGTTTGTTAAAAAGCCTTTGAAAAAGCTGGGAAGTTTGTCACATGACTGTACGAGCAGCAGACCTTTGCGGCCAGTATTATGTATATTCAGTTAATGAACAAGTTTATTTGAACAGAGTTTGCAAGCAGCTTGGAGGCTTAATATACCACTTACTTGTAGATTTATTACTTGCCCTTCTTTTTTTCATCACTAAGACTTGCAAGCAACTTCAAACATGCGTCTCAAGACTGGCACCAGAGGCAAGCTCCCTGCCTGGGTTGAGACTCAGCAAAAGACGTTTACGAGATGGGCCAATAATTTGCTCGAAACAAAAGACCTGCCGTTACTCGAAGACATTACAAAAGACCTTGGCAGTGGAGTTCAGCTTATTGAGCTGTTGAATATTATTAGCGGGCAAGAAGACTGCATTGGGAAGTATTACAAAAACCCCAAGCTGCTGTTACAAAAGGCGGAAAACTTGAATATTGCCTTGAAGTACGTACAAAATCGTGGAATCCAGCTCCACAATATTGGCGCAGAGGATATATTGGACGGCAATCTCAAACTAATTTTGGGGCTTTTGTGGATGCTCATTTCAACGTTTACTCTACCGAAAATCGTTGTTCAGGAAGGCCAAGGCGCAAAAAAAGTTCTGCTATCATGGGTTCAAAAAAAGATAGGCAGCTATGAGGGAGTCAATGTGGTTGATTTTTCATCTAGTTGGACTGATGGCAAGGCATTCAAAGCCTTGTTGCACGCCCATCGGCCGGACCTTGTTCAAAAGTATTCTCTTGATAACATGAGTACCAATGAGCTCATTTCCCAGATTTTTAAAATCGCAGCAAAAGAAATGGATATCCCTCAACTTCTTGACGTCGAAGATGTTTGCGATGTCGAAAAGCCGGATGAGAAAAGTGTCATGGCCTACATTGCTTGCTGGTTGCATGCGTTTGAAGAAGAAAACAACAAACCCGATGTCCAAGAACCCAAAGAAAAGACCGAGTCAGCCAACTTGGCATTAGAGGCAATTAGCCATTACGAGGCCAGAATGTCAAGTTTACAAAAGGAGATTGCCAGGTTCAGAGACATTTGGAACGAAGCCTCCTTCGACACAATCTACTCCCACCTGCGGCAAATGCAGCTCAATTTCATTGCATACAAGAACCAATTCAAGTACAAGTGGATTGTCGAAAAAGCCGAGCTGTTGGTTTTGCTTGACGACATCCAGTCCACAATGTCTACGCACGGGTTGGACGTTTACGAACCGCCGGAGGGGCTGCGGCTGGGTGACTTGGAACGGGACTGGCGGGGCATGATTTCAAAGGAGCTGGAGCATGCACGGTTGATTGAGGACAGTTTGGCGCAGGTCAGGGAAACGCTGTGCACGAGTTTTTCCGACTGCGCCAACCTGCTTGCACTGAACTTGTGCGAAATTTCGAGTCGCGTCAGAACGCTCGACGGCACCGCTACCGAAAAGCTATTGACTGTTTCGGCACTCTTGGAAGAGAGCGAGGCACTTGTGCCTCTAGTGCAAAGCCTGGAGGACTGGAACGTGCAGTGCGTTGAGGCGGGCATCATGCAAAACGTCTACACGGCGTTCACGTTTGAGGAGCTGCAACTGGAGCACAACCTGGTCAGGTCCAGCCTCGCCAAGATCCAGGGCATGGCCGAGACAGAAGTAGCGAAGCGGGTGCTCAACACATTGGCCACTGTTACGCCGGAGCAGATTGGACAGGCGTGGGAAAAAGCTGGTAAGCTTGGGAAGGACGGTGTGACGGAGCCCGAGTTTGGTGAGGCGCTGGCAGGTCTGGGTGTCAAGGGATCTGGAATCGAGCTGCGTGTTTTGTTTCACAGGGCCCTTGAATCAGCCAGCAGTGATACAAGTTTGGAAGTCAAGCAGGTCCATAACTCCCCTAAAATTGACCAGTCTTCGCCTTGTCCATCGATCGAGGGCGACGACAGCAACACTGTGCAGGACCGTACCACCGCCAACGAAAGCAGCACCACGCTGAACACAAGCTCATGGAAATCTTCCAGCAACCCAAGCTTTCAGTCCTCGTCATCCGCCTCCTCACTAGCCGAGCCCACGCTGTCCAGTTTAGCGTTTGCCTCTTTCATGTCCAAGACCGCTCACACCACTGACAGTCAAGCCAGCTTGTCGTTCCAGGAAATTGCAAAGGGTAAACGGTACATTACGAAATCGGATTTGGAGAGGTTGCACGTTGAGTCGGGGGTGGTTGACAAGTTTGTGTCCAAAACGACGCAACCAGAGAAGGAGGAGAAAAAGATTGCGAGCAGACTGGCTGGCTTGGGTATCAGCATGACAGTCAAAGAAACCTCTTAATACACAAAATGTAGGACAGGAAATTTTTTTTAAACAAAATGACAAATATATAATAATTCAATTTTACACCAAATTATTTACAGGCCTCAGCCTCTATCGGGCGCCCAGTTTTTCTAACGCACGGACGGGGCCTAGCTCGTGCCACTCGTCCTTTGTGATCCACATTGCGTCGTTGGCCTTCATAATATCAGCGAGCACGGCACCGCCAATGAACACCATGTGGCGGCGGCGCGGGGGGTCCTCGATGCGGACCTTGAACTTGCTGAGGCGCTCGGGGTCGCCCTTGAGGACGCGCGTGAGCCAGAGTTGCTTGATTTCCTTTTCGAGGCGCGACGGTAGGCCGGGGTACATGGAGGAGCCGCCAGAGAGGACGACGGCGCGGTAGAGCGAGGAGCGGACGTCGACATCGGCGGCCTGAATGGTGTTGAAGAGTGACTCGGCAATACCAGGCTGCTCGCAGTCGACGAGGTGGGGCTGGAACAGGCACTCGGCGGCTTGGAAGCGTTCTGGGCCAATGGTGATGGTGCGGCCGTCGGGGAGGTCGTACTTCTCGACCAGGACCGTTGTCTCTTCGGCAAGCTTGGTGTCGTACTCGAGGTCGTAGCTGACGTAGCAGAACTTTTCCTTGATTTGGCGCACGGTCTCAAAGTCGGCGGTACGGTTGAAGGCGTAGCCACGGCGGAGCATGAGGTTGATGAGCTGGCGGGTGACGTCGCGGCCAGCGACGTCGAGTCTGCGCACGAGGTGGTTCAGAACAACGGACTCGTACACGGGGACAATGTGGGTCACACCGTCACCCGAGTCGACAACGACACCGGAGGACATGCCCTGGGCGTAGAGGGCCAGGACGGCCTGGATGGCGACGTAGACGCCGTTGAAGTTGTACTTTTCAAACATCATTTCAACCATGTGCTGGCGGTTTGCATGGGGGTTCATTGGCGGCTCGGTGAGGAGAATCTTGCGGCCGGTGGTGTCAATGTTCATGCGGTCGTAAAAGGAGTAGTCCCACAGGTGGCCCATGTCTTCCCAATTCCTAATGATGCCGTTTTCCATGGGATATGAGACCTGCAGCGCGCTGCGGACGGCGGAGGCCTCGTCGCCGCACATAATGTCCTTGATTTCAATGTCGATGCCGGCCGCCGCTCGCTCCTCGGCGCGCAGGATTGGGCGGCCGACTATCGAGGGGAAGGTGTGGTCGGGGAAGTTGGTGCCGGAGCGGCCAATCTTAACGAAACCAGTACCCTGGTCAAGAACTGCACAAAGAAAGAGTTAGCAAACTATCCATGTATACTTCCATTTACAGTGCTGGCAGCAATTGCGATAGGGCCGGGCCCAGCAGGTGAGCTACTTACCAATGGGTGCTTCGTCCGCCATACTGTGAAATCTATATCGTGTAGTACTGTGTTGAAGCCAAATTCAGTAAGCCTTACAAGACAATTGAGTAGTTCTGCTAATTGCGTTTGTTTGTTCGCCGGAAAGGTCGAGTTCCTTGTCGTTTGCTGGTCGTCGTCGGCGGTGAAATAAGGGTGGTGGGAATTCCGAGCTGGGCTTTTCCGGGGCGAAGGCTGAGTTGGATGACCTGGCGGCGCTGTGTTGGGGTTAGGGTATATGGAACTACTGACAGGCGCAGAGGACACTGCGAAAGAGGCTTCAAAGCCTTGAATTACAGATGTGTCAAGTGTTTCAATTAGCTTTTAATAAATAAATAAATACATGAATACCAAGTCTAGTTTGCCGGCCGTTGTGCAAGAAAAAAAAGTGAAAGAAAGGACAAAAATAAGAGCAGAATAGTAATAATGGCAACAGAGAAAAGACAAAACAGACAAACAGGAAAGTCAAAAAAAAGAGAAGTGTAAGGCATACTAGCTCAGCATGATGTTTACATTTTCGTCCTGGAGAACGTGGCGCCAGGACGCCCGAGGATTGTTTTCAGCCCGCCGTTTCCACACCTCCTTGACCACGAGCCGGGCTTGGAAGTAGGTGCCTAGGCCTTGGACAACGAGCTTGTTGAAAAAGTCCTCAAACGCTTGCTGGGTTTCGGGGGTCAGGGCCTCGCAGGCGGCAATGAATGCAGGAAACAGAAGTGGGATGATGAGGGGGTTGGACTTGTCGTGGTTGAGTGAAAGAAGCTTGTTGAGACGGTCGAGTACCGTGCTCACAAAGCCTTGCAGCGAGGACGGGTTGATTTCACGCACATTGGTGTAGTGGTAGATCAAGAGCGACTGGTAGAAGGCGTGCGTGTGCAAGTCGATTGCTACCCTCACGTCGCCAGTAAACTCCTTGGGCAGCCGCGATTCATTGTACCACTGGCCCCATTCCTGAAGCGACTTTTGCAAAAGGTTGCACTTTTCAACGGTGGCCTTGCTAATGCGCAGCTTTTTCCATCGCATGTAACAAATTTGCCGTGTGAGCTTGACTGTTCTGCTGAAGAGCAGTGTGAGCGAGTCGGGGATGCAGTACATGGCAAACGTTGAGACGGGCTCGCTGTCGTAAAAAGTTTCCACGGGAGCGGCGCTTTTGGAATACTGGTTCCAATACTCACGAAGCTGGGATTCACTTTGAATGTAGGACAGCGACTCCAATGCGTCGGGAGCAGTGTCTGGCGACGACTTGTTTTGCTCGTCTTCAAGGAACCTTTCCATGTTGCCACCATTGTTGAATGTTCGAGTGTAGGAATCAGGCGATCCCAAGCCCAGTTCAGAGATTTCAAAGAAATCATCCCATTTGCGGTGGTCGATCACAGAGTCGTCCATGAGAGTTGGGTTAAGCGTTGTGGAATCTTGCAATAGACACAAGAATGAACTGATTCTGTGCAAGACCAGCGCCTTTTTAGAAATCCTGCGCCCGCTTTGTCGGCGTTTGGTCACCAAGTGTTTGCACCCTTGTAAATGCAAACGGCATTCCTTCATTTCGCCAGACACAACGTCAATGGTGACCATTGACAGCATGGCGGTCATGATATCCTTATGCTTGAGCGACGTCAACGGCTCAGATTGTAGACACTCGTGTAGACTTTGTAGAGCTTGATGCTTGAGTGAGGCTCCTAGCCGCGTATAATGGGTCTTTTGGTCCGACCCGTTGGGCAATTTTGATGCAAGGTGGTATGAACTGATGGACAAGATGGCATGCAACAGTGCTCTCCTTGGGTTTGAGCAGGTACCTAGTCCCACAATCTCGCCAATGGCGCTAATGGCGCGGGGGAAATAAATAGTTTTCCAAGCGGTTTTTTCATGTGCCACGACCGTCATGACACGAGCAACGTTTTTAATATAGTAGTTGAGCAAAAGTCGAGACTGCGGTTGCTGGAATTGCGAGTTTGCGGGCCCGCCCAAATTAAAGTCCTGGCTTAAAAAGTTTTGATCGGTTGGTCCATTAAGGGGCATCATCAATTCGGCATTTGCGTCAGTGTTGATGTCAGTGTTGGCATTTTGCTGTTGTTGCTCTGTTTGCGATTGTTGCGCAGAGTTGTCAGGCAGGTCTTGATGCAGTTGGTCGTTGCCATTTACATGGAGATCCGCCAACACGTCATGGTCGTTACTCGAAGTACCCGCGAGCATGTCCATGTGGAACATGTCACCGTCAAGCGAATTAAGCAGCTCGTTGGATTGGAATATGTGGTTGTTGAACTCGCTGTCGCTCATGTTTCCATTCATTTGCGGCAAATTGTCCATAATGAAGTGCGAGTCGGTCATGCTAGAGTCGGGCATGCCATTGTCAACTAAATTGTTTGTGTCGTTCAAGTTGTTTTCTAAAAGAGCGTCGTCAATGTTGTCGTCTGCCAATGTACTGTTGACTAGGTTTGAACTAGTAGTGTTGTTGTTATTATTGTTGCTGTTTCTTTGGTCATTGAGAAAAGCGTCTATGTTAGGCACTTGGTCCAATTGAATCTCGGGCACTGGTTCCTGGTGTGGTGTGCGATCCGGGTTGAGCGGTGAGCCAGAGAGGCCAAATACAGGCATTGGAGACGTTTGCGAAGACGGGCTATTGTTTGACAAGGGCGACGGTTCGTTGGTTGCGGGAGAGTTCTTTTTGATGCCCTTTGAGTCGGTGACTGAGAGTTTTTGCCGCTTGTTTTTCCTATTCATGCGACGTTTGGCGTTCTTGACACCTTGAAACACGCCAAAGGGGCCAAGGACTTTAGTCTCGTCGTCAATGATTTTCGGCGAGTGCAGTTTTGAGAGTATAACGTCCATGTCTTCATAGTACTCGTAGACCATGTGGGGCGGGTAAGTGACAAACTCGACATTGCGCCGTTGGAAAAAGTCCTCTTCGCCAGAAGCTGGCGCCGGGGCGACCTCGTTGGTTTCGCCCTTGGCGTTACTGGGGGACCAGCGCAGCTTGATGGAGTAGCCTGCGCATTGCAAGTTGCCCTTTTCGCAGCGGAAACAGGTGGGCCGCCGCAGGTCGCACTTGATTTTGCGGGCCCGACATGTCCAGCAGCCGGTAAAAGTTTTGGTGCGGGAGGTTGAGTTTTGCGCTGCGGCAGAGGCGACGGCAGCGTTGGAGGAGGTGTACTTGTAGGGCTTGCCGTTCTTTTTGGCGGAAGAAGAAGAGGGAGTTGTAGTCTGCTCTTCCTTCGTCGTTCCTGCTGCTGTAGTTGCTGCTGGCGTAGGTGTCTCAGATACAGGCGTTTCGGGTCTCGAGTCGGAAAAGTCTTTCAGGTCAGGTGCCTCAGTCGCTTCCTTGGTAGGTTCGGCCATAATATTGAGTGCGGAATGAGGTGCGTGCGGGAGCTACTACTATTAGAGACAGAGCATGGCGAAAGCACCAGGAGCGCGCAGGTAGAAGGGTGTGGTGACAGCCGAAGCCACTGGAGATTCAAGGTTGTAGGTCGAAGTGGTGGAAAGCACGCAAAGCTCGAATTTTGGGAAGAAAAAAAAATCAGTCCCCACGTGATTAGTAATATAATCATTTGCTTATTAATGATGGGTAATCATTAGTAATTATTATTTAAGACTTGAGACTTATACCTAACAATGAGTCACGTGGCCTATTTCACGTGACTAGTGAAGGGGCCGCCGTGAAGCCGTTCGGGCCGGCCATCATGAACTTCCCCAAGTGCGAGTGCCAGTACGTACTAACTAACTAACTAACGGCCTACTGCCTTGAGTTCAGAGTTACGCGGGTTGTCAACTTGTCACGACGCGTCTTGTCAGTATCAATCCAAGTACCGTTTAGCTCCAAGTCAGTAGAACACGCTCGTTGAACAACGAAAACGCCCTGAACACGTTGGAAAGCCGACGAACGACGCAAGGGATGAGATGATGATGGATGGCGATGCCGTTCTCCACCGCCTCTAGGTCGTGGCCATTAACCAGCAGCTAAGTATCACTAGTTGGGCAAACGCGTCAACGGTCTCGCCTGCTCGGAACAACGACCCAGCGACCGCCTGGCTTACAAGCCCAGGAATAAGTTAGGAGCTGATTATGATTGATGGCTCTGGGCCTTGGTCAACCATCGGTTCTGGGTTTTGGCGATGGCTGGGACGCGTTGAAAAAATACGAAGAAAAAAAAAAAATTAAATACGGAAAAATACATCAATTTAGAATCCATCACGAGTTTTGTAGACCACACGGCGCGCTTTTGAATTGAGTAGTGTACCAGCTTACTAGTTTACTGATTCACTAGATTGAGGCCGTTTGATTGACGCGTTCACAACAAGCCCCGCTCCAAATACTCAAGTAACTCATCTAGTCTTCTAGGAATACGATTGGAAAAACTCTGACCTCGGTTGCCGGATAAATCAAAACCGGTCTGAATACGCCGTCGCTAATCCTCGATGATTAATAAAACTAACCAACTACTTAGCCAACTCCTTGCCTAGTCCAGTAACTAGTTTGCGACGATCAGGATCAGTCTCGGGGATGCGCCAGGCGAGGCGAGCATCACGAGCATCATGAGCATCAGCGTTGGCGGTGGCGTCGGCGTTGGCGTTGCTTTTTCAATCCAACGTAAATGGAAAAAATGCCGTTTGCTCAAGAGCTCAACCAAACCAAGACTTTGTTCAACGTCCATCATCCTCGTCCATCGATTGATTTGATGGATCAAATGAGCTGAACCGTCAACAAGAAAGAACTCGTTGGCTGAACTAGGTTGAACCGATTGCAAGACTGCGATGATTGATTGACATTTTTCAAAACGTTTTGACGTTTTGACAGGCACAAGTCGGATGGGGCGCCGTTTGTGGGCCAGCCCCGGCTTCAAGCGCGCATATCGGTTGTTTCGACTGCACGCATCAATCTTAACAGCCACAAATATATACCAACCATCTATGGACGGGCCATCACAATATGCGTAACTGAATGATCATATCATGATGAACTAGTTATAAAGTCGTTGTTTGATTGACTGATGGTCCGTCAAAGTTTGTGCAAGGCCGTTTGGGCTGGTACAGACCGTTTGACTGCAGCCGAAACGGTTTCAAATAAAACGGTTTAGTGATAACTTTGATAAGTCAGGACTCAGGACTCAACTCAGGATACAAGTCAGAATAAAAGGATACAATTAGTTATCAGGATATAATAAAAAAAAGGCCTCGGATTTTATAAACAAGCAATAAGAATGGTACAGATAAATGTCAACAAGCTATAAACAAAGATACAATATACCTAACTATAAAGTATGATAGTAGTAAAAAAAAAAAAAAAAAAAAGGTCGTTGAATGCCAGGATTGGTTTTTGGGTTCTCAACAGGTCATAATCGACCCAGAGACCCATGTATGACTATAAAAGCCAGATGCAAGTGAGTAGGTTGTGTGAGAATAAAAATAGTGTCTTGAAGCAAAAGTTTTGCCAGAGTTTTAAAAAAAACCATCCATGATGATGATGGGTTTCTTGTTGATTGACTCGGCGCGGTCCGGGATGCAGTGCTTCCCGCTAGCCTGTGGTGACTGCGGCGACTGTGGCGGCGACTGCGGGGACATGGGCATTCTGGCGTGGTTGGCGTTATGGTTGTGTAACCGGTAAAACTCGTCAAGGTCCGTTTCGTGGCTGTACAGTTTGTGGTGGGGGTGGGCCTGGGTCGAGCTGCTGCTGTTGCTGCTGCTGCTGCTGCTGCTTCTTTCTGAGGGCGACCGGGGCGAGTGCTGGTGGTGGCGGCTAATAGTACTGCCATCGGAGGTTTTGCGGGCGTCGCCTGTGTGTGTGTGCGAGCGGGCCATGGCAATGGTCGCAAACGACTCGACCGACTGTTTCTTTTGAAACGCCGGGCGGTTGTGGTGGAGCAAAGTATTGGTTGTGCTGCTGAACGTGGGCGAGTGGGTCGACTTGTCGCGGCGCGTGGTCGAGGACAAGGCCGACGACGCGTGCTTGTTGATCCAGCCGAGCAGGTCGTGGACGACGCGCTGGGTGCGGTCGGGGGTCTCGAGGAGCAGGTCGTGGTAGTAGTCCTTGTAGCTGTAAAGGGCGCCCTGTTTCATCTCGCCGGG
Source organism: Geotrichum cucujoidarum (assembly GCA_030566025.1). Lineage (NCBI taxonomy): Eukaryota > Fungi > Ascomycota > Dipodascomycetes > Dipodascales > Dipodascaceae > Geotrichum > Geotrichum cucujoidarum. The sequence continues at coordinate 249,746 of JAJMHN010000003.1, read as the reverse complement.
CCGCGTGTGCATGTTGAGCAGGTCAATGTACCGCGCGCTGTCGTCGTGGCGGTTGATGCAGTCGCCCGTGCCATGAAAGACAGCCACGGGCCGGTTGAAACTAAGCGACACCCAGTCTTGGTTGAGCAGCTTTTTGCCGCGCTCGAGCATGCCCTCGGCCAAAGGCCCTGTAGACTTGACGACGCGCGGGTTGGCGTTGAGCTCTGCAATGCGCTCGGGGTCGGTGGTGACGTAGTCGTTTCTAATCTTGGCGTGGCAGCGCACGGTGGGGAAGTGTTTGGAGAGAATCGGAATAGCGGTTTGCAAGAGCACGTTGGGGCGGGTCTTGGGGTGAATAGTAATGACGGGGGCAAAGGCCGCGTAGCCCGAGATGCGGGCCTTGTACTTGCCCTTGACAAGGTAGTTGAGCACAATGCCGCCGCCCATGCTCATGCCAACGAGCATGAGGACGCCATTGTAGTTTGTAGAGACGGCTTCAATCATGCGGTCGAGGTCCTCGTAGACGAGGCGTTCGTTGGAAATGCCATAGAGCTTGCCCGGTGAGGTATCGCCAGCGCCTCGCTGGTCAAAGGCGACAACCTCCCAACCGGCGGCCTGGAGCGATGGCCAGACGTGGGAGTAGGTGTTTTTGTCGTTGCAAAAGCCGTGGAGGGCGAGGATCTTGCCCTTGAAGGGGGCCGAGCTGTAGGCGGGCCATGTCTTGACGTGGAGGTCGAGGTCCTCGGAAAAGACCTTTGAGAGAAAGGGGACGCCGGTGATGATGGGGGCGGATTCCTGCGAGAGGTCTGAGAGCGTTGACGGAGACCGAGAGATCATTGTGGGCGGTGGTTGAACTGGAGAGGAAAAGAGGAAACAAGGGAAAGGGGGAACGGCGAGGAATATATATATTCTTTCGTCGAACCCGAGAGAAGGTTGGGTTTTTTCCAATTTTTTGTATTTTTTTGATTTTTTTTTTTTTTTTTTTTTTTTTTTTTTTAATTGCAATTTCAGTCGCGCATCTCTTCATGCGCAATAATTGCTTTTTCTTTTCCAATGTGCACAATCATCATTGCCTTAAAGAGAAGGGCAGCGTGCATGAGCCCTTCTCTTTGCGCATGCACAGCGCCCAAACAGGCAACCAGATCTGCAGCTACACCAAAGCGTCAATTGCCGCGAGGTCCAAGTCCGAAGTGTTTGCTACGCGACTTTTCAGTATGGAAAAACGTTTTCAGTATGGAAATGTTTAGGACTTGGACGGGGTTTGTGGACGGGTTTGTGGACGGGTTTGTGGCCTGGCTCGTGGAGAGAACAGGCACGGACACGGCGAGTCCAGCGAGATTCATGCCAAAAGACGTCGAAGCTTTTTGTCAAGGTTCTGCGGGCCAACCTTAACAGCCCGGCAAAGACCAGCAAAGACTTGACGCGTGTGAGGGGTTGTTAATTTACTTGTATTAATCTGGAGTAATTTGTGTTAATCCGTGTTAATCTAGAGTAATTTGTGCTAAACGAGGTGAGGGGCGACAGAGTGGCGACCTGTGCCCATGGCCCCTACTGGCAACATCGGTCAGTCTGATTTCACGTGCTGCGCTGCCAGCTGCGGTGGTCACAAACGAGCCCACCAAAAACCACAGAAAATTGCACAAAAAACTGGCACAAAAAACTGCACAAAAAGATTTATTTTCTTCTTGCCGAGGAGGCCGTTTTCACGCTCGCTACGAACGTCGCGTGGCGCAGGGATCACTGGTAAAGACTGGTCAGCCGTTGAGCTCGCGTCAACGCACTGGAAGCGCATCGCAACACAATCACAAGCTACTTCGGCCAGTTCAGCCAGTTCAGTTCAGCGCACCTTGCAAAAACACGAGCCAGTTCAGCTCAAGTCCAGCACAGGCCAGCACAGGCCAGCACAGGCCAGCACAGGCCAGCCCCCGCAATTCTCACAAAACTTCCCAGTCACTCAACTCCATCGCCTGATTAAGTATACTCTGGTGACAAGCTACCTAAAAAGTCCTTTTAAAAAAGCTTTTCAATAAACTATAACACAACCACGCCATGCACGCACGTGAATCTTAATCACCGCTTGCATTCCATTGCTAGCGTCAAGCACTGAGTTTGTAAAAGCCTATTTGGGCACAAACTAGTTGTTCCCATTGTTTAGCAAAATGACTAATGCTCATCTCTATATAAAGTTGTTTTTTCAACCAAGTATCCCATGCACAGTGATTTATAAACTTTTTTCATTTAAACTCTATTTGCATGTGATTAAATGATTACAACGTCGTATCGTCTGATAAACAGCATTTTTCAATTTTTAGAAAATTGGTTCGATGGTCTAGTTGGTCATGGCATCTGCTTAACACGCAGAACGTCCCCAGTTCGATCCTGGGTCGAATCAGTTAATTTTTTACAACCCTTAAACAATCAATTAGTTATTTTTATCAAGGAATTATATTCAATACCATTTCAAATAACTATTTTGTTAATGAGAATTAATTGTGTTGTTATTTTCAAGATAATAGACTCTTTTTTCCAGCCACCACTCGATGAGCTATCCCTTGAACTGCGTTTAGTAATATTAAGTTAACAAGAGCACAGTTCTTCCTAAATGTGATTGGTATTAAATAGTGCATGATGAAATTGGTTACGTTGACAACAATGTAAACGGCTTTTTGTTGAACGTTGAGCAACAAATCTCAACGGTTTTCATGCAAACAACTCCAGCAATTCTTCCATCCATTGTACAGAAAGCCGGTTGGCATTTGAACTTGGACAGCTAGACAAGTGTCATCACAGCAAGCTGCAATACCAGCATTTTCTTAGATAATATGAAACCATTCGATAATGCTGTCGGCATTTCTTGTTAGCAAGTTTTTCCGTACAATGCCCATTGTTTGCTCCAGCTAATCAAAACAGATTTGCGTTAAACTAGAAACGGACTAAACAAGTATCAACCCAAAAGAAAAATAACAATAGCCTTGCTCAGTAACCTTCCATGCGCATTACCCAATCAAATAATAGTCTTAAGCGGGATGTCCATTGTCTCATTGTTCAGCTAAAATTAGCCTTCTAATAGAACAATGAAGCTTTAAAGCGCGCCATGCAAATTAGCAAAATAAAAAAATAAAAAAAATAGCCGTTGCAATCCAAATGCCCGTTTAGCGCATGACAAATTAATGCAACGTTGGAACGGTTGCTCAAGCTTCCATTGCTATTATTCCTCTATTCCACCTTGTGGATTAAGCGGGTTTTGCGTCATTGCTGTTTTGTAGGACAAGGGCATTGCGCACTGATATTACTGCCCACGGGATGGTGTACTTGAAATTACTTGGGTGAGCTTTGAAAAATGAGTAAACAGCAGCAGACGCAGTTTCCATGTATGCAACCATGTTGGTGTAGAAATGACACTATTTTACTGGGTTGTCTCTTTGAGGAGCCAACAAAGTGTGCCAGAAACCGTTTCCAAAACTAGTAATTGTCATGTGTTACATACAATACCAGTAGTTTGCGTTTTTATATACTTATTTCAAAATTGTCAGATATTGGATTTATTGCTTCTCTGCTTGTGAGTGGATCACTCCAATTACATTTCAAGTTCGATGAACATTTTCACCAGTGCTTGGAGCAATATTTTTTTTTGGCATAATATGCAGGAGTACAAGCAACACCAATGGATTTCTTTGACAAATTTTCATTATTACAAGTCTTAGTTACGTTAAAATGTGCCATCTCAAAAAAAACAGGAAAAGGCACAGCAATTGCCCTGAGACTATAGAAACGTTTCTGGCAATCTCCATGGGTGTTTGACCACTCTGTGCGTGCAACAACCTAGTGTCCATGTTGACTTAATCTTACCAGTAGTTTCTTATTATCATGTTTTTTTCTATTTATTTGGATCTTTGAAATTGTCACCTAATCAATTTATTGCTTTCTTTGTTTGTCAATATTCAAGTCAATGGGGGTCTGAAGCAATATTGTCAAGCCTCTGGGTTCATTAGATCTAGAATTAAACACTTATCTCCATCATTTTTATAAACACGTACGTGCTGAAGATTGTCAATTGCCTCATTTTATGTACTTTTTGTAATATATGGCCTTGTTTCTACGTGAACAGCTAAAGTGCAACGTTGTGCAGTCAGTCAAGAGCTATTTTTTCATTGTGCGGGCTCGCTTTTCCCTCAAATTTGTACCAACATGTAATACACAGGTGAAACTTAATCCAAGTAAGACCAGCAATCAAGCACCAGTGTGAGCAGAATATCTGCTAGAGATGCAGAAATGGCTACCCTATGTACGCAACAAATTGAGGCATGCACATTATTTCCCGCTTGTCTTATTTCTTATCTAAAAGCCCAGATGTAACTGGCGATAGTTCTTTGTTCACATCCGCTATGTAAAGTACGTGAGTACATTTATCGAATGGTCAACCGCATTCCCAACGTGCCTTCGGCCTCAGAGAGTTTGCATATTACTTTAAATCTCTTATTTCCATGCTGAATATTTCTATTTGTTAGAAATCAATAAATCAACCTCCTTGTGTCATTGCAGGCTTTGTATAAAAGTTACCAATTTACTTTAGGAAAAAGTACACACAGCCGTCATAAACCTGTTTTGACAATTAGGTCAGTTTACACAAGTATCAATTCAATGAGCCAAATTGTCACTGGCAGTTGTCACAGGCAGTTGCTTTTGCAAAGGTTTTGTAAAGGCTCGTTTCAATACCGACCTGTACCAAATAATTTGCAAACAATTTGGATATCTGGTTCATTTTTCAACGCTTGTTCATCGTTCTTTCCTTTGTCAAGATAGAAAATTGTTATAGTCACTTGAAAGACAGCTTTCTTATTTATTGAGCAATTGTTGCAATGACGTGCTAGTGCTTGACCAGCAATATCTTTGCCAAGGACTCATTTCAAGGCACCCTTGACTGAGCAATTGCCTTTTTATGATTGCACCTTTTGCAACCAACTTTTGCAAACTCCGCAATAACTTGCAGAGAATGTGCATAAACATTTCACCTAAATTTCTACTCTGACGCTTATGTTTCAAAGCGCCAAGGGATCATTGGTGTTTAATTCTTTAACGCGACATCAATTTGCGCCAACAAGCTCATCAACTAGTCTCTCTTTTAAAAGAAAAATAACAGTGTCCTTTTTTTGTTTGACGCTTCAGTGGATTAGAGTGCCAGCGCTACTCCAGACCAATATCATTTGTAACACAGCTGTAACGCTTGGCTCGAACTTTCAGTTCAAAACTCAGCCTTTGCAGCAACAAACAAAACAGAGCAACAGTCCAGTGATAAAACAACCCGCTAATCAGTGACTTGCACCGTGGCTGGTTAGGTGTTTGCCAAGTATTATCGGCACAGTCTTTAACCCAACCTCGTTTTTCCAGAAAAATACAAAATTAACTCGACTCCAAATCACCATTCATGGATTGATGTTTTGACAATCAAAAGACGCAGATTTTGCCCACCATTCCAAGTGACAAAGTGACATTGTCTGACGGTTTAGTCACGGCTAAAAGTCTTGGGCGTCGAGTCCCGTTGCAATGATTATTTCATTCAATCTTGGCCAAAGGGAGGCCAGCACCAGTGGAGAACAATTCTATGCCTTTCTGTTGATTCAAGTAGATCACGTAATTGACGGTGCTTGTTGCTCATCCTGAATGAGTGCTTTGAACGTGTACACACGCTTCTTTCTGTTCTAGAATCAATCACCAAGTCCAACCCGCGCGGTCAACTATTCAGTCAGTGACAGTCACCAAGCACTTATGCATGCGGCCTCAGTATCCAAGCGTGTGTGCGTGCGTTACCCAGATCCCTTAGACCCTTTGGTTATACTTCCAGTTTGCTTGTATTACTCCGGCTAATGTGCTCAAAGGCTACAGGTTTGTCAGTGAGCAAATATCACAACCAAAGGAGCCAGGCGTTGCCATCATATTACTTGTTTCTCTCCACCTGTGCCATTTCACCGACCATGTCTATACTGACAATTGCTTCCCGGAATTCAGGACGTTGTACCTGCACTACTACAGAACCCGGTGGCGTGTACAGCACTCGTCACCTTTTGATACTTTAAGCTTGTTCGTGGCTTCTTCCCTGCCCAGACTTGAGCCAAGCGTTTGTTGTGTGCTGGGGTTTTTGGCCCAATCAGCCCGGGGCCGTACGTAATCCTTCCGCCTTGTTGCCACCACGGCCCAGGGCCAAAGCAGCGTTGCCTGGCCTTGCTTGGCCGTTTGCAATCACGATGACCAGCGACCGCCGACAAACCGTCGCCGTCGGCGATTGCTCGTTTTGTAGCCGGCGGTGGACTTGTGGTGATCCATCACCCTTGGTCATTTCAGCGCAGATCACCCGTCCGACCATCATCGCAACACCCGTCACCACCGCCATCGCTGGGCTGGTCAAACAGTTGACCGTTGACTGATCTGCCTTGGTCCATCATCATCACTCCACCCGGGGCGGTCAGCAAATTGCAGCTCTGTGACAGGTGGGCTGTCCAAGCAACGAGTACCCACCAGGCCAGCGCTGCACCAACACGGGCGTTTCCGTCCCTTCGTTCTTGGCCGGACTTGCGTTTGTTTTGCTTGCTCGGGTTTGTCACAAAGGCGTTCAACAGTCCAGTTTTAGACTTTTGAGACCCGTTGAAAACGATCTTGCGACCAAACAAGCTTCTTTCAACCTTGTTGAAGCGTAGTACGTACTCGATTACGTTTGGGTTCTTGTTTCGAAATAATATTCCAAGAAACACGCCAAAACAGCTGCCCGCCGAGGGGGGTTTCCGTGGGCAAGTCCGTCGAGACACGAAACCTTCTTGGCGAAGCGTGGCTTTTGAGTGTAAATTGATGATACCAGATACCTACGTACCTTGACTAATACTTACAAATCATCATCATCATCATCATCATCATCATCATCATCATCATCATCATCATCATCAATCTCGATTACTGGGGCCTTGCATCGGCCTGTTTCACCGGCTGGATCAATCGACTTCAACCGGTTCGGGCGACAGAGTTTGCAGCTGGCTGCAACAAGTCGGTGCACAGCTCTCATTGGCCCCATGCACTGATGGAATTGATTTGATTGATTTGATTGATTTGATTGATTTGATTGATTTGATTGATCTTGGTTCCCAGTCGGGCTGTTTTGCCGCGCAGTGCATTTGGCTGTTGGACCAGTTGCTGGCTCGTATTTCCAAGAATACCAGCATTGATCATCTAACTCGTAACTGGCAACTATGGACTGCCGCTGGCGGCGTTTTTCTGACAGCCACCCAGGTCCAAAGCCAAGTCCACAGAAGCGCCCTCGTCGTGTATAAATCAAATCGTCGACAAACTACGCACTGCGCCAGAGCAAGCTTGACATCTAGTTACTTGGTTACCACTTGGCTCTTACTGGGGTGTCCTACAAAGTAGTCAAAAATCAGCCCTTGTGGCAAATCACACGCAGCCAGTTCTTTGATGAATCAATTGAATTCATTTTTATCAATTCCATCAGTTTCATCAGCTCAACGCTGCAAAAGTGAGAATTCTGCTTCGGCGTCGGCGTCGGCTTTCCACCTTCTCACTAGCCCATTGCCCATAGGTTCAGCCCAGCCAGTGAGGCGCCGGGGGTTCGCACAAACGAAGCAATATGCGCCTGCCGTGACTCGCCAGTCTCGACACCAGCCAACGACGACGCCGATGAATTTGATTGACTGCCCAGTGCCCATCAATGTCAAGACCATCGCAAGTGTCTTGGCATGCGCCGCCGTCGACCAAAAGAGACGGCTTGCTAGTCAAGCACCTCGATGGGCTTTTGCGTGAGGGCACCGGGCCCAAGAGCTAAGGTCGCAGCCAGTCAATTAGCCAGCTAGTGACTGTGTTTTCAACCCGGCGGTACCCACGCTCCAGTTCCATCTCCGTGGTCGTGTACTGATTTGGCAGTAGCAGGCATTACTTGTCAATAGATTGGCCTAGTGAACTAGTCCACAACAGTAGCAACCTCTGCCAACCAGCTGGCTCTGCACGTATCGCCTTGGTGGCTGCTCTGACGGCGTTGTCGGCGGCACCCGGTCCCGCTGCGTGCCGGTGCCCGGGTCCGTAATCACGATCAATGGATGCTAGCTCAGTACCTACATAGTTGCATGTTATTTTCTGGCCCAATACAACGAAATTCCCTGGGGGGCAGCGGTGCCCGTGATTGGCTGGCGGTTAGAACGATGCAGCATGCCGCATTGGGGGCCAGACGGATCTACCATCTGATAACACGCGGAAATAGGCCGGCATGAGTAATACATACATACTTATACGTGCCTATGGAATCAAGTGCAAAGGACCAGCTGAAGAGAAGCAGCGGTGCTCTAGAACTAGCAGTGGTCGTGATGTTGGTCCCGGTCTTGGTCGTGATGCTGGACTTGGTGTCGCTGCAAATTGGCTTTTGCCAACCCGCGCTAACGGCAGGCACGGCCCTGTAGCACCGAACTTGGCACCCGCGCTGGCCTTGGATCATACAGTGCACAAAACTCTAGTCCTGGAGCCGTCCAATCACACCGCGCGCGGCGTTTGGAATTCCCGTTTCCGTTCTGGGCCGGGCGGTTGCTCATCAGATTGATAAAGTTTGAAATTCCCGTTTCCGTTCTGGGCCGGGCGGTTGCTGATCAGATTGATAAAGTTGTGGAATCCGGGCCGGTGATTGGCTGCGCTGCATCAGCAAGGAGTACGCCGCAGAGGTATCTGAAAACCGAGTTAATAACTAGAAAATATTGAAAAATAAATTAAATTAAAAAGTAAAATAAAAAGTAAAACAAAAAGTAAAAACGAAACCTTCGCGGCGTCGAGTCGAGAGTCCTCGAGTTGGTGAGTACTGGCGTTGGCTGCTTCGAGGAGATGAAAAGGCTGGCGTCACAAGTGTGGGCAAAACGTCAAGACAGCAAGACAGCAAGACAACAAGGCAAGGTCAAAGGCAAGACCAGGTCGAGGCCAGGCCGGAGTTGCCATGAATGCCCGTATTCCACCTGCAACCTGCTTTTGGCTGGAAATCAGTCAGAGCAGAGCTATAACGGCGCTGGAACCAGCACTGGAACAGCACAGAACCAGAGCTCGTTATTAGAGCTCAGTACCATGACAATCACAATGCTCTCAGCCCAGCGCTCAGTTCCAGTTCCAGACCATCCAGACAATTTGTCGTCAATCCAGTCAATCCAGTCAATTTGTTTGACTGCGGAGTTAATCCGCCGTAAATCCAGGCGAGCACCTTGGCAAAAGCAATTATCACATCAAAACCAATCCTCGCCGGAACAAAAGTAATTTTTTTTTTTTTTTTTTTTTTTTTTTTTTTTTTTTTTTGCAAACCTTCGGGCCTCGAGAGAAACGCCAGTGCCCTTGGTAAACTACTTAAATGCCCGTCTTCCCGTTGGTTGAGCTGGTTTTTTTTTTATATTCAGTAATCCAACTCTCTCCAACTCACTCCCTTTATAAACCCATCATGAAGCTCGAGTCGCTTTCGCTCGCCGTGCTGGCCCTGTGCCTGGCCGGCGCCGCTGAGGCCTCCAAGGGCTCGCGCGGCACCGACGCCCTCTACCGCGCCTGCGACACGGCCTACTCCAAGTACACCTTTGAGTGCCCCGCCAAGCTCAAGAAGAACGCGTGCACATGCAACTCCCCCGAGTACCTGGCCTCGTGGATGGACTGCGTCACCAAAAACAACCGGCCCCGCGACGAAGTCCTGCGTGCCTACGACACCCTCATTACTATCTGCCAGACCTCGGGCAAGAACAACGAGCTGACCCCGGACTCGCTCGAGCAGATCTACAGGAACGCTACCGACGGCGGATACTTCATCCCCGCCAAGAACATTTCTAAACCAAAAAACACCACCGTTTACAGCCCGCTCACCGTCAAGACCGAGACGCTGCAGCTCACCTACCACTCCTGGAAGCAGAGCTACTACAACAAGTACGTCGGCAAGCTCTACGGAGGCCTGCTCAACGCATACTTTGGCCTCGTCCTGCTCATTGGCGCCCTTGTCAACTTTACCAAATGGGTCGCCCCCGGCGTCACCAACAAGTGCAACGGCAAGCTAAGCAAGTTTGTGCGCTCCAAGATTGCCAACCCGGCCTCCTACGGCTACAGACACGCCACGCCGCTCACCAAGCTCTTTGGTGTCGTCAACATGGCCATCCCCACGCGGCCCCAGTCGCTCGTGCTTATTGGGTACGGAGTAATGCACTTCATCCTTTGGTTCATCAAGCACGACTTCTTTGAGGGCAACACGCGCTTCCCCGCCATTGCCCAGCAGGTCAACAGAAACCTCGCGGACCGGTCCGGGTACTTTGCCTGCTACCACCTGCCCCTGCTGTTTCTCTTTGCCGGCCGCAACAACATCATGCTCTTTCTCACCGGCTGGTCGTTTGAGACCATGAACGTTTACCACCGCTGGGTGTCGCGCGGCATGGTCTTCAACGCCATTATCCACGCCTGCGCCTTTACCAACTACGAGATCCTCAAGGACGACTACCCGGGCATTTTCTCCGAAGACACCTACGTCATCTGGGGTGTGGTCGCCGTGGTCTGCGGCGCCGTCGTGCTCATCACCTCGCACCGCTTCTTTAGAGACAAGCTGCACGAGGTGTTTTTGGCCTTCCACTGGGTCTTTGTCGCGCTCTTCCTTGCCGGCGCCTGGCTGCATCTCGTTGGCGCCAAGCTTGGTTACGAGCTCGCGTACGCGGGCGCCGCCATTTGGTGCTTTGACCGGTTTGCGCGCCTCGTGCGCATGGTCATTTCTGGTCTCAACGCCAAGGCCCACATCCAGCTCTACCCGCACAATGTCATGAAGTTCAAGATTGACTACTCCAACTGGTACGACATCCCTGCGGGTGCCCACGTCTTTGTCACCATGCTGCCGTTCCTCTGGCAGTCCCATCCTTACTCCATCTACCGGTCGCCTGTGCCCGGCGAGGAGAAGAAGATGGTGCTGGCGATCCGCAAGCGTGAGGGCATGACCAAGTCCCTCGCCCACAAGCTCGCCAAGCTCCCCAACGGCTACACCACCATGCCCATTTTGCTGGACGGTCCCTACGGCCCCCGTGTGCCCTTGGCCAACTACCAGACCGTCGTCTTCATTGCCGGTGGTATCGGTGCCACGGCCACCTACGGCTACCTCGACGGCCTCAAGCGCGCCGGCCGCGGCGAGAAACAACGCCTCATCTTCATCTGGTTTGTCCGCAGCACGCTCGAGCTCGAGTGGTTTAAGGAAGAACTCGACTACATGACCGCTGACCCCAGCATTGAGGTCCGCATCTACATCACCAACCAGGGCCAGGCCGACCCCCACATTGTCACACCCTCGGACCTCGAAGGCGAGGCCGTTGCCGAAAAGGTCGCGGCCAAGAACCACCTGGGCGACAGCAGCGGCGACAGCACCCACAACGAGTACAACGTTTCCTACGCCAAGCCCGACCTGCACGAGCTCGTGTCCAACTACGTGGATGAGGCAGAGGGTACGCTTGCGTTCATGGTTTGTGGACCCGCGAGCTTGAACGACACGGCGCGCGCTAGTGTCACGGAAAACATTCCCAGGGGCAAGGCCCGGGTCGAATACTTTGAAGAGTCGTTTGCATGGTAAATATACCAACACCCTTTGTCCGAAGTGTTGAAAAGAAAAGAAAAAAAAAAGTCATATAAAAAAAGTCATTTTGAATTTATGTTTCTCGTTTTAGTTATAAAAGAACACAAGTCTTTGAAATAAAATAAAAAATATTAAAAAAAATATTGTTTCAAATAAGTGTTGCTGTAAACGTTCAAAAAAAAAAAAAAAAAAAAAAAAAAAAAAAAAAAAAAAAAAAAAAAAAAAAAAAAAAAAAAAAAAAAAAAAAAAAAAAAAAAAAAAAAAAAAAAAAAAAAAAGGTAGCAATATATTTCATTTCAGATACAACTCGTGTCGGTTACAAAAGCGTCTTCAAAAACGGTTCTCTGAGCAGGGCCTCCGCGGTGGGCCTTCTTTGGTAGTCAATCTCAAACGTTTGCGCCAAAAAGTCCTTGGCCTCCTGGCTACAATTTTCGGGTATGTCGGGTCTCGCAAACGTGCCGATTCGGAAAATGGCCTGCATTTGACTAAACTGGGGGAACGGGTGCGTGCCCGTAAACATTTCGACCACGAGGCAGCCGAGCGACCAAATGTCGGCCTTGAGCGTGTACGAGGTCTGCTTGACGACCTCGGGCGCCATCCAGTAGACGCTGCCCTGCAGCGACACGCGGTTGTTGTTGGCGCCTGCGCCACCCGCACCGGTACCGTTGCCCGCCAGCAGCCTCGGGTCCATCTTTTTCGAAATGCCAAAGTCGCTAATCTTGATGCCGCCCTTATTGTCCACGAGCACGTTGGCGCCCTTGATGTCGCGGTGGATGATGTTGCGGTCGTGCAGATACCTGACCCCGCTGAGAATCTGCTTGACGAAATTGCGAATGAGGGGCTCGCCAAACGCGCCCCAGGTGTTGAGCATGGTCGCCACGCTGCCGCCGGGCACGTACTCGAGGAAAATGTTGAGGTAGTTGCCCTCGCTGTTGCTGCCCAGGTACTGCACCACGTTCTCGTGCTGCAGGTCGCGCAGCAGGTTCATTTCGCGCTCAAGGGCGTCAATCATGGTCAGCTTCTTGGCCTCCGTCTCCTTGTTGCCGGTCGGCAGCTCCACTTGCTTGACGGCCATGAGCTCACCAGTGATTGAGTTCATGCCAAGATAGACTGTGCCAAAACTGCCCGACCCGATAAATGTTCCCTTGATCCACTTCGACGGTCCGCTTTGCTCTTTATTAAAGACATCGATAAACTCTTCTTCCGCGGTATGGTCCATTTCTTCTTCTTCTTCCATATCCTCGCCATCTTCAATCTCGTCAACATTCTCTTCACCTACCAGCGACTCCAACTGCTCTTCTGCAGGAGCGCTTGTCAGCCGACTGCCTGGAGCCAGGCTGCTCGACCTCTTGTTAATCGACATGCGGTACTTGTTGGGCGGCGTCTTGGTACTGGAACCAGACAAGAGCGACGCACTCGAAAGCGGTCGCTCATTCAAAAACGTTCCCGGTGGAATCAAGTCCTCCATGTTGGGGACTGGCGGAACAGACTCTGTGCTGAAATCGCCTTGTTCAGCCCACGCGGATGCAATCGACGACCGCTGACTGATTTTCGACATGCGCGACATGCGCTTGTACATGATGGAGTTGCGAATCGTCTCCTTTAGAACCGCACGACCAGCCTCGGGAAAGTACTCCTGCAAGTTGTGCGAAATGAGCTCAGAGGGCGGGCGCTGACCAAAGAACTGGCGTAGCCGTTTCTTGGTGCTCGACTCCTGGCGCGTCCGTGCAGATGCAGGCTGTAACGAGACTTGGTTGTTGTTGTTGTTGTTGTTGTTGTTGTTGTTGTTGTTATTAAACTCTGCAAAGCTGGCAGCAGTACTGGGCGTTATCGTAGAGCCATAGTCATTGTAAGAATCCACATTGTTATAGTTTGCAAAGTTTGGATCCGAGTTATTAATGCTCAGGTCCGATCCAGAGTATAGCGAGTAGGGCGTAAACTCTGCATTGGAGGCAGAAGTGGGTGTGGGTATTTGTTGCTCGTTTTCTTCGCGAATGATTTGCTGAGATTTGGAGAGCTGTTTGAGAGAGGGGCTATTGTTGGAAGAGCAAATCATGAGCCGGTTGCGTTCCTTGCGGTCCTGGCTGTGGCAGATGGTGACGAGTTCCATGTCAGATACTTGCCGCGTCGTTGTGCCCAGCTCATTGTCGGCAATATAAACAACCCAGTTCTCTGGCAGGTCCTTGACGCCCGTCTTTTTCATGGCCTTGCGTTTAATGGACTCGCCGCTAAAGCAGCCATTAATGTTTACAGTCTTGCTGTTGCCTTGATGGTAGATAAACTTGACTGTACTTTGCCGCACAACGTCCATGCTGAGAATGTTTTTAACGTTTTCAGTCTCAACGGGCGAGTCTTGGTAGTGCTGCGGCCGCATATCGGAGGCAGTGGCCGGAGCGCTGGTAGAGTATTTGGCCGTCATGTTTGGTATAGAGGGTTTTGGAACTGCCGCATACCTGCTAGAAGACGGGCCACTACCGAAAAACGATTCCTGTGGAGACACGCTTTGGGATTGCTGGTGGTGGTGAAAGCTGGTTTGCTTTATTGTTTGCTTTATTGGGCTTGCTTGCGACCGTGAGCTGTAGCCAATGGAAGACGATGACGTTTGGGGAGTCATGCCAGATAATGACGAGGTAGATGTCTTGTCGAAATGTTTCAGAGACATGGACAAGCCGCTGTTGAGAGGCCGCGTGGTCTTGGAGCGTAATTTCCTTAATGCTAGCTGAATGCGAATCCTGTCGCCAACTTTGCGAATGCCAATATCCTTGAGCGCCCGCTCGTCGCATTCCAGCAGAATCTCGCCTGCAATGTTGTTTTCTATATCTTGTTAGTCCTGGCACATGCTTGACTTGAGGCACGCAAAAACTCACCTTCAAAACTTTTGGCGTACTGGCCACAGTTCAGGCTTTCAAGCCAGTCCTGGACATGCTGGTTGTCCCATTCACTAGACCGTTAGCAATTAGTTATAAAGGAAATATTGATATAGGGTCCACTCACGCCACGGCCACGTCGGGGGACGGAGAAACCGATTGTCGATCAACTGAGAGCTCCGATGCGCCGGGGCTCACATTGCTTGTCGTTCCAGACGAGGGCTCGGTATAATACTCTGACGAGTACTGACGCGTCGGCGGCGAGTGCGCCAGAGTCGACGCCGGCGCCGACCCAGGTGTCGAGGTGAGAGTCGACGCGAGGTTTGAATCCGAGGAGAGATCCAGGGACGAGATGCCAAAGTATGAAGATCGGATGGGCGACAGCGGTTCCGGAGGGGGTAAAAAGCCCGACATTGTTGAACGTCAATGAAGCACAGGCAAATGAATGCAAGCTGAACGATAGAAAGAGAGAAGAGTTTGGGCCAGGGCGGCACTTGGTTTGATTAGGGGCCAGGTGGTGAGATGTGGGATTTCGGCACAGGCACAAAAAAAAAAAAAAAAAAAAATTAAATGGCCCCACAGGAAGGGGCGTTCAGGTTCCGTTCTTGGTCCCAAAGCTTTGAACAACTCGGAGAGGTTTCAGCGTAGCACGGGTCGAGCAAAGGCAGAGGCAGAGGCAGGCACTGCGAGTTCGATGGCGAGTAGAGGCGAATTGGTGACGGAGAGGAAACGAAGAAGCAGAAGCAAGAAGAGAAAATAGGGAGGAAGGGAAATTTGGTTTCTCAACTCAATTCAAAAGTCCACAAACGAACCAGCAAACCTTCGCGCATGAGCCACGGGCCCAGTTCAACAAGAGAAAACGAGGTTTCTTGCAGGAATCTATAATCATCAAGGCTCTTTGAGTTTTCCCTTTGTCGCACTGTCTGGCCGGCGTCGTCGGGGTTGAGTTGCGCACACTGGCAAGGCTAACTAGGTTCCGGCTCGCATGAAACTCGACGACCAACGCGACCAGGTCGAAATTTAGTCTCCGTACTTTAGGCTTGTCAGGTTCATGCGCTGAATCAAACGGGGATTTTTCAGCTTGGCTGGCGCGTTTTGTTACTTACATTCCGGGCCTTTGCATGGAGCTGCCTCTCTACATGTATCAGCTGCACTCGGGGCCCTCATCTCGAAAATCATTTTTGAATGCAAATTAATGGTACAGAACAATAACAGACAAGCAAAATAAATAACTAATAAATAAACGAGCATGCAAAAGAAAGAGTGAGCTCTATTACTCCAAGCTCTGAGACTTTTGGCTAATCAGGTCCCAGGTGTAGACAATGAAACTCAGAAACATGCCTTGGCACACCCACATGACGGTGCTGTCGTCGTCGTTGAGCACCGACCACCACGAGTTGAGACCGACGCCGCCCAGGAGCAAGCGCATTCCAGCGCCGCCGGGGGAGGCTGGGACATCGGAGGCGTATGGTTTGAAAAAGCTAATGTGCGGCTCAGTGAGGACTGCGTCCTGTTCTGGTGACGGCGATGTCGGTGTTGCTGAGAAGCCTGGGTTGGTGTGTGACGGCAGGTTCACGGGTAAACTGGCGCTGTATCCGTGCCGGGACTGGCGGACGCCGGGGACAATGACGCTGTTGGAGTGCGCATGCGTTTTCTTGGTCTTTGGGGGAACGACTTGTAGCCCGTCCGCTCCAGCTTGGGAGCTAGGTACTCGCTGGTGGTGGCTCTTAAATCCACGCTCGCCTAGTAGCGGTTCGCGCTCGCTGGGTTGTTCTTCAGCACCAGAACTCGGTTGAGGTTGTGGTTGGTAGCACTGACTATCCTTTTCTGGGCCTGTATAGGACGTTAGTGCCAGAATACTCAGGCCACACAAGACCGTGCCCACAGTGTACGCAGCCATGGCCCACAGCGAGCTTTGCTTGCCTTGCTTGCTTCCAAAGTCGTACAGTCCCAGCGAAAGTACAAGCACGATTGCATTGTAAACAAGGTAGTACCGGCCAAAAATGTCCCTGTTTGCATACGTCTTGAGCATTCCCGAGGTTGGCACGTCGGTGTAGGTGAGCGTCACCGTCTTGATGGATCTGTCAATGTAGACCACTTGCAGCAGCAGGCCGATGGGGGTCGCAGCCATGTATATCCAGTGCACGAGCCCCGATAAAACCAGTTTGGCGCATGTAATGGCCCAGGCACCGTATACGCCAGCGGCGAGCAAGTCCAGCCATACTTCCTTCCTTGCCGTGAGCAAAGAATCTGGTGTCAGCGCCAGGCTGTTGTGGCCCTGCTCCTTTAGTCTCCGTCGGTAGAGGATCTGGCGGGTCCATACGCAGGCAATTAGTAGCACGGCACTGATTGCGAATGCGGTCGCAGTTGTTGTTGTACTGACTGGAGTAGCTCTTGTGCCAACTCTCATGTACGCTGAAACATGGGCACAGATAATACCGGTCAAACCAACCAAGACCGAGGCAACAGTTTTCCAGTCAATGATGTGTGTGTTGTCGTCGCTGTCGCCAGCACTATCTTGTTTTTGGGGCGTGTGCAGCATACGCCTCGACCGGGCATGAGGCGTCAACACCACCGTGAAGCCCGCCACAAGAGTAGCACTAGGCACTGGCGAGACCACGACCGCCACGAGCACCAGCAGATCTGCCAGCGCCAGCATCGCGATACGCCGCGGCTGAGCCTCATTGCCACTACTGCTGCGGTCATCGCCAATGAGCACAGGCTTACTGGCGGTCTCGACAAAGGACGGCGACGCAGCCAGGGCGTAGAGACTTGCGCCAATGACAGCGAGCGGGATGCCAATGTACGGAACGTCTACTAGGAGCATTAGACTGCTAGTGGCATGAGAAGGCAAGAGAAATTCGGGCTTGTGTTCACTGCGCAGGCTGTAATGAACTTGGTATAAGAAAGAAAAAAAAAAAAAAAAAGTTATTGGGAGAGTTTTGGGTGCGGTCGTCTTTCGACCAGGACCATGGAGAAGGCCGAGGGAGCGAGCATTCTGAAATTCAATTCAACTGAAGAAGGTCAAAAGCATTGAAGGTAATGGGCCTGGACTCTGTGGCAGTCGGTGCTGGCACTGGCGATGGTGAACTGGCGTGACTAAATAATAATAATCCAAACCACGCTATCTCATTCAAAACCAGGTTTGGCCCAAGTTAGTGGTTTACTTGTGGTTTGGACTGCTGGCAGCTGACTGCGCATGAGCTGGTCCACGTGATTCTGAGCTTGCCTTGCCGAACTCACAACAAAGTTAGGTCTAGCCAGGGACTAAACGTGGTCTTGGGTGGATACTGGCACTGCTTTCAGGACTTGATAGAGTCATTGAATGGCCTTTCCAAGTATTCAGTAGTCATCTCAGAACTATTGGCTTCTAGTTCAAGCAGCTCGACAGTAGTGGAGGCACTGACTGTAGTCGTGGTAGTTGGACGTAAGTTGGAGTGAGTTAGCGTGAGTTAGATATTGCCAATTTAAAGCGCGCTCGCCGTGCCCTTTTCTCTTTCCTTCCCCAAACAACACCATCACCAACAACAACAACAACAACAACAACAACACCTGCCACTACGCACTTTGCAACAACAACAGCCACTGCCACCTATTGCCCTTCTCTAGGAAACATCCACAGTAAGTGACTTGCCTAGCTACTCTTTCTTTCTCTGAGCTACTTTTGTTTGAACGCGTCAACGCGCAATTCTTTTGCTGTCATAACCATTCTCTTATCGCCACCCACATGATTAACCTCCTCTCCAGTTTACCACCCCACCCCCACCACCACCACAATGCGATCCAAGTTCAAGGACGAGCACTCTTTTGAGACCCGCAAGGCCGAGGCCGACCGCATCCGCCACAAGTACACTGACCGCATCCCCATTATTTGCGAAAAAGTCGAAAAGTCGGACATTGCCACCATTGACAAGAAGAAGTACCTTGTGCCCTCCGACCTGACCGTGGGCCAGCTCGTGTACGTTATCCGCAAGCGCATCAAGCTGGCGCCCGAAAAGGCGGTTTTCATTTTTGTGGACGATGTGCTGCCGCCGACGGCGGCGCTCATGAGTGCGATTTATGAGGAGCACAAGGACTCGGACGGGTTCTTGTACATGACTTACTCGGGCGAGAACACGTTTGGCGAGGTTTTTGAGGAGCTGGACTAAACAGGTTGTCTGATTGATAACTGCTGTGCACGTCCAATCTGACCTGTTGACCCTTGGAGCAATTGATTACCTTTTTTTTTTTTTTTTTTCTACTGGAGCTTTCTGCAGTAACGTCCAAGCAAAAGCCAAGGCAAGCGAGTACTTTGGAGCATGTTAGGAAACGCGTCTTGCCTTCAGCGCCTTGACCCCATGACTACTATTTTTCTTATTCTTCTTTTTCTTTCTTCTTTACAAGGTATTACCATTACTACTATTATTATTATTACAATGGAGCAAATGAAACTAGGGCCTTATAAGTAACTAATCAATCCAACTATTATACCAACTTCAAGAATACTAAGAACCAAGCCGCAAGACTGATGTAGAAAAGACAATCTTGTAGCAAAAGGAATGTTGTCCTACGCGCAAGAAATGTAATGAACCAAACACGTTTTTTACCCCAGAAGCAAAAAAAGGACACGGTTCAGCCGTGCACGTCATTTCAACTCAACTTGAACAAACAAACACCAATCACCTCACCAAACTTTGTGCTCCACTTTCCACGGTCTTTTAATCATTAAAATTTAAATTTATTGGGGCATCATAAAACTACTTACAAAAATCCAAAGACAAGAACACTTTTTACAGTGTCCATCTTTTTCTTCTCTCGTATACATTTTTTTTGGGGGTTCAGTTGCAACAAACTTGGGTTGCTTACAACTTGAGGCCAACGAGCTCAGCGTACTTCTCGGTGGAGAAGGACTTGGGTCTCTCAATGGGGGCACCGACGGCGCGGTCGATAATGAGCTGGGGGAGGACACCAAAGGCTCTGGAGACACCAAAGAGGACAGTGTAGTAGGACTCCTCAGTGAGGCCATAGTACTGGAGGAGGACACCAGAGTGCGAGTCCACGTTGGGCCAGGGGTTCTTGGTCTTGCCGTGCTTGGTCAGGACCTTGGGGGCAACCTCGTAAATGGTCGAGACGAGGTTGAAGAGGTCATAGTCGGGCATGTGCTTGAGGGCAAACTCGCGCTGGGCAGTGTAACGGGGGTCAGTCTTTCTGAGGACAGCGTGGCCGTAGCCGGGGACGACGCGGCCGGCGTTGAGGGTGTCCCAGAGGTACTTTTCAATGTCCTCCTTGGTGACGTTGGCGCCAACCTCCTTCTTGACCTTGAGGAGCCACTCGAGGACCTCCTGGTTGGCACGGCCGTGGAGAGGGCCAGCGAGACCGTTGAGACCGGCGGCGAGGGAGAGGAAGGGGGAGGCAAGGGCGGAGCCGACAAGGTGGGTGGTGTGGGCAGAGACGTTGCCACCCTCGTGGTCGGCGTGGATGGTGAGGTAGAGTCTCATGAGCTCGACAAACTCGCTGTTCTCGCCAAAACCGAGCTGGGAGGCAAAGTTCTTGGAGTAGTCGGCAGAGGCGTCAGTGGCGCCGAGCTTGCCGTCCTTGAAGACGTTGCGGTAAATGCGGGCAGCAATGGCGGGGAGCTTGGCAAGGAGGTCAATAGAGTCCTCGTAGGTGTACTGCCAGTAGTCCTTCTTGTTGACACCCTTCTCGTAGGCCTTGGCAAAGGCAGACTCGGTCTCGAGAGCGTTAATGGCAATGGAGAGCTGGGCCATGGGGTGGAGGGAGGGAGGGGAGCGGTCAATGAGCTCCTTGACGTGCTTGGGGAGCTCAGATCTGGCGGCAAACTCGGCAGAGAGGGCCTGGACCTGGGACTCGGTGGGGACCTCGCCAGTCAGGAGAAGCCAAAAGAGACCCTCGGGGAGGGGCTCGTTGCCGCCGGGGCCCTTGGGGAGCTCCTTCTGGAGGTCGGGAATGGTCTTGCCACGGAAGCGGATACCCTCTTCGGGGTCAAGGACAGAGCCTTCCCAGACAAGGGCCTTGATGCCACGCTGGCCACCGTAGACCTGGTCGAGGAGGACCTCGCCAATGACGGTGTTGCCGTGCTCCTTTCTGAGCTTCTTGATCTGCTCAATCTTCTCGGGGAGAAGCTCAGCGAAACGCTCCTTCAAGGTCTATTAAGTTTGGTTAGTACCGGTTGTTAACCACGTTGTTGTGTTGTCCCAAAGGGGAAGGCGGGCTATCCGCGAATTTGGGCCAATCACGTGCCACCCGGGCGACCGGCGGAACGGAAAAAGGCAAAAAAAGGACAGGGCAAGGGTTGTGGGTAAACGTACGGGTTCCTTTGTGGAGTAGGATCTGAAGGCCATGGCGGCGATGGATCTGGAGGTGGTGGAGGCCACCGAGGCGACGGGGCGGAAAGAGTTCTTGACGAGGAGAGAAGCCATTTTATGCTAGAGGGTTAGCAAAACGCACACGAAAAGAGAGCAGTTAGGGGGCAATGGGTGGCAGACTGTGATGCATAGAGGGGCAGGTAAATGGATCAATCAGTCTACCATCCATCGAACGCCAGTATCATCATCATCATCATCAATAACGGTGCATCAATCACTGAGAGTACATACTGTAGAGAAAACCAATTGCTTTGCTAAAGAAAGAAAAAGGAGAAAAGAGAAAAAGAGAAGAGAAAAAAAAAAAAAAAAGATTCAGAGCAGGGGAAGATCCGAGGTTTATATAATTGGCACAAGCACTGGATAAAAACCAAAAAAAATAACAAAAATAATGGGAAAATTTCTCAGCGTTTAGGAAAATGGAAAAACGCCATTTGATTTGCTACGTCACCAGAGAGCCATTGATCACAGACTGTTTTAGTTTTAGTTACATGGGCTGCTGCGTGAGTACTTGGTTGTTGATGGGTTGATTGCCAAGGTTTGCAGTGAATGCTAAGATTGCATGTTATTTGAACGTATTTCACAGCTGTCCTTTCTAGTTCAATGCTGGTGTTTGGTGCCATTTGGTGCCATTTGGTGCCATTTGGTGCAATTGGCGGTGATGGTGGGGGTAGAGGGGTCTCGAGACACAACTGAAATTTCAACCACCAGCCAAGTTGCAACTCGTATGGTAATAGTTACAAGTTAGACTGATGGCCTGCTTGATGGACAGTCGCCTGGCTTATTCTCTGTGGTAATGGCACTGGAGACAAGCCACGGGTTCTACAGCCTTGGTTCCTAGGTTCCTTGGGTCCTTGGGCCTCAAAGTCAACGGCCGGGGAATCAACTAGCTACTCTATTCTGTGTCTCTGTCCTTGATTGGCCCAATTGACATTGTTCTACGGGTGGAAGGGCGTGATCCGTGGCCTTGAAACACTAAGAGTACTCTGCTGTAGTTTCCGTTCTACACTTCTTGTTTGGCCCTGTTGTTTGGTCTTGTCTGGGGAAACTGACGGGAAATGCCTTTCCACGGACAAACGAAACTAATTTTTTTTTTTTTTTTTCCGATCTCTTCCCTTGCAACAGGAAACTGGCAGTGGGTGCCCCTCATCAACGTCCACCAACTGAACTAGTCAACTAACCAGGTATATACAAGCATCACAACTAATCACTGCGTCGTAGCAAAGCAGCCATGTCTTGAAGCCAAGTAGCCAGCCTCGAGCCGTCCTGGGTGTCCTGGGTGTCTTGGTGGGTGTCTCTGAACAAGAAAGAGGCCGTCGTCCGTCTTCAGTGGGAACCCTGGGCAGTGATTGGCTGGAACAACTTTTTTCTGCCTCGGAATATTTACCCGTCAAAAGTTTGATTGGTAAGAGATTGGGTAAGTACTATAAATTGAGACGAGCCGACTGCGGCTTTACCAAGAGTCTAGAGTCCAGTTAGAGTAGAGTCTACTTAGACATATTGTCAAGGTCAGTTACTTACTGGCTAACAGACCTTGTAGTAGACAGGCCATGACACGGCAGCCAGAGTTCTTTCTGTAGTTGAAGTCAAGTCAG
Source organism: Geotrichum cucujoidarum (assembly GCA_030566025.1). Lineage (NCBI taxonomy): Eukaryota > Fungi > Ascomycota > Dipodascomycetes > Dipodascales > Dipodascaceae > Geotrichum > Geotrichum cucujoidarum. The sequence goes on along the minus strand of JAJMHN010000003.1, from coordinate 227,338 downwards.
GGGAAACAACACAAACACGTATTTGCGTAGCTGATCAAAAGCTCCGTTGGCCCTTGGCCCTTGGTCCTTGGCCCTTGGTCCTTGGCCCTTGGCCCTTGGTCCTTGGCCCTTGGCCCCTGGCCCTTGGCCCCTGGTTCCTTTCAACTAGAGCGAGCAATGGCCGTTGGCGGTTTGGAGGGCAAAACGCACGGGACATGCGCGGACTCTTGACTTTGCCCATGAAAATTCAAACAACAAACAAAATGCCAGGACTGGTCAAACAAATGGGTCTACCTGGATTTATTAGATATACAACAGAGTTAAACAGACTGATGAGTAGTATTCTACTCTTCTGCTGAGCCAGTCAGTGTCCGCTCGTCCAGCTTCTGGTTCTCGTCGTACAGTCCAAGTCAAAATCCAGTGCTTGGTTACCCCAGATTTGGCCGCTGCTTCTCCATTTCTTGCAAAAAACAAACAACCCCCCACCATGGAACAATCACGGGCAAACAAACAAACAGTTTCTTCCCGGGTTCTTCCTTAACTCCTTCTGTTAGTAAGCCAAGTTGGTCGTGGAGAGGGCACGTGAATCTACCAGATTGTTTCCGAGTCCTTCCCTTGACCTTGCCTCAACCAAGGCCCAAACTAACTTGAGTATCATGAGCCAAGTAGCCAGCCTCCCATCAAGGTGAAACCCCGGGTGGGCTGTGATTGGACAACTTGTGCAATACAAGCAACTACCCCAGAGTTTTCCAACTAGCTAAGTACCCAGTTAGTCAGTTACTTAGCTGGCTGTAAAATAAAAGTCGTGATTTGAATCAAATCATTGATGGGCCTGTAAGTATAACTGATTTTTCCCAGTTACCGCTCATATCCCGAGGTTGACCGTCACTAACCACAAACAACTCTATAAACCACAAAAACAACATTTACTAACCAACCATACTCAAGCAATCCCAGTTAACCAAAATATATGGCGTTGGGTGCCGTTCTGCCGACAAGAAGCCGTTTCGCATTTCTCGACATTCTGGCCTCTGCAAAAAAGGGTCGGTTTCCAACGAGCCTCGGGACTCGGGACAAGCCAAAACTGCTCAGAACCGGTTAACCAAGTTCTAGGTTCTAAAGTGTTTTTTGATTTAGATTCTGGATCCAAGTACCTCGGACCAAGCATCTCTGGAAATGCTGGCTTGTTCTTCATATGGCAGCTGTTTAGGCAGTGCACATGATTCCACAGATTCACAGAACAATAAAAACCAGCACCCTTTTTTTCATGCCCATGATTTCAAACGTCTCTTCTTCTGATTCACTACCACTCCTGAACACACACTGGCACGACGATACTTGTGCTCAAGACTTGATGCTGGCACTGGTTGATGGGGTTTGTTTGTGATCCCGCTCAGGCGCATGACTAAGCGCGCGCTATACAGCCATACGCACGGCTGAACTTTCAAGCAGCCAAGTAACGCAGGAAACACAGGAAACGCAACTTACGCAAAATACATTACGGAACAAAACGCAACTAACGCAACAAACACGTGTTACCACATGCTCCAGCTAACGCAGGCCCATTTTGTGCAGCAACCCACAGATCACACCAACAACAACATCCAACTACTCACACCATCAAGCAATCACCAGTTTAAACACAAAACAGCAGAAGAGACAGCGCTTCTGCAAGTCACGACTATTTTTCTTCATGCACTTTTAATTTCATTTTCACTTTCATTTCCTTCTAACACGGGAACCCTTTCAACTCTATTTCCAAGCTTTTAATTTCGTACTTTTTGCATCACCTCTTTGCTTCTCTTTTGCATAGTCTCCTGGGCCACAAATGACGACCAGGGCCAAGTCACGACATGTAAGTCATAGCTACCCGCCTTGGTGGTATTCGGTTTCATGCTAACAAATGCAGCGCCTGTTTCGGCCCTTCTTTCCACGGCTCCCGGACCAGTCCACCCTCATCTCGGCCGCGCTGGCCGACGACCCGTCTTCTACTTGCTCACCGAAAAAACGCTCGTCTTTGGAAAAGGACCCGCGGATACAGCAGATCTTGTCCATACTCTCTACAAAGGACGTGCCAAAAGAATACATTTCCCTTGAAAACATTAGCGCCACGCTCGAGTGCAACTATGCAAACGGCAATGTCGAGCTGGCCACGGAGCTGCTGCTCTATTTCTTTGATGCCATTGGCGGCAAGATCCGTGGCATTACACAGATCTCGCCAAAAGACGGTACAGGTACGGCCACGTCGAGGTACCACCGGCTCATGGGCGCAGACAACAGGAACGGTGTCACCTGCTACCTCGACTCGCTGCTCTTTGCCATGTTTGCGCGCCTCGAGTCCTTTGAGCCCATGCTCCAAAAATTCATTCCCTCTTCTCCAACCCAAGACAACGACCCGTCCTCAGCGCAAAACAAAACCAACCTTGGGGTCATGTTGCGGCTCTACGTCAGCCTGCTGCGCAGCGGCGAGCTCATCACGACCGACGTGACCAAGATGCTGCTGGGCGCCATCATCAAGGCCGGCTGGGACGAGTCGTGCTTTGAGCAGCAGCAGGACTGCTGCGACCTCTTCAACTTCATCACCGACAAGCTCGACATGCCCATGATCACCCTCAAGCTCGACATTGAGCACGGCGGCAAGGAAAACTCCAGCGACGACCACAAGCTCGTCCACGAGCGGCTGCTCCTGGTTTCTGTCCCCCCCGGATCGGAACCGGTGCTCCTTGAAGAGTGCTTGGAACTGTACTTTGCCAACTCCATCCAGGTCTCGAGACAGCTCGAGCGCAGGCGCACACTGAGCATGTCCAAAACTGGACCCAACGAGACCTTGTACGAATACCACGCCAACGAGCGTGACCAGCATTACAACAACAATAGCAGCGCAAGGAGACGCCGCGGCTCGCGCAGGGTCTCGGTTTGCATTCACTCGCCAAATCCGGCGACCATTACCCCCGTGTCGAGCAACTCAAGGCTAGCCGACTCCATTAGCGTCATTGACGGCCAGGACCCCGACGAGGATGGCCAGGACGAGGAAGGCGAAGAAGACATGCGTGCGCTTTTGAACAAGTACCAGCGGTACTCCAACCTCACAACGGCGTCGGCGTCGGGGTCGCCGGACGTGCTGCCGCCGTCACCGTCGGAAAACCCACCGGCGTACAATACCGCTTGCGGCAGCGGTGGCGGTGGCAACGCACCGGCATTTACTCCCCCGCCAGAAAAACAGCTTGACCTGGGCAATGGCAACGGCAGCGCAACAAAAAACACGCTGTGGAACGGCAAGAATGAAATCATGCTGCCGGCGTGGATGTTTCTGCAGCTCGTGCCGTTTTACACCAACACCACAACGCCACCTGCCCCCAGTGACGACAGTGACAGCAATTCGACGTCGACGCCAACACCCAAACCGCTGCCCGTGCCCAAGGCGACCGAGCAGTTTGCGACGACGCGGCCCGTGGTGGGCATTTGCCTCAAGCGGTCCGAGTGGGGCGCTGACGGCCAGTCCACGCTCAACACGAGGCAGGTCCTCGTGCCCAACGTGATTCACTTCCCGTCGTTTGTCGTTGACGACGATGACGTCGATGCGGAGGAGGAGGACTCGGCGGCCTCGCTGAGGGGCAAGTACGTGTTGGTGCTGGAAAGCGCTGTCTTTCATCGCGGCACGTCGCCCCAAAGCGGTCACTTTGTGGCGCTGGCGCGCGAGAACAGTGATATTCCCTACACCACCGACATGCCTCCCGGCGGTGCTACCACCACTCCGTCAGCCACACCCTCCAGGTCCCAGTCCGCGGCCTCGTCGTTCACGGGCGACCCGCATTCCCGCTGGGTCCTGTTTGACGACTTGTTACCCGCCGGCGAAAAAGTGCAGCCCGTGGACTATGACCAGGTGTTTCAGGCGGAAAAGCCGTACATTTTGTTTTACCGGCTGATGACCGTGGGCGAGTACGAGCACGAGGGCGAGCGGCACAAGAGCAGCAGCGGTGGCAGTGTGAAGCATGTGGCGGGGTCGGTGTCGTCGCTGGAGTCGGTGGCGTCGTCGGTGGCGCTCGCCGAGCTGACCCCTAGCGGCGGGTCGTCGTCTGCCAGCACGGGTGGCAGCACCAGCCTTGGCGGCAGCATCAGTGCCAGCAAGTCGCTGTCCCGGCTGCGCCCGCATTTCACGCGCACGTGGACCAAAGCCGTTGCTGAGGCGGAGAGCACTGTGGCCATTGCGGAGGAAACTGGAGGCGAGCCGTCTAATGATACGGTAGCCGAGGTGGAGGTGGAGGTGGAGGTGGTCGAAACGCAGCAGCCAGGCAAGTCTGACCCACCACAGCCACAGCCACAGCAGACCCAACAGCCACAGCAACAGACGCAGGTCAAGGAAAAGTTCAGGCTCAAGCATCTCAAGCAGAAGAGCAAGAGCGCGGGCAAGGCCGACGAGTACCGCAATGAAAAGTGTGTCATTGCTTGATTGACTTTCTACAATGAATCTTGTAACGTGACTGTTGTTTTGATGAACTGAATAAAGTAGAGTAATGATTAAAAAAAAAAAGAATTTTTGATGTCATGGAAAAATCAGGTTGGTCTCTTTTAGATATATGGTAAGGTCTCTATGTACATTTTTGGGCAGGGACGTTGGGCAGGGCTTAAACAATGGTGTGGTCTTGGGTGATGCTCCTAATCGCTTGGTGCTTCTAAATCGTAAATCTGGATCGTAAACTCGTTCATGCAATCATTGCTTTAAACTCGTTTGGTATAAATTATTGTCGTCGTTTTCGTTATTTGCTCTTGGTTCACTGCAAAACCTCTCCGTCGCTGTCCTGCTTGTTGAGCACGGCCAGCGTGTTCTTCTTGACCATTTCGTACACGCCGAGGAAGATGGCGCCGCCGGCGCTGATCCACATGGTGCGGGGGCCGACGCCCTTCCAGAAGGCGGCGTAGCCGTCCTCGGCGAGGATGTCGCGGACGAGGCGCGCGAGCGGGATGGGGTCCTTGTGCAGCATGAGCCGGGTCTTGACCACGTCGAGCGGCGTCGTGACCGCTGCAGCAACACCACCAGCAATCGAGCCCGCCACAGAACCGTCCGCGGGGGAGAGCTCGCCGACGTGGGCCAGCCCGAGGGAGACGGCGCGCGTGTGCTTGATGTACTCGTAGAGCGGGAACTGGATCATGGTGAAAGGGATCTCGCGCAGGATGGTCGTGCCATAACCGCGGTAAAGCCCACGAAGGACACCCTCGCCGGAGGTGTTGGCGAGGATGCCGCGGAGGGCGGCGAGCGAGGAGTGGTACTGGGAGGCCTGGGCGCGCTGCTTGATGACCTCGGCGGGGACGCGGATGGAGCAGGCGGCGACTTCGCCGAGCGAGGCGGCGGCCATGTGGACGAGCCCGTGCGCAATGTCGGTGTTGGCGACGTGCTGCTGCACGACCGGCAGCAGCAGCTTCTTGGACGACTCGTAACTGAGGAAGAACAAACTGGCTAGACGAGAGAGTTAGCTGCGGTATTTTCTGTGATTTGATGGATGGCTTACCTCCGGGGGCTGAGGCGAGGAAGGCAGAGCCAATGCCGCGATAGACGCCCTTGTAGCCGCCGTTGGCAAAGAACCCGCCCTTGGCCTGCAGCCGCGTCTTGAGCGTGTCAATGGGGAAGAAAAACAGGTCGGTGGAGGTGCCGGCCAGACCTCCGCTCTAGACCAATTAGCGACTAATCTCAAGAATTTGCCAATTCCAGCAATGGCAATTACACTTCTGATACTTACAATCAGCGACGCCAAAATCAAGCTGTTGTCCATGGTCTGTTTTGCGCGTTCGTCTCTCTGGTTGGCTGGTAGGAGATGGTAGGAGATGGCTCAGAGGTCCAAGTTCTGGATCCGAGTTTTGGAATTTCCGAAGATCGCATACCCTAGCCCTGATTTTAAATCCCGTGCCTCTGACTAACGAGGGCTCCCCCAAAGCTTGCCTCCTCCACTGAAACTGGAATTTTTTTTTTTTTTTTTTTTTTTTTTACTTGCTGCCTCCCCCAGATCCCGTCTCGACAAATCACCAAGGCTCCTATTCGTCTGACCCGACTCCGATTCTTGATCCGTTTGTTTAGAAGACCTGTTGAATTTACTCCGTTTATTTGTTTGTCTGTTTTTTTTTCTGCTTGAGTCCTACGCAATGCAGTCCATGTTGAACGCCACCAAGCGAGCCGTCTGGCGCTCTGCCTCGAGATCGCTCGCCTCGCAGACCCTGAGAGCCACCGCCGTGTCTAGCCCCTCGATGCTGCGCTCGCTCGCCACCGTCACCGACAGCAAGCCCACCCTGTCCTCGACCGCAGTGCCTCCCGAGGGCTCCCAGATTGCCAGCGTTGTCAAGAGCGCCGACATCGTCGACGGCGGTGCCGCCGGCGGCGTCGAGGCCTCCGAGCAGCGCCCCATCTACTTTGACATGCAGGCCACTACCCCCACCGACCCCCGTGTCCTCGACGTCATGCTCAACTTCTACACCGAGCTCTACGGTAACCCACATTCGCGAACCCACGCCTACGGCTGGGAGACAGACACCGCTGTCGAAAAGGCCCGTGAGGAGGTGGCCAAGCTGATTGGCGCCGACGCCAAGGAGATTATTTTTACTTCTGGTGCCACCGAGTCCAACAACATGTCCCTCAAGGGTGTGGCCCGGTTCTACAAAAACAAGAAGAAGCACATCATCACCACCCAAACCGAGCACAAGTGTGTTTTGGACTCGTGCCGCCACTTGCAAGACGAAGGGTTTGAAATTACATACTTGCCCGTGGGCTCCAACGGTCTTATTGACCTCAAGCAGCTCGAGGACGCCATCCGCCCCGACACGGCCATTGTCTCCATCATGTTTGTCAACAATGAGATTGGTGTCATTCAGCCTATTGAGGAGATTGGCAAGATCTGCCGCTCCCGCAAGGTCTTTTTCCACACCGACGCTGCCCAGGCTGTCGGCAAGGTCCCCATCGACGTCAACGCCATGAACATTGATCTCATGAGTATCTCTGCCCACAAGATCTACGGTCCCAAGGGTATCGGTGCCTGCTACGTCCGCCGCAGACCCAGAGTGCGTCTCGAGCCCCTCATCACCGGTGGTGGCCAGGAGCGTGGTCTCCGCAGTGGTACCCTTGCCGCTCCCCTTGTTGCCGGATTCGGTGAGGCTTGCCGCATCGCCAACGAGGAAATGCCCTACGACACCAAGCACATTACCCGTCTCTCCAACAAGTTGAAGGAAGGAATTTTGGCCCTTGAGCACACCAGTTTGAACGGTGACGCCGACCGCCACTACCCTGGCTGCGTCAACATTTCGTTTGCCTACGTTGAGGGAGAGTCCTTGTTGATGGCCCTCAAGGACATTGCCCTCAGTTCCGGATCCGCCTGTACCTCTGCCTCCCTTGAACCCTCGTACGTTCTGCGTGCGCTTGGTGCTGACGATGCTCTTGCCCACTCTTCGATCCGATTCGGTATTGGCCGTTTCACGACCGATGCTGAGATTGACTACGTGCTCAAGGCCGTGCAGGACCGTGTCACTTTCCTCAGAGAGCTGTCTCCCCTGTGGGAGATGGTCCAGGAGGGCATTGACTTGGACTCTATCGAGTGGTCCCAGCACTAAGCAATCAGTGCAAAAGCGAGAGTGAAAATATCATAAAAAAAAAGTGTATATGTGGAGGCCACAATTTGATGAAGTGGAATAGGTATTTGTATGTAATTATTATTATCATTGTTAGTTTTATTTTGAAAACGGTTCAGCAAAAGTGACGTGTACGTAGTTGACAAAGTTTGACACGGAAGTCGGGGCTAGTAAAGAAGTTGATCTATCAATCATCAATCAATGAATTTTGCAAGTATAAACTGCAAGACAAAAATGGCCAGGCATACCAAGCTACTTCACTATGCTTAGTACAACTGGACTAGCTAACTCGTGTAATACCTACATGATTTTCAGCTTTCTTATGATACTTGACTATGGATTGCCGAGCATTAACCGGTTTTTACATCTTGTAAGTAACTGGTAATTACAATTCATTCAACATTTCAACTATTTTAGAATTCTAGATCAGTCATGGATGAACGCTCGTTTCTGTGAATTATACTGGAGCATACATAGTTACTACTTAAGTACTTGTTCAGGTAGCTACAATTAAAGGACAAACCCAACCGTATTACAATCCACCAACTCATACTTAGCCAGTGTTATCGCTTTCAAAAACATGTGGAGTAAACTACTGTTAAGAGTACCTCAGGCCTCCAAGCCAACAAGATAACTAGCTACGTTTACTCACTGCCATTCGATCATCATATTCCTGTGTGCCTATTACTTAGTTGTTACTTGTTAGTAGTAACTTGCTACTGTACTTTTTCCATAGATTGAGGTTTGTTCCTGGGCGTTGGTGGGGGTTGTTTGGATTACAGTTTGAGATTGGCTTTTGGTGCGCGTACAGGCACGACAGAACAAGGCAATGGCCAGCACCGATTGAGCCAGCGGCGCGCTCCAACTCCTTGACTTGAGCCAAGGGATTGCGTACCAGCAGAAAACCACCGAGACGGTGGCTAAAACTTGGAACAAAGAGCGGAATGAATGATGGTGGCGAGCGGCTTCTCCTGTGCAGTTTCATTGTAGGCAGGTTCATGGCATGAAGTTGGGCAAATGGGGCTTTTGAATTGGACTTCGTCTGGACTTGTGTGCACGCTCAAACGAGTCGCACGGTCTTGAACTTGCACAAGCCCCAGCAGCCACGATCACCAACTGAATTTGTCCCTGAGACTGTATGATCCGAGTGCTCGCTAGCGGTCTTTTCAAAGAACTTACGAACTTTCGAACTTTCAAACTTTCCACTCCGTCGCGTGAGTTTTTCCAGTTTTTCCGCTGGCAACAGCGAAAAGCGCGACGGCTTGTGAATCTGGCCCTTAAAATGCGCCGCACTGCCAGAATAGGCGATTATTGAGGGTTTGGACGCGTCCGACGCGCCCAACGCGTTCAATTTACGCGTCAATCGCTGCGGAAAATATGCAATAATTGCTTTTTCCTGCACATATTTTCTAGCAACGCGTTTTTGCCAAAACAGGCAAGCGGCGGGGAACTGAGCCGCACTTGTTACTGCTTTTAGCTCTCGGCCATTAGCTTGTACAACATGCACCTTGTCGCACTTTGTATTTTCCAACTTCCTCACCGCCTTTTCCTTTTCTTCTTCTTCTTCTTTTCTGTCTGAAACATTTTATTTACAAACACCTTCGCTGCTTCAATCCCACGCCCAAGCAACAACGAGCCAGGACCGCGCTCTGTCATCTATCTGAAACGTGCCTGCCAACCTACACCCTACTCCTTTGTTCCGGTCCATCAGCTCAGCCATCCACATATATTTCCAATAATATTTCCACTCGCCTGGCCTGCCCAGATTTCACCGACCCGCCCTCTTCTCTCTTGCAACTCAACTCACCCCCAGCCTTTCCTTTAATTGCCTACCATACGACACTCTCCTCTGCCTGCCAATAACTCCAAACAACGGACTCTTGTATTACATCCAGACAACGAAACTTGTCGACGCACCTTCTCTCAACCGGCCTTTTCACTTTGATCTCAGCCCTCAAAGATTCGTTCGCTCCTTTTACAATTCATTAATATCGACCAACTTGCATCTCGACTTGTTTTTTTTTTTTTTTTTTTTTAATTTCTAATTTTTAATTTTTAATCTTCCTCCTCCTTCAACCGACAATATACTACAACCATGCCTTCCTCTACGACGACTGCTCTGCCGAGCAATGCCATCACGATAGACCCTAATAATGCATTCAAAAACTCATTCACAAAGCTGCACTCAAAAGGTATGTATATCAATTCTTTTTTCTGTCCGGGCCAACTTGCTAACTCTTTTCTAGACGCAGTGTACTTCACTGGCTCAGACCCTCTTTTAGGACCGCTCATTATTGCAGTCTACAAGGACTCGCCAGACTCCTCAAGCCTGTCTACGATACTTGTCGGCCGCCATGGCATCTCAGAGCACGTCAACATGACCATTGGCCCCAAGTCAAGGTTCTTTGGCGCATGCCTCAACCTCCCCAAGGAACAACAAGCTAGCATGGTCCGCAAAGCCATGGCAATTGCTTGCTTGCGCACTTTTTCTGGCATGGAGATTGCCCTCAAGTCTTACCTCACCTTTTCATCGTCTGAAAACCAACTGTTTGACTGGGACGAAACCACTGCAGGTGCATTGGCTGCGTCCATGAAGCCTGCTACTGCTCGGTTCCCCGTAGACATTGGAAACGCCATTTTGGATTCGGGTGCCTTGCTGCCCAAATTCATCAAGTCTACGGTTGTCGACATTGTATACCAGGACTCGCCGCAAACCAACGATTACAACAATGAGCTGGTGTACTTGTTTGGCCACCAATTAGAACACCTTTTCGACCCCTTGGCGGAGTACAGCCCAGAACACACTGAAATGCTCTACACGCCGCCGTCTTACCCGCCCATGCCTCGTACCTCCGACGTCGAAGCTGTTCAGCATGTCTATCAGGAGCTTTTCAATGTTCAGCATCATTTCACTGCAAACCTCTTGAGTTTGCTGGAAGACTACTTGATCCCCCTTCGAGTCAAAGTCCTTGGTGGCGGTATTCCAGGTATGACCATGCGCAAGCTCAACATGATCTTCCCTCCTACTATCGACGAGATTGTCCGCGTCAACAATATCTTTTACGAAGCATTGACGCTTGCACTGCCTTATGGCAGCTACGAAGTGGTGAAAGCATGTGGCATTTCCATTCCTTACTTTTACAAGGCCTGCATGCGGCACGAGGCCGCGACCAGAAACTTCAGAACCACGTTGCGCGAGAACTACGACTTGATTCAGATTTACGGTCCCGTGCCCCACAAGTACTCCATCAACAATATCGAGTCAACTATCCACTGCAGTCTGCATCTCACAAAAATCAAACTCGTTTTGGACCGTCTTGTCAAAGTCACTCACTGGCGAGAAGACGAGCGAGTCAATGTCGATGAGCTCTACCAGTCTGCTGTCGGAACGATTGACTCCTTTGGCCGTGAAAGTTTCATTTCGCCTTACAACAACCGCATTTTCACTCCAACGGGCAAGATTCTCGTGGAAATTTCCAAGGGTTGGCCCAAGGAACTTGAATACGGCTGGATCAACAGAAGAATTGTGACAATCTTTGATGCCGTTGACACCATGCATGGTGACCCTACTCTGTTTTCCATTGTTTTCATTTTCACAGACGCTGTTGTGGTTATTAGACCTACTGAGCCCATTAATATCGTCAGCGAGTCTGGTATCCACAAGCCCTCTATTACCGACATTCTCATGCACTCCATGATCAACTCTGTTCCATTGCCCAACTTGCCTGGACTTGAAGTCGTAGGCTGGGCGCCCATCGAAGACGTTTACATGGCCGAGTTTGGCGACCCCAAAAACCTTGCCATGTACATTACTGGCAGTGGCCTCAATTGCGATCATGACAACGATACCGCTCCTGCCAAGCACCTGGCTCTTTTTAAGCTAATTCGACCCGAAGTTACTGCCAACGACATTGTCAACTACACCTCCAAAGCCAAAATCATGAACAAGACGCAGCCTTTCCATTTATTTCTCAACACTCATTCTGAGCTATCGACGTTTGGCACTGTCTACGAGCTTGATGGCTACTTGATGGAGCCTCGCAAGTGCCCTGTCGCCATCTATGCCAACATGGATTTTCCAGAGTCGATACTAGAGTCCCACGACCTGATTGCATGCATTGGCGTACAAGTTGACGATGGAGACCGCGTTGCCATTACTGTCCTGTCGAAACTGGCATACAAGTACCACGACGTTGTCAGCAAGTCTGACTTTGCTGCCGCTCTTTCTACCCAGGTGTCTCGAGTTTATGGGTTGTACTTTGCCAGCTCTAACCCGTTTGCTACAGAGATGATCATTAAGAACAACTCTGACATTGCAAACCACCTCATTAACTTTTCTACTACTCGTCCAGACATGACTCCCAAGAACCACAAGCGCTTGTCTGCGCGTGTTGAAAAGGAGCCAGTGGCCCCAGCTTCTGAACTGGTTAAACGTAAACCTTCTTTGCGTCAAAGAGTATCTACTGCTTCTTCGTTGTTCAAAAAGACAGGCACACCAAGTCCTAGCGTTGTTCAACCGCGTGTCATGGCCCCGCAGCAAGAGCCAAAGAAGCGGTTCTCGTTACCCTTTATCTTTGGCCGTGAAAAAGTCAAGGTTGAAAACAGCGAGAGAAACAAGAGAGCACTTTCTACAATCTCTCTACCTATTGAGCATGTCAGCGAGCGCCCCCAGGACCCCCAGAACCGATTCAGTTTCCCTCCCCAGCTTGCTTCCCCACAACAGTCTATGCAACAATCGACTCCTACAAAGTCGACCATGCGCCCGTCGCCTCGTGTCCAAGTCAAGAAGCCTAGCTCTACGATTTCCACACCAAGTCACATTGCTCCAGCTGTCATGTCCCCTGCACAAAAGGAGAGACTGGTCAAGCGGAAGACTTCCTTCAGTGCTGCGCAAAGCCCTCCTATTCCTTACTTGCGCAACGCTCCAAGCCACGACATTATCAGTGTTGACTCGTCTGTGGTGAAGGATTCTGAGCGATTCTGGGACTCGCTATCTGCGTCTTCTATTGCAATTGACCCTGCTACCGAATCAACGCCAGTTAAGGAACACTTTTTGGAGACGATTCGCTCCGAGCCCAGTTCTGACAATTCCATTTCCAACTTGGCTATCCCCGAACATGCCGTTACTGTCACTTACGAGCATAGTTTGACTACCGACCCTTCTATTGTGGTTGACTCCTTCAGTGGCACTCACAGCTCAGCGTCCAAGTCGTCTACTTGCGAGACCCATACTGCCAGCAACAGTATTGGTCAGAGCAGTTTGGGCCAGAGTGTTTGGGAAGATGAGGAGGATGACGGCGCCAGCTCAGTTGAGAACTGGTACAATGAACTTCATGCCAACGGCAATCACCACCGTGTCGATTCTCTCAACAGCTCTGCCAGCGAGTTTGAGTCTGGCCCCGACTGTACCCAAGAAACGACGCTGGATGACGATGATGACGATATTATAGTCCTCGAAGTGTCGTTGAAGAATATCACCAGCTTCCTTGATGAAGACACCCCGCCTACACAGCTTTCTCATCAAGAAAAGCCGTTCCAATTTCCTTCCAAGCCTTACCGACTGCCTGAGCTCTCTTCTGAATCTGTGCTGGACTCGAACTTTGATGACTTTTCGTATCTCACAAGTCTTGTCACTGGAGCTGAAGAACAGGCGCAAGTCCCTTCTTCAGCGAGCCTTTATTCTGGCATTAGAGACAGCTCGCTCGTTCATCTTGGCACTTATATTCAGGGCCATGACAACTCTGTCAGCCGATTGGACCACATGCCTTCGACCACCACGCTGGGCACCAAGTCTTCGAGGTCGCAAGCAGGCGGCCCCCGACATGCAAACAGACATCGCCGTGAGATTTCAGTTCTTTCCAGCGAATGGAAGAGTATCTCTGACTCTTACTCTTTCCAGTCCCTTGCACTCTCTCAAAAGTCAATTAGACATGTCACCGCTCCTGTACCTCAATCGACCAACAGAGATCCCATGAACATGATTACGTCGCTGGGACAGCAAAGTGCACGCTACGCGGGTGGTGAGCAATTGTCGTCGCTCACCTCCTTTGCCAACTTTACTGAAGCCGACATTCAGTTGAGATCCTTGACAGTGAACGTGGACAGTCTCATCAACCAAGAGTGCGCCGAGCTTATGAACTTGCGCAACCGACCAGACTTGATTGAGCAGCGTCGCCAACGTGTCATGAACCTCGAGCGTTTGAACCAGACTGTGCTCCGCCTGCACCAGAGCACACACAGCCTTTCGCCTCTACCCGCCAGTGTCACACAGCTTGAAGATGTTGACCAGGCCCGCGTCGTTGCCGTTGAACATACCAACCGCAAGATCCTCATCAAGAGCCTGTGGGGCCTTATTGGCGACATGGTCGACAGCAGAAGCGCCGACCAGTACGACCGCTACAAGGAGGCGTTCACGGGGTTCTTGAACCTGGAGTGGGAGCGCCGAACGGCCATGCACACCAAGCTCGGCAACGCCATGCCCCAAAAAATGTGGAGCGTTTAAAAACACTACTCACAATGTAATGTACAATATCGTTTAACTGACTTTTTTTTTTTTTTTTTTTTAATTAATTAATTTATTTATACTTGAGCCATATCCTAATAGTAAACAGAGAAAGAAAAA
>JAJMHN010000003.1:102376-213029 GCA_030566025.1 Geotrichum cucujoidarum | reverse complement strand
CACATGACGTGCCCGCAGACCTTGATGGCCGTGTCCTTCCAGTTCTTGGTGCACACGGAGCAAATGGCAATCGAGCGCAGCTCCTCAAGCTGGCCCTCAAGATCCAGTGCGTTCTTTGAGCCAGAGCCAGAGCCGCCGACGGTGGTGAGGTTTTTAATGTCGACTTGTTTCTTGAGCTTCTCGTTCTCGACCTCGAGCGCGCGCTTGGCTTCAATCTCGGCGCGGATGCTGCGCTCGCGGGCCTTGACGTCGCCGTTGAGCTTGTCGACGAGCGCCCGCATCGAGTCGAGCCGGCGCTCAGTGTCGCCCAGTTTCATTTGGATGCCGAGCCGTTCCTTTTCCCACGCAACGTGCTTGTCCTTGGTCTCTTCGACGCGGGTCTCGAGCGCGCTGGCGCGGTGCACGTGTTTCTTCTCGGCGTCCTTGAGCTGCTGCACCATCTCGGCGCTCTTGGCGAGTTGCGTCTTGACCTTTTGGAACTCATTGTTGAGCGCGTCCTTGGCCCGCATGGCAGAAAAGTACTTTTCGTCGGCCTTGGCCTTTTCGGCCACGAGCTTGTTGTTTTTGGCCTCGCGCTCCATGATGTCCTGGACCTTGGCGGTGGCCTTTTGGTGTGCTTGCGTGAAAGCAGCCTCAAGACCTGGAAGCTCGTCGACGAGGCTCGCGTTTTGGCGGTGCAGCTTTTGCACCATGGTCTTGAGTTCGTCAATGCTGGCAGTCTCGACTGTGGCCAGGTCGACGTGGCCCTCCTGTGAGCTGGGGTCGTCCTTGAGTCGTTTTACCTCCGTCTCGAGCGTCTTGATGCGCGCCTCTCTAATGCTGGCGAGCTCCTTGACCTGCTCAATTCCCTTGTGTCGCTCGCTCTCGGCCGCCTTCTTCAAGTTCAATGTCGATATCAGGTCGTCTCTTGCTGCTCTTATACGGGCAAGGTCGCTCTCGGTCTTTGTAAGTTTCGCTTGGAGTTCGTTTACCTTGGACTCTGTCGTGGCTTCAATCTTTTTCTGGAAATCGGCGCGCTCGTCTATTAACGCCAGCTTTTCGCGCTGGTACCGTGATAAATGAGCCTCGAGCTTGTCTAGTTGGTGGTTGAGGTCCTCGTTTCTTCGACGTAGAGAGCGGTATGGCGCCGACTGGACGACTTCAGATTCACTAAGGTTGTTTAGTCGATTGGTCGATTTGAGCAGAGCATCATTGAGTTCTTCAATACGAGACTCTTGCTCACTCAGTTGTGCCTTTTGTTTCGAAACTACTGCTTCCGATTGTTCAAGCGATGACTTGAGCTTGAACAGTTCCTCATTCATGGCCTCTGTATTGACTGACTCGGATGGAGTACCCTGTGTTGCTGACTCCTCAGCTACTGGGGTCTTTGCTGGTTCCGGCGTGTTCTGTTCTGTCGAGTTGCCAAAAATAACATGCAGAGACTTGGACTTTAGTCGATCAATCTTTTTTTCTGTCGCAAGATATTTTTGAGTAAGCGCACTCAACTCTTTAGAAAGTTGTTCGTTTTGAATTTTGGAGGTCGAGTTTTCAGCCTTGAGTAAATGTAATTCTTTCAAAGTCTCAGAGAGTCGTTCCTGAACACTTTCGGCTTTTGTGCTTTCGCCCTCATTGAGTTTGAAAGCAGTAGTAATGTCGTCTTTAAGCTTTTCGCATTTTTGAGTATAGGCCTTTTCCAAAGCATCTTCAGAGGCGCCTTCTTCTTTTTCGGCGTCAGAGTAAACCTTTAGCAAGAAGTTGTCGGCTGAAACCCTTGGTCGCGCTGGTAGTTCATGGCCAGAAACCAAGAGAGAGATCTGGTCTACCAGATTGTCCCACCAAGATTCCTGGTATGCAAAAATTTTCTGCAGAGAACTCAGCTTCTTTTCAATCTCGGCTGACTTGGAAGAGATTAGTTCTTTTTCGTGTTTGTAGGATTGAAGTTGACGGTAGATGGCATCTTTCTTGAACTTCTTTAGTCGAGATCGCGTCAGCTTGTGGTCTTGGTCGTCTTCCCTGTTTGCTGCGCCCGCGTCGCTGGCGTGCTTCTTAGCGACTGGTTCATCGGTCGATGGAGCAGTTGCTACGCGCTTTTTGGCTTCCATGAATATAGATTTCAAAAATCAGCGTGTTCCGTGAATAAATAAAAAAGAGATTGCTCAACTAGACCAAATATACACCAAGCCACTACTGCTATGAGCCACAAAATTATATACGGTACAAGAACTAACGGTCTCTTGCCATATATCGTAGTCAAGGATGGCTTACGTGTTGAACCGCGGAGCAGTAGGTCGGGTTGCAGCACTGGATGTGTAATTGGTGGGTGGTGTTGAAAAGTACGCCCAACCGCGATTTGAAGATGGGCTGAACAGAGGGTCACGTGCACATATTCCTGCCTGCAGGCGAGGCAAGTCTCACACCAACGACGCCACCGAAACAGCAGCAGAAGAGCGGGAAGGATGGTGAAGTAAAGGCTAGTGAGTAAGGGCTGCTAGGAAAGTCATGGCAAAGGCCATGGTCCTGAAAGTTCCGGTTGAGAGCAATGATCACGTTCACGAGCTCGACTCGGTACATTGTTAGCAGCACTAGACGACGTGAGACAAGAACGAATCACTGCCAGGAACGATATAACTCCAGTAGGGACGCCAGCAGTATGAGACCCTGTCCCTGGCATGTCCCTGTTTGTCGCATTTGACAAGATTCTGCTTTCCCCAGACGAGTACTTGCCAACGACGTCTATTGCCATTCAAAAGAAGTTCAGACCTTTGGAAATATGTCACATTCCAAGCTGCTACTGCTTCAATGTGCAATACAATTGCCGTAGATTCCACCAGAGCATGATTGAATGTGTCAGTAGCGTACAGTTGAACTTCAAAATGGCGCTTGTAGGAGAGTTAAATGGAGTGAGCACATAGCAAGCCCAACCACAAGCAAATGTGCAGTCGCACGCTACAAAAACACATTCTCGTTTCTTCTCCAGTTCAGTTCAATTCTTCAGTAACAAGATAGTTACCGACGCTCTTCTTCCTGACCAGGCTCGTAGATGGTCAGCATCATAGGCTCCCCGTTCAGTTCTTGTCAAGGCATACATAAGTGCCGAATGTGATTAGTAAGTATGTAGTTATATTACTCAGCATGACTAATAATTACCTAATACATACTGAGTGGCTGCTGGCGTAGGAGCATAAAAATTTTCAGGCGCCCTGTTGAGTGTTTCCCAAAGCGGAAGTTAGTAGTCACACGCCAGCAGACCACCGTTTACAGAGCTTGTAAACATTTCAGCACTAAGAAACTCTGCGCGCCGGGGCAGGGCGGGATTGCCCAACTTCTGCAGTTTTGTCGCTGACACTCCTTTGACTTACATCCATCGCCAACGTCGACACATCAGAACTCACTCAAAATGGGTATGTGAACCAGCCTCAACACTCGATATGCCGTCATGAAACCGCCATCTTGCCGTCGACTTGATCCTCACGATTGACTCCTGCCGAAACAGCTGCTCTTTTCGCGGCCTGTCATTCAATAGTTCTTGTCGCCGAAGTTGGACTAATGCGGATCGATCCCATTTTTCAGACGCCCTATAGAGACTTCATGCCTGATGAGCAAACGCTAACCCTTTACTAGTTAACATTCCCAAGACCAGAAAGACTTACTGCAAGGGCAAGGAGTGCCGCAAGCACACCCAGCACAAGGTTTCCCAGTACAAGGCTGGTAAGGCCTCCCTTTACGCCCAGGGTAAGCGTCGTTACGATCGTAAGCAGAGCGGTTACGGTGGTCAGACCAAGCAGATTTTCCACAAGAAGGCCAAGACCACCAAGAAGGTCGTCCTTCGTTTGGAGTGCACTGTTTGCAAGACTAAGGCTCAGCTTCCTCTCAAGAGATGCAAGCACTTCGAGCTTGGTGGTGACAAGAAGCAGAAGGGTCAGGCTTTGCAGTTCTAAATGTTCTGTGTCATTTATCATATCTATGTGAACCTATTTATTGGTCTTGTTTAGTAAAAATCAATGATATCCGAATGTTTTGGTAATTAATCTTGTCGTCATAGATTTTGTATGTGAAAAATTACTATGGCCCTATGGCCCTATGGGACTTTGTTCGACGCGTAGTGTGACGGGTAATCCAGGGTTAGGTCCCGCTAAATTGAATATTCCAAGAAGCGTAAACAAGCCAGGTTACCTTCAAACGCGCTACCACCTGGATTTTTCCTCTCTCCTTCCAGACACCGATCACGCCTCAATTCGTTACTAACAATGACGACTCAGTTTGACAACATCTATCTCAACCAGTCGAGACTTCCGGGACGCGTCAGATTGGCTCCTTCCGGTCTGGGCTGGAAGGCCCAGGAGCCCAAGAACCGTGGCGGAAGTGCCCAAGCGACAGAACCCTTTTTACTAGAGGGCGACGAGGTTCAATCGGCTTTTTGGAGTCGTGCCGCACGAGGATACGAGGTCCGAATTTTGACGAAAAACAAGGGCGCGTTGCAACTCGACGGGTTTGACGTGGAAGAATTCAATGCCCTGAAAACAAGCTTTAGACAAAACTTCAGCGTCACGTTGGAAACTAGGGAACACTCCTTGCGTGGATGGAATTGGGGAAAGGCCGATTTTGGTCGCGCTGAAATGACCTTCAACGTTGCTGGAAAGCCTGCCTTTGAACTTGCTTACGCCGACGTTAGCAATTCAAACTTGGTCGGCAAGTCCGAGGTCGCTGTTGAGTTCAACTTGCAGCAGCCGAAGGAGCGCACAAAGGCCGGTGATGAACTCGTTGAAGTCAGATTCTACGTGCCAGGTACCGTTTCCAAGACAGAGGACGGCGAGGAAGAAGGCGCAGAAAAGTCCGATGCAGAGAACGAAACAGAACAAAGCGTGGCTCAAGTCTTTTACGAAACCTTTAAGGAGAAGGCAGAGATTGGCGACGTTGCAGGCGAGGCCATTGTTTCTCTTTCCGACATTCTCTTCCTCACACCCAGAGGTCGTTACGACATCGACATGTACCCCTCTTCGTTCAGACTTCGTGGTAAGACTTACGACTACAAGATCCAATACAGCACTATTCAGCAGTTGTTCTTGCTACCAAAGCCTGACGATATCCACATCGTTTTGATTATTCAGCTTGATCCTCCTTTGCGACAGGGTCAAACCAGATACCCATTCTTGGTTATCCAGTTTATGCGCGAGGACGAGCTCGAGGTGGAACTCAATGTCGACGACAAGGAGTTTGAGGACAATTACGCCGGCAAGTTAAAGAAGAAGTACGACGAAGCCACACACGAAGTCGTGGGCAATCTTTTCCGTGGCCTGACCAACCGACGCATGATTGTCCCCGGCTCTTTCAGCAGCGTCCACTTTCAGGCTGCCGTGTCATGTTCACTCAAGGCCAGCGAAGGTTACTTGTACCCGCTTGAGAGCTGCTTCTTGTTTATCCCCAAACCTACTGTTTACATTCCTCTGTCAGAAATCAAGGTCATTACATTTTCGCGAGTTGGTGGCCAGGTGTCTACCTCTTCAAGGACATTTGACATGACCATCACGTTGCTGAACAATGGTGGCGAGCACCAATTCTCCAACATTGACCGTGAGGAACAAAACAACATTGAGTCTTACATCAAGAGCAAGAACATCAAGATCGAAGACGACATTGCTGAGCAGCAAATGATGGTTCAAGCTGTACTTGGCGGTGACAGTGACTCTGACGCCGACATGGACGTTATCCCGAGAAGGTCCGACGATGATGACGACGAGAGTCCTGATGAGGACTTCCGCGCAGAGTCAGAGAGTGACGTGCCGGAGGAGTTTGATTCCAACCACGAGTCTTCCGATGAGGACAGTGATAGCGACGTCGAGGAAGAAGCACGGTCCAAGAAAAAGTCGAGAAAGTAAACAGCGTCTATATAACTTTATAATATTGGGTAACTTCTTGGTTTTTTGCATGTAATAATTATTTCCATCTATTTTGTTCAATGTTTTGTATTCACATGTCTGTCCAGCATTTTTCCTGGCACCTTGGTGTTGTGTTTCGTATTGTCTACAAATATTTCTCTCAAAAGACGTACAACTGTACTTTCTCAAAACCAAACGATTTCTTATTTAATACTGGTGTTTAAATAAATAAGAATAGTTACATTTATATTCCATTTACCTCGACCACCACCCTTCCTGGTTGGCTTCGGATTATTTTTGCATGTAAGTCTTGGGACGCCGCGCGCCCTGCCAAATCAACCACGTGACGTGAAATTTACAACCTTCTTACTTTGTTTTTCTTTCATTCTTCCGCATCCACCCTGAACGCGTCGAGGACCAGCATTACGAAACTGAACATGTCTGAGGCCATGGACATTGACGCGTCTTCAGCGGCGGGAAGCACTACAAACACTACACAAGCAACCGAGGCCGCTATTGCCCCGTCTGAATTGTCTCAGCCCAATGATAAGAACGAAGTGCAAACAACAGACATAGAAATGAAAACCGACACTGAGCCCAGCACTTTGGCCGATACAGAAATTAAAGACCCTGTTGCTGCAAAAAATACCGATGAACAAGTCCAAGCAAATGAAACCGAAGATTCAAACAACTTGAAACGCAAACGGTTGCCAGCAGCTGAGAAAACAAACGGCTCTATTGTGCAAAAAATTCGCCCTCAAATTGTCTACACCCCACTACGCACTGGATTTTGCTACGACGTGCGCATGAGATATCACGCCAAAATCGTCACGAGCGCTTTCGACTATGTTGATCCTCACCCGGAAGACCCTAGACGAATCTACCGCGTTTATAAAGCCCTTGCCGAGAGTGGCATCATTATCGATCCCCGGTTAGAGGGACTTGACGAAG
The DNA here is from genome assembly GCA_030566025.1 of Geotrichum cucujoidarum. Lineage (NCBI taxonomy): Eukaryota > Fungi > Ascomycota > Dipodascomycetes > Dipodascales > Dipodascaceae > Geotrichum > Geotrichum cucujoidarum. Next base: position 206,223 of record JAJMHN010000003.1, on the reverse strand, counting down.
TGGGAGACTTGATGCAAAAAGTACCCATCAGGTTTGCCAGCGACGAAGAACTTTTGTTAGTCCACACAAAGGAACATGTCGAGTTCATCAAAAAAACCACTGAAATGAGCAGAGATAAGCTCGTGGAAGAGACGGAAGCTGGAGACAGTGTGTACTTCAACAATGATTCTTACATGAGTGCCATGCTATCATGCGGTGGTGCAATAGAGGTTTGCAAAGCAGTTGTCGAGCGTAAGGTCAAGAATGCATTTGCCATTGTGCGACCCCCTGGCCATCACGCAGAACCTGGCAACGCTGCCGGATTTTGCATGTTCTCCAACGTTGCCGTGGCCGCTAAGACAATTTTAAGAGACTACCCGGAAACGGTACGAAAGATCATTGTACTTGACTGGGACGTCCATCACGGCAACGGGACCCAGCGTGCTTTTTACAACGACCCTCGCGTGCTCTACATTTCTCTGCATAGGTATGAGGGAGGCAAGTTTTATCCAGGCACGGACTACGCCGCACATGATAAATGCGGTGAAGGCCCAGGCTTAGGTTATAACGTCAATATTCCATGGTCTACAGCAGGTATGGGCGATGCCGACTATATTTATGCCATGAACCGTGTCATCTTGCCAATTTGCATTGAATACGACCCTGACTTGGTGATCATTTCAAGTGGATTTGACGCCGCAGAAGGAGATTTTATTGGCCAATGCCACCTTTCCCCCAATGCCTATGGCTACTTGACTCATATGATGAAGGTTCTAGCAAACGGAAATCTAGCCGTTGTCATGGAAGGTGGTTATAATCTGGATTCGATTGCAAAATCTGCCGTTGCTGTGACCAAAGTCTTGGTGGGAGAAGTTCCGGGCCGACCATTGACTAAAGTACCCCAAAACACCACTACACAGGACATTGCACAAGTTATCCAAGAGCAAAGCAAATACTGGCAATGCATGAAACCCGGATACACTGCTGCCGATTTCACGCAACAGGAAGATTCAGAATTCATCCCTGAAATGATCCGATCATACCAGGCACACAACCTTTACACAAAATACCAAATGACCGGTCTGCCTGTGCTGAAAGACAAGATCCAGGACGTTATCGAAGACCAGATTTTGGTTACTCCAGACATTCATTCAGCCGCCACCGTTGTAGTGGTGGTGCATGATACACCCGAAATATGGGCAAGTCGCCGACCATTACAGGGGACTATAGACCCCAGCCAGAGTCTCATGATTGACGCGTCGCGGCAGATTATTGACTGGGCCGTGTGCAAACAAAACTATGGTGTTATGGACGTGAGTGTTCCTGGTATTGCTGGCGTGAACCCGTCATCGTCGTATAGTATCGGTGCCAGCGCCCAGGACCTATGTATCTATCTTTGGGACGACTATATCGAATACTTTGCCGCTAAGAATATTGTATTTATTGGTGTTGGCGAAAGTTATGCAGGCATTGTGTATCTTGCAGGCCACAGAGATCTGCGCACTCGTGTCAAGAGTGTCATTGCCTTTGTCGACGACGCCCCACTACGAGCCATTGCGCCAGTTATTGACGAGTACATTAGCGACTGGTTCTACCACAATTCTCTCGTGTTTACAAGCCACGAGCATTCCATCTGGGATACCACCGTCAACCCCAAGCGGCCCCGGAGAAAGTTTGGCCGTGTGATTCGAAGCAACAGTATCGGCACTGCTCGAGTCACTCGCGAGAGGTTTGAAGAGGCAAGGGAATACATGGAGGAAAGTGTTGAGGCGGACGAAGAAGGCGATGACGACGAGGAGGAATCAGCAAGCGAAGTAACTGGGAGCTAGCAGGACAGAAGCTGTGGAAATCTATCTGATGGTAGTATTCAAAAAAGGCTCAAGCAGAAAGTAATTGTAAACTAGACAGAAATTGAAATTTGCCTGAGAGAGCGAAATGTGTGAATACAGAATAAAATGATTCAGTAATTTTTTTCTTGACGACCCCGTTGATACGCGAGCACGTTTAGCGAGATGCAGCATGATTCTAGGTTTGTACATACTAGTGTTTGCAAGGTAACCTCCTATTTTTGTGGGCAGGTTATCAAGTAGTTTAGGCCCCTAGTCCCGAAACAGCATGTGAGCACAGCAATCGAGTGGGAGTTTATTTCCAAAGGTCCACTTTTTTTTTCCGTCAATTGCAAGGAACCGAAGAAACCGTGACCGGACCCACAAAAATGGCACTCAAAGCAAGCAGGTCGACAGTGAGTGGGTAAACTCTATTTTGCGTTGGCTTGGAAATCAAAAGTATGTAGGAAATTATCACGGAGATGAAAATGCAAGTCGCCAAAAGGCCCGGGTTTTTACTATGGCACAGAGAACGAACAAACAGACTGTATGATTTAATTCTTCTGCAGAGGTTTCTTGATAGCTATATCCAAATCAATTTATATTCTTTTCCTACTATTCTTTTTTATGTAGTTTCGAATTACAATGATTTCATCCATGTCCTTACATACGTCGTCTACAAACACTTCCAGCAGCCCTGCTACAGGCACCAAGGGCAAGCGAAGTCGCACCATTTCAGGCAGCATCATGTCCTTTTTCTCGCATTCTTCCAAGAGACTACCAGTCTTGTCTAAAACGCCCCCAGCAGCGCAGGAAACTGGCGCGCCCAAAGGTCTTCAAACGAAAGAGCACAAAAGAGTATGCCAATATACAGTCAGACCGTCTCAGACGTGCCCTTAATCGACAGTGCCATTTCTTTACTGATCTGCTAACAATGTATTTAGAACAAATCTAGCCCAGGCGCAACTGCTCAACCAAGCCAAGACGTGTTACGACACAGCAGGTCTGCTATAACCAGCGACATTGCGGCACGAATCAACAGCTATGCTCTCAATGTGGCCGCAGACAGTGGCATGAAACCGTCATTCACAATCCCCAACTTTAACTCTCTACGTAGCGACACAGACCTCCGCAGCTTGGACTTTTCCGAGACCCAGGTCCAAAGAAGACTGTCTCGGAAAAAGAGAGCAGTGTCTTTGCTGCCCGACCTCGAGCACTCCCTTGGCCAACTGGCGGCGTTTTCTCCAACAATCGACTTGTCCACAACACCCCCAGAACTCAGAGCATTTCTAAGCAATGGAAGTCTCTCAGAGAGCCCGGAGCACCAAGCAGGCAAGCCGAGTTTCGTCAGTTCCCCAGTCTCGGCCAGGTCCAGCGTTGTGGAGTTTGACTTCACGCAGACCTCGCAGACAGGCACTATCGCGTTTCCAGACCCGACTCCCCAGCAGCCGGCTCCAGCCGACCGCACAACACGCGCCCTGGAGCGCAGCAGCACCGCCGAGTCTCTTTCCTTGAGCGCGCCGAAGCAAAGTCGCGACCAGAAAAGAACGGAGCGCGCGCCAGCAGCCCCCACCGCCAGTGCTGACATATTCGCAGGGGGCCCAGGTCGCAACTCCCAAACCTCTGGCCTGGGCACCCCCTTGTCTCGCGTCTCTGGATCTTCTGTTTCGCTTGCTTCTAGCGGTGCCTCCAGCGTCAACTCCTCTGCGCTTGCAACAGATCACTACGCCGAACCGCCGTGGCCGAAACAGGCAGAGCACGCAGCAGCCGAGAACGGGCCCAAATCATCCACAGCCCCTGAACACACACTCCCACCGCGCCCTTTCTCGTCGCACAGAAAACACAGGTCGACTCCCCACGACAGCTTCTCGCCGGTCACCTCAAAGCTCTCCTCGTTCTACAGAAACCGCTTTAGCACAAACAAGAAACCTGCTTCCTCGTCGCTCAGTCTCATTTCTGGCTGTGTCCCTGTCTCAACCGCACCGCCCTCGCTACACCTCCCCAACTCCCCCCTCCCCTTAGCTCCCCCTACAACAGCTGAAAATGGGCATTTAGCCAACATGGCTTTTGAAGGAGAAAACATACCGCAGGGCGACTATGACCAGCCGCTGCTTCAGATCGAACAGCAAAAGCTGCTGCTCAGACGCCAGCAACAGCACTACCAATACTTACAAAGCCAACAGCAACAGCGACGAACCAACGCCAATTCGGCGGCACCACAGCATGCCCGCAACGCTTCCTCAATAGACATGATGGACTCTGACGAGTACGAAAATATCCTACACAATGAAGATACCAGCAGCTCAGACACTGACGACGATTTGTACTCGCAACAGCGACACGCTGGCTCGTCTGGCGACCTGGACAAACGAGCGACCATGACGCGCCAGACGGTGCTGGACGAATTTGAAAGTGATATTCGTGATCTGCTTCTGCTCAACAGCGCGTCACCATTCTCTGATCTCAACTTAAACTTTGTTGACAAGAAAGACAAGGCCGTCGGGAAAGGTCACCACTCGCATGCGCCTATCGAAACACCTTCGTTTTATTACGTGAACAATTCGACAACTTCCAACATGAACACCCCTACTGCCGCTGCTTTTACGGAAAACAGCACAGATTCAAACGTTGCGCCCTCGCCAAGCACAGAAACTGGTCGCCCTAAAAGCGCCAAGGGGCGTCAGGCTGGCGAAGACACATTTATATTCTCGCAGGACCCAGTGACTGAAACCGCATACCCTTCCACTCCAGCACACCCCGTGAAATCAATGGCTACAGCCACGTCAAGCCCACAGACAGACAACACCCCGTCTGCTCCAGTGTTGCCTGCATCTCAGCAGTTTGAAAACGCTTCGCAAATGAATGATCGTCACTCTGTTGTGAGCGATACCAGCAGCAACACGCTTGACATGAACACACAAACCCCTGTTGCCAGCGGGTCCCAGTCTTCGATACTCCTCAGTAACGCGGGCCATACTCCGACTCACAAAAAGACCACGTCACAGCGGCTTTCAACCAGTGCTAGGCAATCACCCACTGGAGCGACCAGCTCTAGAACTACTTCAATTAGCAGTTCTGAGGAGCCCCAGGAGAAGAAGGAGTCGCGATTTTTCCACAGAAAAAACGGGTCAACAAAATCCACGTTTGGCTGGCTCACGGACTACAAGAACGCCGACAAGCGCCATGAAAAAAGCCCAGAAAAACATACTTCTCTAGTTACACCAAAGGACGAAAGGCGGCCAAGCTTGGCACACAAAACATCCCACATGTCACTTCCTTCCAAGTTCCGCAACAGTAGCGCTTTCAGACTGTCATCAATCGTTTCATCATCTTCCGACCATAACCCCAATGTCATTACAAACCTCAACTACCACCAGCATATTGTACAGCCTCCGCTACCCTATTCTTCCAATCGACCAGCAAGTGCAAATTTTATTCCAGTCCCCGTCTCAGCTACCAAACCACGGTTCAGCGATTTACAAAGCAATCCATCCAATGTTTCGTCGTGGTTCCTCAAACAAGTCGCACTCTCGCACTCGCAAGAGGTGGGCTTGTTTCTTACTGAACACTTGTTCCTGCCAGCTAATCTGTGGCGCCTCCTACCGGTTACACCAAAGTTGCTGGAAACTAGAATTGAGTGCATTGAGGCTGTCACAAAATTGGGGGAGTCTTTCTACGAAACAACAAGTGGGATTGGTGCAGACGATCCAGACCAGCAGCGCAGAAATCGCATTTACACTTCAGCTGAAAGGCTTTTGGGTCAGCAGAGTGCGCAGTTGATCAATCTTGAGCAAAAGTTCCACATTGCTTTTATCGAGCCGTTGAGTGCAACCCCGCTGATTTCGCAATTGGATGGCAGCGCAAACTCGTCACAAGCGCCATCCCACTCACTGAGAAGCCCCACTGCAAACTCTAGCTTTGTGAGCCAAATTTCCAGCTATAGTAGCACTGCACTGGGACGCAAGTCTCGCAATTCCAGCGGGCTTTCTAGTAGCATGGGAGAACCGTTGTCTAGCTCGACCAGCATGTCCTCTACTATTGCCGACTCGGCCTCGATGAAGAAGCGAGAGTCGCAAGACTGGGATAGCACGGCGACATCAGCCCAGGACCAGGCGACTTGTGCCAGCGAAACACGCACTTCAACTGGTAAACACCGGAGTGACAGTGTCCGGGAAGAGTCGTCTTTGACATTGTACCTCACTGCCCTGAGCGGACTGCTCCACGTGCTGGAGAAGCTCAACAGCCTTGCAAACACTAGCGCCAGCGCAAATAGCAGCGACCCCGTCAATGACTGGGTTGCTGGATACCGCCAGTTCACGAGTAGATGCGTGTGCAGGCTCGTGCTGAAGGACGTGCTTTTCCTTGTGGACGTGTACCAAACGGGGATCCGCGACTGGATCCTGAGCTAGCCAGCAGTGGCCTAACACACAGACATATCTAGATGTACATATATAGACACACAATTGACGCTTGCATGACTTCATTGACTTGCCTGGTTCCAGTGGTAGCATCCTCAAGATGCTGTTACCTTATGACCTTATGCCTTACAAACAGTTACCCGGCCGTCTCGGGGGTTCCAGAAAAGAAAGTTGGGAGGTGCCGTTTTGGCTGGGGGCTTTTTTGGCTGGGCGTTTTGGATCCGCCGCTTTGCTGGTTTTTGCTGCGCTGGGTGTTTCTGCTTCCTTAACAAAGTTCCAACGGCTTCGAGCAACCAGACCTTCTACCAGACCGGCGCCTTCTTCCTCTGAACTGTTCTCTCCGGCGCAGCAACTTCAAAGAGCAAACGTTTTTGCTGGATTTCAAGCAATTCCTTGTTTTTCTCACCAGCAACAGCACAGGCCATTCCGCACTGCTCCTCCAGTTTCCCCAGCGCTCGGATCTTTTCCAGCGCCCACTACGATCTACGAGTTTCATCAGTCCAAGTGTCCATTCGCCTGGCACGCCTAAAAGGTCCACAGCGTTCTGGATCGCCCCTCACAGAACTGCCACTACTTTCCATTACAGAAAAACACAGTCTCATTACATTCGCAACACATCATGTCCTCGACATCTTCCGAAAGAGGGTCCACCTCAGCATCAAATAGAGAGCACAACCAAGGCCGGCAAGAACGAAGCTACACACCAGCCCAGGCCAAAGCAGTGAACCGTGTCAAGAAATGCCGACCCACAGATTACTATGCTGTTTTGGACATTGAAAGCGCTGCCACAGAGGGCGAAATCAGAAAGGCCTACCGCAAACTGGCGCTCATCATGCACCCCGATAAAAATGGAGCCCCCGGTGCAGACGAAGCGTTCAAGATGGTGTCCAAAGCATTCCAAGTACTTTCGGACCCAGACAAGAAGAGAATCTTTGACCAAACAGGTTCAGACCCCGACTCGCGAGGCGGTGGCGGTGGAGGATTTTCAAGAGCAGCCGCTGGTGGTGCCGCAGGAATGGACGGCTCGCCTTTTGGCCAGCAAGTCTCACCAGAGGACTTGTTCAACTTGTTCTTTGGCGGCGGCGGAGGCGGCGGCGGCCCGTTTGCACAGTTTGGCGGCCAGTTTGGCGGTCCAGGGGTGCGCATTCATACATTTGGCGGAGGTAACCCGTTCCAACAACACTTTACACAGGCTCGTGCAAGACAGCAAAACCAAAACGCAGAAGAGGAAGTGCCCGAGCTCTTATCTAGCTTGTTCAAGCTTTTGCCTCTCCTTTTGCTTTTCATTGCTCCCTTGCTTTCATCAGTCTTCAATGGAGGTGGCAACTACGGCATAAACACAAACGCTCACTTTGAGTTCCACCCATCACCCCCATACACTGAATACCGAACCACCAGCACCTACAACATTCCTTACTACGTGAACCCAAGAGAGGTCCGTGACTTCACCCCTCGCAACTTTGCCCAGCTAGACAAGCGCGCCGAAGTGTCTTACGTCAGGACCCTGCGCGTTCTCTGCTCTCGCGAGTACGACAACAAGCAGCAGCAGATTGCCAACAGCCAAGGCTGGTTCTCGACCGACCAAGAAGCCTACGACAAGGCCATCAACATCAACTTGGAACACTGCGAAGAGCTCGATAAGCTTGGCCTGTCGTACACCCTCTGACGCTATAGCAAAGTCCCCATCATGAAGCGCTACCGTAATAATATAAAAGCTAGCCGAGCGCGCCGCCGACACCAAAATTAACATATAATCGTTTTACTTCCAACCTTAATTGAAAAGAGCCCCCACTTTCATTGTCAAAACTGTTCTGCTTTCGTTGTTTCTTTTCCATTGACTAAATAAATAATGCCTAGTTAAAATCAGAGTAATAAACCTGCTTTACTCTTAGAGAGCTGTAGCGACAAGCGATATGTAGCTTGATAGCGTGCTTGGCCTTGACTCGGTGTTGCTTAATAATTACTGGGAAGTAGCTGATTTGAAATTTGTCTTCCCTTTCAACCCAACGCCATCTCTACCCTTCAGATCAAGTTTCCATGACAATTGGCGCACAATGAAGTATGCTCACACGGCTCTCACGCTTTTTCATATATTATAAGACCTCGATCTAACACTTTAGGTTCTTCATTGATGACCTTCCGGTGCTCTTTCCGTACCCTCGGATCTACCCCGAGCAGTATACGTACATGTGCGACATCAAGCGGACTCTAGATGTGGGTGGCAATTCGATCTTAGAGATGCCTTCAGGCACAGGCAAGACTGTCTCCCTGCTGTCACTGACTGTGGCGTATCAAATGCACTATCCGGAGCACCGCAAGATTATTTATTGCTCGCGTACAATGTCAGAGATTGAGAAAGCACTTGCAGAGTTACGAAACCTAATGGACTACCGGTCGAAGGAGCTGGGATACGTCGAAGAGTTTCGCGGTCTCGGTCTCTCTTCGCGTAAAAATCTGTGTCTCGAGCCAGAGGTTCGCAAGGAAAAGAAGGGCTCTATCGTCGACGAAAAGTGCCGGTCCATGACGAGCGGAATCTCCAAAGCCAAAATCGCCGCCGGCGACACTCAAGCCAAGCTCTGCGAGTTCCACGAAAACCTGTACGAACTCGAACCTCACAACTTAATTCCCCATGGCGTCTACACGTTCGAAGACTTGGTCAAGTATTGCGAAGAGCTCAAGACGTGCCCGTATTTCACCGTGCGACGCATGATGCCCTTTTGCAACATTATCATTTATTCATACCACTATTTATTGGACCCGAAAATTGCAGAGCGAGTATCGCGAGAGCTCTCAAAAGACTCCATTGTTATCTTTGACGAAGCACATAACATTGATAACGTTTGCATCGAGTCTTTGAGTGTCGACCTCACTGAAGAATCGCTGCGGCACGCGGCACGAGGCGCTGCGGCACTAGGCCGTGAAGTCGATGCCGTGAAAGTGAACGACGCTGAGAAACTTCAGAATGAATACAGCAAGCTTGTCGAGGGACTGAGAGAGGCTGAACAAGCCCGAGAAGAGGATCTTTTCATGTCGAACCCCATCCTACCAGAAGACCTGTTGACAGAAGCCGTTCCTGGTAACATTAGAAGAGCAGAGCATTTTGTGGCCTTTTTGAAGCGTTTCATCGAATACCTCAAGACGCGAATGAAGGTGCTGCATGTCATTTCTGAGACCCCTACCTCGTTTCTCAAGCATTTAAAAGACTTGACCTACATTGAAAAGAAACCCCTACAGTTTTGCACAGAGAGACTGAATTCCTTGGTGCGAACGCTGGAACTCACGGATATTGAAGATTTTACCGCCCTCAAGGAAATTGTTACATTTGCCACTCTTCTTTCAACATACGAGGAAGGGTTTGTGCTTATTCTGGAGCCGTTTGAAACGGACCAGGCAACCGTTCCTAATCCTATTTTGCATTTCTGCTGCCTTGATGCCTCCATTGCCATTAAGCCAGTCTTTGAACGATTCAGTTCTGTCATCATCACAAGTGGTACAATATCGCCTCTAGACATGTACCCACGCATGCTTAATTTCGATACCGTTATCCAAGAATCATACGCCATGACCCTTGCTCGACGCTCGTTCTTACCAATGGTTGTCACAAAGGGATCCGACCAGGTAGCCATTTCGTCTGGATTTCAAATTAGAAACGATCCTGGTGTGGTGCGAAACTATGGAAACCTACTCATTGAGTTTTCAAAAATCACCCCTGACGGTATGGTTGTTTTCTTCCCCTCCTATCTCTACATGGAAAGTATCATTAGCAGTTGGCAGAGCATGGGTATCCTTGACGAAGTGTGGAAGTACAAACTCATTCTTGTCGAAACTCCAGATTCACAGGAAACGTCACTGGCTTTGGAAACGTATCGCACAGCTTGTTCCAACGGCCGTGGTGCCATCATGTTTTGTGTGGCCCGTGGAAAAGTTTCTGAAGGAATCGATTTCGACCATCAGTACGGCCGAACTGTGTTGGTGATTGGAGCACCTTACCAGTATACCGAGTCCAGAATTCTCAAGGCCCGCTTGGAATTCCTGCGCGAGCACTACAACATTGACGAGCGACACTTCTTGTCCTTCGACGCCATGCGCCATGCCGCCCAGTGTTTGGGACGTGTCTTGAGAGGAAAAGACGACTACGGAATCATGGTTCTCGCCGATAGGCGGTTCAAAAGCAAGCGACCACAGTTGCCTAAATGGATCTCACAGGCTATCTTGGATGGCGATGTCAACTTGTCCACAGACATGGCCATTGCGTCAGCCAAAAAGTTTTTGAGAACACTTGCGCAGCCGGCGAATCCAGCGGACCAAGAGGGAATCAGTGTCTGGACTCTGTCTGATCTGGAGGCTCACCAGCAAGGCCGCACCAGGGCCGCAATCAACAAGAGTGAGCCCATGGACTTGAGCTAATTTTTTTTATTTCAAGAAAATGTATTATTATATTTATTTTAGATAATCAGTAATTTCTATTGTGAAAAACAACATATAAATAATAATTAGATAATTGCGTATGATGTCAAGCCCCGCGTCAATAGGCTGTATTTATTCCTCCATGGCGTCTTCGCCCTCTTCCTCCTCATTCTCATTCTCCGCCACATCAACAGTAAAGTCCAACTCACGGTCAACATCAAAGTAAGAATCACTCATGCACCAGACAGAAACCTTGTGCGTACCGGCTTGAGGAATGGTAAAGTCCAACTTGATCTCCTGCGAAGGTTTAGAAAGCGTGACTCTCTTGATACCATAGAGCTTGTTGGACTCTGCTTCACCAAACACAACCCACCAGTGCTCGCGCTTGGGGAAATTGTAGTGCTGGCTTTCAACGTCCAGGTCGACAACGCCTTCATCTTCATCGACGTCACGATCAATCTTGACAATGATTCTGGAGGGCTCATCAGCGACGATTTTATCGTCGGCAAGTTCATAGCTGAGCTCAATGTTGGGGTACTTGTTGACAAAGTTGGCAATTGCTGACATTCTGGAGTCGTTCTCGTCCATTTGCAAAATGCGCTCGCGTACGGAATCGTCTTCAATCATCAAAAAGTCGTAAACACTGTTGATGTTCTCATCTGCACATCGTTGCAAAATTTCACTGGTGAAGTAAGGAATCTGTTTCAAAGGATTGTCCTTGTTCCAAACAGCTTGGATGACCATTTGACTAAGTTCCATTGCATATGTAGCATTAAGGTGGCCTTCACCAGACAGAACATCAACACAACCTGCAAGCAACGAAGAAATCTTTTCGATAACAATTCCTTGATCAGCTGCCAAATCAGGAGGCAAAGACATTCTGGAAAGATGGGCTTGCAAGAGCACAAAAGCCTTGAATCTAGGACTGTCGTAAGAGACCTCAGAGATCTTGACCTTGCAGTGATCGTAGATGCGTTTCAAAAGCACATCTTCATGAGTGCGAATAGGAAGCGATTCAAACTCTTCAGCAGATGTGACAATTTCCAGCAAACTTCGAAGACGAGTCTTCTCAGTCAAAGAAAGAGTGAATGTTTGCATGGACACAAAAGAAATGTTATGATAAGAAGCAATGATGGCTCCATTCAAAGAATCAATAACATCACCTTCGTCATTCTCTTCAATCTCGACCATGTTGGCTTCAACTAGCTCATCCAAAGTGTTTTCGATAAGTTCTGACAAGTACTCTGAGATTCCTTGAGGACTCGTGTCCAGCAGTCCATAGAAACTGGGATTGGCCGACAGTCTCCTGTAGAAAAAGGAGTATGTCAACCAGTCAATGCAGCCACTCTTGCTCTCAATAACTTGCTCACTGATCTCTGTGACAAAAGCATTGTGAAGGGAAAGGTTTAAATGACTTTCAATGGGAAGTGCTTCGTTTAAGAACTTACGGTAGTACTCCCTCTTGGAGGTATTAGTCAACACAAGGGCCTTTCCACCATTGTCCTCACCAATTCTATTAGCATGGCCAATCATTTGCAGCAGTTCACTAATAGGATAGTCGACATAACGATGCTCTTGTCCCTCATAGATTTGAGTGCCCATGACAATTACTAGCTTGGCCAGTGGACCACTCCAGCATGTATCGCGAGTTGCAAGGACCACTTGAATGGCGCCTCTAGTGAATAATCGTTCAACAATGAGACGATCAGACTTGTCCATGTAAGGGTAAAGATAGCCAATACCACTCTCCAAACTTTCTTTAAGCGCTTCATCATGAATCTTGTCAAGAGCAGGTTGTAGATGTTCCAAATTAACAAGTCTGAAAAGATTCTCGTTATGGTTGGCATATGACAAACGAACAAGATCTTGACTAGTCGAGAGACACTGCTTCCGGTCGTGCACGTAAACCAAGGAAGGCCGACCATCTGCCAAATTTCGAATAGCATGGTACGTGGGGTGTGCCATAGCGATCATTAGAGATGGGTGATGGGGGATGCTGAAAGACTGAAGATGAACCTCCAGAGGGAGCTGACGTTCTTTTGGAGAGAAATTGAAAGTCGAGTGAGAAGTAGCACCAAGCCATTGTCCAATATCCTTGGCGTTTGAAAGAGATACACTCAAAGCAACAATACGCAGAGGAGATTTCAACTCAAGAGAAGAAAGTCGCAAACGCGAAGTAATGACTTCGTAAGTTGAGCCATTCAAGCCTCCCAACATGTGGATGTCATCCAAAATGGCGAATGAAACTTCCTTCACGGCTTTGCGCTTGAGCCACTTGCGAGACACGATATCCCACTGAGATGGAGTTGCAAGAATCAGGTCGCTCTGTTCCAAAAGACGAAGGTCAGCAGCCAACTCACCAGTGAACTTATTAATTGTTTTAGAGTCTTCCAGAACACTGAACCGCTGGCGCCAATCGTTGAAGCGCGCATCCACTTGTTCTTGAAAAGGCGCAATGTAAATGGCCTTTCCTGGGAGCTCTTCTTTCCACTGACGCAAAAGAGCAATTTCAGCACAAGCAGTTTTACCGTTACCAACAGATGCTCCAATGAAAACGTTGTCATCAGTGTTGTAAAGAGCATGGAAAGTCTGACTTTGAATTTTGTTGAAACTGGACCAAGAAAACAGTTGTTCATACTCAGGGACACCCAAGGTTGATACCGGAACTGGTTGAAGATCATAAATAGGGGTGGGTGCAGGGAACTTCTGGGGAACAATAAGCTTCTTGAGTGACAAAGCGACTCTGGTTTCACAATGCAGCCATTTCTCAGAAATCAAAGAAATGAAATAGTTGGGAGGTGTGGGATCGGAAATGGGAACTGTGAATTCTACAATGTGCTCATCGGCAAGATATGCCTCGCGAAGAACAAACTGGTCAGTGAACAAAATTGTTTCACCATCACAGTCCTCCACCATCAGCAAAAATGTTTCGGCAGAGCCATGAACAGCTCTGTTCCATTCAGAGAATTGAGCTGTTATGATAAGCTCAATTTTCAGCAGACTGGGAGTAATGGGCTGGTAGTGCGCATCAACAGCAAGACGGGGGAATTGCTGCAACAAACTGTAAATCAGTTTACCATGCTTTTCGACTCTGATAACCTGTCCAACTTCAGCGGCGTCAGTCAAATCAAAATACTTGGGCCAAGGCAATTGCGAAGCTTCAGTTTTGCGAATGACATCATGAGGGCAGTTTGCAAATTGTCTAAAGGGAGAGTTGGAAAACCACAAACGTTTTTCGACCATTTTGCAAATGTCCAACGTAATGCGAGCGAGCGATGCCCAACCCTTGCGCAGCGCAATCTCATGGAGAGCGCGCAAGAGACGGCCAGCAGATTGAGTGATGTAAACCATATCAGCCATCAAGGCAAATCCATCTAGCTTGAGTCTAGAAATGTATGCCTGGAGCAAAATATTGATTTTCGCAGCAGGCTCTTCGACTGTTTCTTTGATGGGAATGGGGGCTTTTTCCAAAAGTTTGCTGAGTTCCAACTTCTCTTCTTGACGGACAGGGATGAATCTGAATTCTTCAGACAATGAAAAAATTCTAAAAATTTCAATGGGCGTCAAAAAAGGCTTGAGGTTCTGGTTATATGTAGTCATGGACTCGTGGGAAATGTAGAAATGCGATGCGATGCGTCCTAGATCAGTAGACTGGACTCTACCAGTCGCCCTATCGTACTTGATGAGATTGTTGTCTTGAAGGGTGACAAAAGCAGAATGGCACAAGTCAAGACGTTTCAACACCAAGCCGGTGTCGTCGGCATAGTCAGCGCCAACTCTATAGACTCGAGGTGACTTCAACATTCTAACATAAAGATAGGAGTATCCAAGCCATTGCACGGCGTCTTCTCTGGTGCGAATAGTGCCCAGTGAAATTTCGGCATTCAGGTTGTCGACTAGTTTTGACATGAGCTGACTTTCAATGGGCAAACTGGCATTGATTAGGGACATGTAATAGTTGAGCTCTGAGTGAGCTGTAATGATGACACCGTCACCGGACTTGTCATACTTGGGTCTACCAGCACGACCGAGCTAAAATTGTTAGTATAAATGAATCAGAATAGGGAAAAAATCAAGGGAAAAAAACTTACCATCTGAAGAACGTCCTGAGGAGACAGCTCAGCCCATCGACCCTTTTCTGGTGAATAGACTTGAGTACCCTTGATTATAACAGTGTGGGCGGGCAAATTGACACCCCAAGCAAGAGTGGCAGTAGAGACAAGGACTTGAGCACAACCAGTTCTAAAAACTTCTTCGGCAGAAGCACGATCCGATCGTGTCAGACCGGCATGATGGATGGCAAAACCTGTAGGGAGCAAGTCCTGTAGGTCTGTGTTTTGGACCTGCTCGCTCTCTGCTTTCAGAATTTCAGAAGCCTTAGCATCGCTGCGCAAGAACCGGTTCAAGGTACCCTCTTCAGCAGCCTTATCGCGCAAGTATCTGGCAGTCTTTGCAGTCTCCTTCCGGGAGTGAACAAAAATAATGACTTGGTGTTGGCCAGCGTACTGCATAACTTTGTCGTAACACGCGTCGTTCATGGCTTGATACCGCTTGATTGCCTTCTTCTCTGTGATACCAATGAAACATTGAGCAAGAGGGCAAGGTCTGTAAGTTGAGTCGAAAAAGAATAGACCCTTCTTGGGGTCTACGCGTAAAAAGCGAGCCACATCCTTGTAGTTTGGCAACGTAGCTGATAGACCAACAAGGCGTACTGGTTCGCGAGTGGCTAGCTCCTTGCGAATAGTTCTTGCGACAATACTCTCCAGAACAGGACCACGCTCATCATGAAGTAAATGAATTTCATCAATAATGATTAGCTTCACCAAGTTGGTGTAACTGGTATCAGACGACTTTCGCGTGATAACATCCCATTTTTCAGGTGTCGTGATGATCATTTGAGTCTGTGAAATTTGCTGTTTTGTCAAGTTGCGGTCACCAGTCAATTCAGCAACAGTAATGTCATAGGCTTCCAGTTTTTGACCGAACTCACGGACTTGTTCTTGGACAAGAGCCTTCAAGGGAGAGATATATACAATTTTGAAAGCGTCCAAATCAATTTTGTTGGTCTCAGGATCGAGGTAATGTCCTATAGTCTCAAGAATGGTGAGCAATGCAACGTTAGTTTTACCAGCACCAGTGGGAGCACATAGCAAGAGGTTTTCACTTAAGCTAAACGCAGAAGGAAACACTTTAGACTGAACTCGGTTGAGCGACTTTGTACCCTTGAAAGCAGGATGTGCCCATTCTGGCAGCTGTGTAATGGGGACTAGTGGGTCACTTTGAGCTGCAGGAATAGGTGGGGGGACGTTGTATTCTTCGTAAGACTTGGTCTCAGATTTCGTGGTACCATTGGGGAGTGAGATTTTACCAACTGTATTGAGATGGCTACCTTGCTCGAACACGTAAGAGTCCAAATCAACAATGCGAGGCTCGCGTAATGAACCAGAAGCCAGTTCTGTGTCGTCAGTGATGGGTGTATCTTCCTTAGTTTTCTGAGTAATTGGTTTAGGTGTTTTGCCATAGAGCTCATCGAGATAGAGCTCATAACCGCGATTGATGATTTCCTTTCGCACAGACTCTTTCTCAATTTCACTATCTGCCTTGGCTAGCCGAGTAAGCCAAATAATCTTGGATCTGTTCTTGCACAGCACTTGGACAATTTCGAGGTGGTCAAAGTCGAAAATTTCCATGATTTCATTTTCAGCCTGCCCCAACGAGACGTCAGAAGAAAGAATGTCGTAAATAGCTGAAGCTTTTTCCTGAGCAACTGGAGATTCCGTGAAAATTGGCGCGAGTTTCCTTTGAATCCAGAATGCATCGATGTCTCTAGCGGGGATAGCATGTGCCTTGTCGTCATCTTGGTTGTCGACTTCCATGGTCTCGTATTCGTCTTTGACTAAGCTGGAAGACTCGTTATCGCCCTCCATAGGAGTATCGCTATCATGGCCATCTCCCTGATCGTCTTCACTGTCTTCTTCTATGCCGTCATCGTCACTACCGTCAAATGTGACAGCTACTCCAAGATCGTCGTCTACTTTGTTGTCCACGGATTCTGGCTTGATTTCAGTGTTGTAGTCATAGTCTGTAAGCTTTCGGCAAAGATTCGTAAGTTGGTTGTACGTCTCGTTTGAAACCTTGACACCAAGACTCTCTTCGACATCGCGTTTTTTATCAAAATCTTTCGCAGTGTCGTTTTTTATCGTAACAACAATGTCGTCTGCTGCCGAGCGTACAATGTCGTGAGAAGCGTCGCCTAGTAGAGACTGTACTTGAGACATGACCAGATCAAAAACTTGACGCGTCTCTGGCGTTTGAGGGAAATATGTGAGGCCCTCAATATCATTACCGGAAATCAAAGAAGCATGGCCTTGTGAGCGCTTCTTGGGTTTGCGCTCCGAAGCGCCAGAAGAAACCGAGTCTTTCAATTTAGAGTCTTTCAAGTCTTCTGGAGCCTTGGAACGCGTTACACGACTACCCATGTCATGCACGTTGATTTTGCCTACCAACGACTCTGGGTTTCCTGTGGTGTCATCTGAGGGGCGGCTTACAAACCGCCTGTCCACAGAGAGGACTTTGTTTGACATGGCGTCACTAAGACGCGGTTAGCATGATTGACGAGACTAGAACTAGAGTGTGCACTTACTATTTGTACTGGGAATTGTCGCGCTCCGCCATCTTGAAGTGATTTTGAATCGGCAAGGTCTACCACAGGTTCAAAAAACTAGATCTCGGCGACAGGAGAGACACCCTAATTGGAAGCAGGTTGGAATAAATAGTCGTAGGGCGAGTTCAGAGCGGGCCTGAATTTTTCAAAAGTTTTGGAGAAGTATTGCCACTACGGGTTGGGAGTTGGTATTACCCTACTTGATCTGTCCGTGTCCAAAGCCCTGTGAACTAAGACTCCTACGAGAGCAAGGGCTTGTAGATAGCCGTGGAGGTGATTGGAGAAGGAAATACTCTGAGAGAAATATACGCGTATAATGGATGTAGCGGGTTTTGTGGCGCTGGAAAACTGGTGATCTCTCAGAAGAAGAACGCGTGAACTAAGATATTACTGAGCTATATGGGATGCAATTGAACAGCACCAAAAAAGCTAGAAAAATGCCTGATACGGTCCTGATACTCTTCCAGTCTAACGCACTTACCAGCAGGCGCTTTCCCTCTCTTCTCAGCGTTTTGAACAAAGTCTTGGACTCGTCGCGTAACTCGCCAATATCAGTGGGTTAGGGCATTCAACACAGCGGCGACGCGGCAGGCAAAGCGTAAAATTTTTATTTTGGGCGCAGTGCGCGCAGTTCCCACGAGTATAAATACTTGCGCATCGCCTCACTTTTTTTCCTCTTCCTCCTTCCCGTCCATATTGCAACATAACACGCGACGCCGCCGCTATATATATCGCATAGTTCTCAAACAGATTCCTGTCAGTAGGTCTTTTTCTACTAATCTTCTTTGGCACCTTAAACGTTCCAACAGTACGAGTTCAATACTGCTTGACTCTGCTATAATTTTCCTAAAAGTTCACGGCTTTGAGTAGAGTAATACTTAGCTGCTTTTGTCTCCCAGAAGCTTGTCTCAAACTCTCGTATTCGTTTCATTAGCGCGTCAACGCTTTCCAGTTATACACGACAGTATTCTCTGGTTACTAGGCTCAAGCTAGGAATAGATAACTTGTTTTTGCTGCTTATACACACGCAAGACCACCCTGGCCCCTAATCATCGATCACAACCTTAAAAACAATGCCAGATCCAGTTCAGGAGTTCTCGAGCACTCTTGAAGCTCTTTTATCAGTCAAGCCACCTGGCGTCTCAGGTTCTAAAATTCGCAAATCTACAGAGCTTGCCATTACCAACGTTGAGGTAAATATCCCGTACAGTTGTTTCTTTCCGACTTCTTCTCGATTGAAAGCATTCTAACAATTTTATAGTCCGAGTCTACTCTTGTGCAAAACCTTTATGCACATGTCAAATCCACTCCTCCTTCACACAAACTTGGAGTTTTGTATGTTGTAGACGCTATTGCCCGTGGGTACCAAGATGAAGCTGCAAAGGCCAACCAGCAAGTCGGCCCTAGTGCCCCTGAAGGCACCTACGCTGCTGGATTGTACAGAATTACCCTCATCATCAAAAACATCATGAGCGATGTTTTCACGCTACCGCCAGCCGACGATATCAAAGTAAGTTATTTCCCCGGACTTGATTCCATCCCCATTTGTCAGTGCCTTTTCTAACGATATCAGGAAAAAATCCGTAAAGTAGTTGATATTTGGGAGCGAGCTGAAACTTTCTCGCCGCAAACAATCAGTACTCTTAAGGAGAGATACTTCAGTAATGTTTCCACTACTCCCGTGGGATCACCTCCTGGCCATTTGCTGAAAAGTAATACTGCTCCACCCCCTGTAGCTGCTGCTCCTGTGCCTGACACTGCTTCAATCTTGCAAGTGTTGGCTAAAATTGCCAACAATGGAGGCAACAATTCGGCACCTGCACCTGCACCTGCCGCCCCCGCCTCCGCTGTGCCTTCTCAACCTAGCTCTGGACTGCCGGTAAATTTGGCACCTCCCCAGATTCCGGGCATGCCCCAGTTTGATGTTTCTCAAGTTGCTAATCTCATCCAAAAAAGTCAAGGCAACTCTGCTGCAACACCTGCTTCTGTAGCTGGCCAGCCTTGGAACATTCCTCAGTCAAACAGCCAAGACTTTGGAAACAACAATGGCAACTATAGTCGAGACAATTTTAGAGACGGTAACCGTGAACGCGAGAGATCTAGATCTCCAGACGGACGCTACAATAACAGAGGCCGTATGAGATCCCGCAGTCCCATAAGAAGTCGATCTCCTAATAACGACTCTTCTAGAGAAGACAAGCCTCAAAGAACTAGAAACATTAGCCACGATCCCCAGCTTCCCCCTGGCACTGTTAAAGTTTTTAGTCGTACTTTGTTTATTGGTGGCGTTCCTCCTTTCATGACTGAACCTCAGCTCGTTGACATTTTCCGTCCCTTTGCCCAGGTTCAAAGCATGGTTTTCCAAAAGGAGAAGCGTCATGCCTTTGTCAAGGTATATTCTCGCGCTGAGGCAGAAACCGCTCGTGCCAAGTTTGAGGAGGGAAATCGTAATGGTAGCCTTACGTTGAGAGCTCGCTGGGGTGTAGGATTTGGCCCTCGTGACTGCTGCGACTATCAGACTGGTATCAGTGTCATCCCTCTTACCAAGTTGACCGATGCTGACAAACGTTGGATTGTTGAGGCCGAGTATGGTGGTACTGGCGGTTTGCCTTTGGACACTGGCCTTTGTGTGGAGGAGCCTGATATCGAGATTGGAGCTGGTGTTTCGTCCAAGGCCATCAGTCGCCGCATGCCCACAAACAGTTCTCGCAACGGCCCTAGATCCACTCGCCCCGACAGGGAAGAAAGAGATGATCATCGCGACCGCGACAGACGATGGGGTGGAGACCGCAACGACCGCAATGAGAGATTTGGCAACCGTGACCGCGGTTTTGACCAGAGAGAGCACTTCAACAACCGTAACCGCGGTGGACGCAACAACGGCGGCCAGAACAACTATGGCGGCTCTAACCACGGCGGACGCCATAACGATTACAACGGAAACAATGGTCCAAACGGTGGCGGTCCGCAAGGACAGTACAATGGCGGTCCCAACAACTACAATGGTCCTCCTGGCAACAACAACAATGGCTACAACCAAATGAACGACTTTTACCAAAACATGCAGCGCCAGCAAAACCCAGGCGACATGTCTCAATTCCAAGGCGGTGCACCACCCACTGGGCCCCAAGCTGGAGGCATGCCTGCTAACTTGGCCAACCTCTTGTCCAACCTCTCTGCCGCTCAACAGGGCGGTATGCCTCAGGGCGGCGACCAGTCCAACAACCAACCCATGAACAACATGTTTGCGCAGGACCCCAACATGGCTGCCAACCTCATGGCCATGCTCGGTGGCGGCAACTTCCAGGGCATGCCTAACCCCATGCAGGGACAGCAGGGCCAAGGCCAGGGCCAGGGACAAGGCCAGTACGGCATGAACCCTGCCATGAACGATTTCTTCCAGCGCAATGGACAAAACCAGCCCCCTCGCTAAGTCTTTTGGGCTGGTGAACACTGTTGGTAGTTTCTATTCTAAAAAGTTAGAATTGTTGTTTGTTTTTACTCTTGTTTTATTTTTCTTTTCTTTTCAGATTGTTCGTGTATATTAATTAATTTTTTTACTCTTTCCTTCCTTTTCTCGATGAAAATTGTAGTGAACTTAATCGCCGTCGCCATGCATCGACGCTCCAATTCCTGCGATGGCCATACTAGCTTTCACCCTTTGACCTCAAGTCTGATCAGCTTTGGCCTTTTTATTCCTTCAGTTGTCTCCACCGGACCCGTAAAACCGTCCTCCTTGAGGCAACTCTGTGCGTTGCGTTTGACAGGTCTCTGTGCGCGGGTCTAAATGTACGGCTGAGGAAAGAGTTTCAACAAGTCGCTGCAAGGAACCGTTTGCCGCATTAAACTCAAAATTGATTTTATGAACTTCTGTTAGATTGACTATGATCTACCCATCGATGAAAACTACACCTGATCGGTTTTCAGTGTTTATCCTTTATTGATCGTGGTTGGATAGTGCCTGGTCTACAGACAAGATTGATTAATCATGATTGATAGAGCATAATCAGTGCAGAATCAACGCGTCTAAGCCAAGGATCATCAAAGCTTAAACCAACGGCAAGGGCTCGCGATTCAACGAGAACCCTTCCGAACCTGTACAAGAATAAAATAAATGCAACATCTAACATGCTTCTTTTTTTTTTATTACTTCAAATAATTGATTTTAAATTATCAGTAACTAACAAATAGCAACGAGCAATTAGATATGTAAGTATCACTTGTAATTATGAAAAAGATGAATGAAAGAATGACCGACGATTAAACGTACCAAAAAAAGAAAAATAAACTAAAATAAAACTAAGAGAGAGAACTAGTAATAGAAGACGGAAAAGGAGACAAAGTCTTGAGCGTGAGTAGATGACAAAAGGTAAACAGAAAAAAAAAAAAAAAAAAAAAAAAAAAAAAAAAAAAAAAAAAAAAAAAAAAAAAAAAAAAAAAAAAAAAAAAAAAAAAAAAAAAAAAAAAAAAAAAAAAAAAAAAAAAAAAAAAAAAAAAAAAAAAAAAAAAGTCAACTGTAGACAAAACAGGATTTGCAAATAGAAAAAGTAAGAGCGAAAGACAAACAAGAGAAACCGGCCTAAATGTTTCAACAGAAGGAAGCGTAGTCTTGAGCTTATCGTAGATTAAACGGTTCAAACGCGCAGCGTATGAATACCAAAGTAAAGCACGGAACCGCTCGCGACCTCTGATGCTGATTTAAGCGCCATCGCCAGTCTCAACGCCTTCTCCCCAGAACCCGCCAGCGCCTCCGCCGACCCCGTCAAAGTTCAAGCTGCCACCTTCCTCGTTTATAAACGTGCCGAAATCAAACTCCATGTCACCCTCGCCGCCGCCAAAGTCCTCAAACAGGTTGCCCTCGAGGAAGCCACCGGCGGCGTTGTTGAACCCACCAGCCGCGGTGACATCAAGACCGTTGTTGCCTTGGTTGGGCATGCCTCCTGGAGGAACGCCTGGCGCAATGGGCATGCCTTGCTGAGGCATTTGTTGTTGCTGCTGCTGCTGCTGGTACATGTCCTGCATCTGGGGCGGCATCTGGCCGGGACCTTGGTGCTGCATGGGTTGCTGCTGGTGGGGCGGCTGGCCCTGCTGTTGCTGCTGAGGCAATGGCGCTGGTTGTTGTTGATCATCTTTCTTGTCATCGCCAGCCTTTGCATTCGCCAGCGTGGGCGTGTTGGGCGCCGAGGGCTCGGCGGTGCTGACAGGCGTCGCGCCGTTTTTCTTGCCGCGCTTGCCCTTGGCACCTGCTCCTGTAGCCTCCTTCTTTCCCTTGGCTTGCTTGTGAGCTTGCACGGGTGTAGGAGGGTTAGTAAGAGCAGGTGATCCAGGCTGTGTTTTGTTGCCTAATGGGTGTGCACCATGTGGCGGTGGCATATTTGACTGTCCTTGACCCTGGGGGCCTGGGCCGTGTTGGCCTTGCTGACCTGGTCTTTGTTGTCCCGGGCCTGGGGAGGGGCCTGCATTGTGTGGACCCGGTATTGGCTGAGACGGAGACCGTCTGTTTTGTAGACTGGGCGAGGGAGCACTCTGGTTTTGATTGGGCCACATGCCCGGTTGACCGGCGGGTGGTTGCTGTCCCTGGCCAGGGGCGAACGAAGTGTTCATTGGCGACGTGCGCGGCGAACCAGGCTGCTGCTGTTTATTCGCCTGCTGCGCATTGTTGCCTCTTTGTTGAACATCAGAGTTTGCCATTGATGGAGAAGCGGTAGCACCAGGCCCACCTTGCTGTTGTTTATTATTATTGTTGTTGTTGGCACCGGGCGGCATGTTCCGTTGTCCATTTTGACTGTTGGGGTTGCCGCCTTCAGTTAGTCGCTGCTGGTTTACTTTCTCCAAGAGCATGAGCTGGTTTTGGTAGTCCTGCAGAGCATTGATGTTTTGGGGTGGTGCAGGGTGTTGTCCTCTGAAGTCCACGGGGCCGCCTTCTCCCTGGGGCATGGGTCCAGGAACCTGAGTTCCACCAGGGGTAGCCACCATCTGACCAGGCATCATCTTTCCTTGAGTAGAGAGCCACATTTGTCGTTGCTGGGGTGTCATGCCCTGAGGGAACTGTTGCGGGACGCCGTTTTTCATCATCATGTTTTGGCCCATTTGCGGGTTGAACTGTCCATTCATCATCATTGCTTGGTTTGGCACCGCTTGGCCATTGTTGGGGTTTCCGGGCGTGGCATACGAACCGTCGTCCGCAATGCGCTGGCGTTTTGAGGGCGAGTTCGTTTGAGGGGTAGGTGAGTGAGAAACCATGTTACCATCTTCGCCAGCAGGAGTGGACATATTGTGAGGAGGGGCTACATGACCGGGGACTGGACTGGCGTGGTTTGAGGCCTGAGGCTGTGGTGTTGGCACTTGGTTAGGACGCGGTGCGTTGGGGTTTGCTGGGACTCGGACTTGAGGACCCATGCCATGCTGGCCCGGTTGACCTGGTTGGCCAGGCTGTCCAGGGAGTCCAGGCTGCCCAGGCTGCCCAGGCTGCCCAGGTTTCATGGGGCCCTGCATTCCTTGCATAGAGGCCCGCTGTTGCTGGTACATTTGCTGCAGTTGTTGCATCTGGGCGGGATTCGTGGGCATGCCCATTCGCTGGCGTTGGTACATGGCCTGTCTAAAGTTGCGCTTGTCAATCTCAGACATGTTTTCTGGGAGTTGGGCAGCGTTGGGGTTTTGCATGAGACCGGCCTGCATCATGGCCGCGTGCTGCGGAGTGAGGAACCCATAGTTGTTGGCGAGCTGGCCGTTGGCACCCATGGCGCTCAAGCCAAGTTGTTGTTGCTGTTGGGGGCCCATGCCGGCGCCACCGCCGGGCTGGGCGCCCATGGGAAACTGCTGTGGGTTGCCCTGGTTCATTTGACCGCCGGCGACCTGGCGTAGGCCTTCCTGTCTAAGTCTCGCGGTGTTCTGGACATATTGCTGAGCCGCAGCAGACCCACCCTTGAAAGCTTTGGCGTTGTAAAGGTCCCAGAAAATGGTCCACCACTCAAAGAGGAACCCTTGAGGCGAGTCAACGGCAACGTCAGGGGACGGGAGTTCGACGGCATCTGAAAATACGTTAGTATTTGATTAAAAGAAAAATAGAGAAAAAGCAAGTATGCCATACCTTTATCGCCATCCTTTGAAGTACCCTGTATCAAGAATGATTGTTAGCACCAGACACAAATAAAAATACCAGCAATTTGGTCTTTACGACGATTGAAGTGGACACGGGACATACGTTATTAGTACCGTTGGCGGGGGTATGGGAGTTTGCGGCGGCGCCGTTGATGGATGTGGTCTCTTCTTTTGAATGCGTGTTGTTGTTATTGTTTGACGTTTCTGAGGACGAAGGCGATGTTCCCTTTGGCGAAGCGGACACGGACACGGAGGTTGTTTTGCCGTTCGAGGTGACCTCTGCCTCCTTGAAAAAGATCTTCGCCGAGTCGACGTAGTGGTGCTTGAGCAGATAGTCGTAAATGTATCCATGGAGCATGTCCTTTTCCGAGCCCTTGAGCGCGCTGGCGTCGAGGTGCCCAGGGTGTCGCGACTGGGGATCAATGTTCATTGTGGAGCGGGCCGCTGGTCAGCTGGGGAGCATGTATGGAGCTGTATTGGCTGCAGAAAAAAAAAAAAAGAGAAGCAAGCAAGTTAGCAAAGGTCGTTCCAACGCGAGGGCGTGATTGCCCTTGTGCGAGGTCTGGTGCAAGGGTACTCACTGGACGAGAGATGGTATCGGGACCGTTCGCTGGGGGTTCAATTCTGCAAACGCGGCCTGGTCTGAGAAGCTAAAGCAGAAGCTGGAAAAGGGGAAAGCACGCAGGGCCACGGGAGATTGCACCTAGGACAGCGTGTTTGGTTCGGCCAGAGGTGGTGAGGTGGTGAGGAAGGTATGGTAGCGTGTAATTCTGTCTTTTTTTTTTTTTTTTTTTTTTTTTTTTTTTTTTTTTTTTTTTTTTTTTTTTTTTTTTTTTTTTTTTTTTTTTTTTTTTTTTGGCTTTTTTGACTTTTTCGAAGAACTTTTGTTCCTTTTTCTTCGCTATCAGGTTTAAGGCGGCCAGGCCAATCAATGCGGGCCAAACGAGCGTTCGCCGGTCAGAACAAGCGCAGAGAGCAGGGCACGAGCAGGGGAGCGCAGACAGGTCCGTTGCGGCGTGTTCTACGGGCTTTTGGGGAGCGCGATTGGACAAGTATGGCGTTGGTTGGTAAGTGCGTTCAGGGTCGCTGATTGGCAGACATCACTATATAAATATCCCAGCGCCAAAATTTCCCTGATACATCACAATAACAAGGTGCGCTAGCGTGCAAATGTCTATGGATGGCGTGTTTTATCATTATATATCGCTATGTACAGGCCAGATCACGGAAAAGACCAACTCGCAAGAGTTCAAGGGAATAAATAAGGTGTCTTCGGTTCTACCACTTGTCGAGGCTGATGACCTCGGGCTGGCGGTCGCGGAAGAGGACAAAGTGCTGTACGAGGAAGAGCACGTCAAAGACCATGCTCACCAGCGCCAGCCCCAGCTTGCTCGTGTTGCCAAACACCGAGGCAATGTCGTTATTAGCCAGGCCGTCGACAATGAGCTGCGACAGACTCAGCATGCCACCGGTGATGTCGAGGATCGTGCTGTTGATGGCCCACCCCTTGGTGGACCGCCGCCGCTGGTTGTACAGCAGCTGCGGCACGTACTTGCATGTGCTCATAAACACCTTGACAAAGCCCAGGAGCTCGGCCAAGTCGAGCAGCTTGAGCGGGGTCCTGCCGGGGAACAGAATGATTCCCGAGACGGCCAGCCCGCAGACAAAGCAGACGATCCAAATGAGCATTTTGGACGACGAGGAGAGGTACTGCTGCGCGCGAGACTTTTTAAAGTCGGTAAAGTGGACCTGATAAAAGACGACGAGCGCGCACACGAGCCCGTGCAGCGTGTATGCGACGTCGTTCGCTTTGAGCAGCGGGTAGTGCGGAGTGTGGTCGCCCGTCGTGGGCGTGTACTTTTCGGCGTACTGGGCCTGGACAAACGGGTTGAAGTAGAGCATGCATATCGACGTGGTGTAGCAGACGTAGCCGAGGATGTTGAGGTAGAGAAAGTCCAGCGAGATGCCCTCGACAGAATGGAGCCGCAAATTTAAGAAAATCGGCGGGTATGAAGCCATTCCCTGTGGCTGTTAGTGGGGGTTGGTTCCATGAGGCTTTGAATGCACATTGCGCACTTACCCAGCAGATGAAGTAGGACCAGCCGAGGAAGACGGAGAGCGTGGTGAGTTCGACCATGGCGTAGTGTGATTCTCAGTCGCTGTGGCTGCTACAGATCATAAACAGCAAGAGAGTTGTACCAAGGAGCGCTCCGATTCCAGGTTCCGTTGCGTGCTTCAGTGTCGGTGCGGTTGTTTAGTTTGGTGATGTGTCAAAGTCGAGGGAAATCGGTTTGGGCCCAGCCAGTACAGGGCAATGCACGGCTGAACTTTCACACTGCAAATCAGTGGGCGCGCGCCATGTGAAACGGCCACGACGAAGAGAACGGGCGATGTAGAGGGTAGAGGGCGACGTCGGACTGGAGAGAGAAGGCGAGACGATGAAACGTGTGGACGGTGCGAGAGGTTGAGTTGTAATTTGTAAACACTGGCTGACCTGACGCAATAGAGAACGCAGTACTGGTTTTGAACAACCGAGAGTAAACACTACTATGAAACCCCCAACAACGCCTTCTAGTTACGTGACAAGTCCTTCAAGCTGGCTAGTAACTAGCTAACATCTTTTTGCACCTGCCTCTGCCACTGAATGAATGGCAGCGACGGTTATAGACTTGGGCCAGTACTAGCATGTGACATCACATTCAAGTCTTCGAGACAAGGACCGGCTTGTTTAATTACGAGACCAAACAATTTCGCTACTCCAAGTGACCTTTCGCAATCCGTTAAATCGTTTCAGAGAACGTGTTGGAAAAAAAAAGCAAGGGCATAGTATTCAAATAGTAAAAATCATCAAACAAGTTCATTTATATAACATGGGCGTGAGAGGCTCACTGAGAGCAAAACAGCGCAACGGGAAAACGCTCTGCCGCCATCTCGTAGACTTGGACTGGCCTTAAAAGTCCATTTGGCCAGCAGCGTCGTCGTTCTCTTCATCACTTTCAAAAGATCCCACACTGGACATTTCTTCGTCAGAGGAGTCGTCGTCGTCGGCAGCTTCAAACGCTTCCTTTGATGCGTACTTTTTAACATATTCTTGGGTACCAGTTAGCAAACAATACCAAATACGAGACAATTGAAAAACTCACCCTTGACTTTGGCTTCATAGCTCTTGGGTTCCCGCATCAGCAGCGACGAGGCCTCGCTGTTGAGAGGATCCGAGGCGTTGGGGTACCTCAGCAGCTGCGGCAAGAACACCTCAAAGATGTTGAGCATGTCAAACATGGGACTCCAGGTCTGGTTAATAACGTCGAGGCAGACAGAGCCGCTCATTTCGTCGATATTGGGGTGGTACATCTTGTTGACAAACCCAATGGACGGCGACTTGTATGGATACTGGTCCGGCAGCTCGACGTGGATCTTCCAAATTCCGCCAATATACGGGGCTGCGCAAGTTAGCAGGCAGCACGCAACTAGAGACTTTGTACTTACTCTCTTCTGGGCCCTTGAACTTGACAAAGAACTCTTGCCTGGCCAAACGGTTAACAATAAAAAGCTGGGGTAGCGTTGGGCGCCACTTACATGTTATCGTTGACAAGAGTCACCTCGTAGTCGCTCATGAGACTAGACGGTTAGCCAGAGCACGCAGACACAGACCAAAGGCTACCTACAGTTTCATGACGTCTGTTTCAATGCGTCGCTTGGGGGAACTGGTGGGAAGGTTAGCAAGACTGGTCCAATTGACTCTGGAGGGGCGGCAGAGTTACCTCATGGCTGCGCAGTGTGGTTTTGAACGGTTTGCGTATAAAGAAAAGGCTGTTGAACTGGGGTTGAATGCTTGAGAAGGGTCGCAGAGGGTCTCAGAAAAGGCAAACGGAAGAAGGAAAAGAAAGTGAAATCAGAAATCGCAGACCAAAAAGCCCGGTTATCAGGCACTGTCCGCAACCCGCATTGTTCCCGCGTGCGCAATCTCCTTACCCTGCGCACGTGATGAATAACTATATACGCTAATCATGTGATATTCAACACGTTTCTAACGCAACTTACGCGTAATTCACGTATAACGCGTACAAGAAACGCAGCGACCCCAGCCTACAACGAGACGACGAGACGGTGCTGTTCATGGACCAGGGCGCGTTGACTAATACCATGACAGTGCGTAGTCTACAATCTCAGCATATCCAGACAAGATAAACATCTATTAGAGCCATCGTTACAAACTTTTTCACATCTCCAGGCACAGCACATCTACTGGCTGGCCTTTTCCTTGGTGTCAATGATTCCCTCCTTGCGGTCGTCGGCGCTCGCAAACCTGCGTCCCCAGAACCCACGGAGCCCCCACTCGAGCAACCTGTACCCGGCGCCGGTGCATGCCACGACGCCACCGACAATGTTGACGAGGCGGACGAGGAACTGGCGGAAGGGCATGCGGTCGTCGGTGATGGTGAGGGCAATGGGCTCAATGTCGTATTTGAAGAAGAGGCCGGGCGGGTTCATGGCGCCGGTCATGTCGCGGGCGAGCTCGCTGACGGCGTACTGGTTGGTCTCAATGCGGCGGGAGGTTGCCGAGGAGATGTACGTCGTGGGCACAATGGAAAGAAAATACTGGAACCCCGTGTGCGCTGTCAAAGTTAGCATGTGGTCAATACAAAAGTGCCCTAGAAGTACTTACGCAGTGATGTGAGCGTGCTGGTGCCGTCCAGCGGGTTGACGAGCTTGGGGTAGTACTCTCCAAACGAGAACTCGTCAATGATGTGTGTAAAGTTGTCATCTAACCTGTTAGCAGGAATATACTCCACACTCTAACGCATAGCTCACTTACCTCCTAGGTTTTGTCTAAAGCTGCGCAAGAAGAACTCCTTTGAAATAATGTGAAAGTCTCCCTGGACCTTTGTGACGGGGAAGCTGCCGTAGATTCTGCAGCTGCCGGCGCCCTTGCGCTCCTTGCGCTTTGCATAGTCGCGGGCGCGTTTCGCGCGCTTGAGCACGCCGTGCAGCGTCTCCCTGCGCAGGTTATAATCGTCGAGCTTGATTGTCTCCGAGTGCGCCAGGCTCTCTTCAAAGTCGACCTCTTGGAACTTGAGCACCTCGCTGGCCAGCATGCGGTCCATGCTGCTGTCGAGCACGTTGGCTGTCAGCTTGGAGCAGGCCGTGGCCACGGTCAAATCAAGGTTGATTTGCATGTCGCGCGACAGCTCCTTAGACACGGAGAACTGGTGCGACTCGATTCCGCCGAGGTACTGCGCAAACTGAACCCAGATGAAGAAGACCAGCGTGATGCCGAGCGTGATTGTTAGGGCTCCACCCCGCGTACTGCGGATCGAGTACGACGACGACACCTTGGCTAGTCCGCGTTAGAAACACTATTCACAAACTAGCAACTTTTACTTACGAAAGGCATCGAAAGATTTGAGTGCGCCAGGCACGAATTCGTCCATCTTGTGTCTGGTGCTGCGTGTCCTGTGGAGAAGTGAAAGTTGACACTTTGGGACTTTTGCCCACATGAAATTCCACACTACGAGCCTGGACGAAGTTACCAAGTAGAGACTTTGATGAAAACAGTGTTTAATTGAATCGTACAAAAGAGGAGAATAAATAGGTTGCTAAAAACAAAAAAGGAGCGTAAAACTTCGTTAATGGGGACAGAGTCGTAAAGAAAGTCACCAAGGTCAAGTGTCTGCGTGGTACCTGAAGCAAGTTCGCAGCCAGCGGCGGCGGCGCCACTCGCCTCGTTCTTGGTACTCTGTCCAGTCGTAGACCCAGCCGCCGTCGACGTCGACCTCGGCGTACCGAATGCCCTTGTGCGCCACCCAGTCCTTGGGCCGCAGGTCGACCTGCCACTCTGCGTGGCTGTCGTCGAAAAACCAGCCCTCGGGCGGTAGAACGTCGTCGAGGAACCTCGATCCCGGTGGGCGGTCGTTTTTTAGGCGAGCTGGGCTCATGATTTCATAGGGGTGTGGTGTGAACACCCAGGGCGTCCACTGTCTGGGTGTGAGCCCGACACGCTGGAGCTCAAAGACCTCGACCGTGCGCTCTTCCGGCGGATAATCGATAATGACTTCCTTGTTCTGAAGGTGCCTTAGTCCCTTGACTACAAACGACTCTTTCTCAAAATAGGCCCTGAGGGCAGCTTTGAAATGGGCAGAGACGAGCGGGTGGTTGGGAAGCACAACCAGCCAGCCAAACGAGCAAACGGCGACACTCGTGGGCACCTTGGACGCCATGTAGACTGTAAAACTAAGGCCAAGAAGCAAAAACATGTAGAGGGCAGTCGACTTTTCCTCGTCGACAAACCCTCCCACAGCATAAACAAAACCTTCAATGCGCTCGATCGACTTTACCACGCGGGCCAGGGCATTCTGCAGATCCCGAAGTCGCTCGAGCAGCTGTTTCTCAGACTGCGCAGCCAACAACGCCCGTTGGTTGGCCTTCATTTCCTCTAGTTCAGAGTGCTCCGCCTCGCTGGCCAGGTGAGAGGGCCGCAGGAACTTGGTGGGCAAAGTGTCTGGGTTCCGCGGGTGTTTCAAGTCGTACCCTGGGGCTAATATCATTGTGAGCACCAGTGCTCCCGGGATGGCCGTTAGAATGTACGGGTAAAAGCAAAAGTAAGTGTACAGGATCAAGACCGACAGCGTGAATGCGGGCTGGTGCCATGACATGATGTGCAAGAGCGTTGCTGGAAGCAGCAGCAGCACGCCAGCTCTGTTTATCCAGTTAGTAAACTATCCATGCTCATCTCACCAACGTACTTACCTTGCGTTGAGTTTGCGCAGGTTCGTGGCCATGGACGCCAGCGAGAGTTCCGGGTCGTCGCCCTTGGTGGTCGATGCCGGCAGCGGCAGGCTGACAAACAGGAACTTTTCGATAATCTTGTCGACGACGTGGTCCCGCGTCGTCTCCTTGGGCCGTGGAGTTATCGTCGGCACCGTCGGGACGCCGTCTGGCTCTTCAAGCGGCCGTGGCGGGTTGGTATAGAAGTCCATACTGGGTGGGTGTGATGAGGGGCGCAACGGTTTTTTTCGTTCGTTTTTTTCGTTTCAACAG
The DNA here is from genome assembly GCA_030566025.1 of Geotrichum cucujoidarum. NCBI lineage: Eukaryota > Fungi > Ascomycota > Dipodascomycetes > Dipodascales > Dipodascaceae > Geotrichum > Geotrichum cucujoidarum. The sequence continues at coordinate 174,790 of JAJMHN010000003.1, read as the reverse complement.
AGCTGGTACTTGGGCAGGCACGCACGCAAGGTCGAGGAGGGTTCTGAGCAGGCGCTGGACTGAGCTGCTCTCGAGTGTTTGAAAGAGTCTGAGAAGGTTTCAAGAAGAGGTTTGGTCTTGGATTTTATTACAAAAAGCTAAAAATTACAAAAGGTGAGGTTGCTGACCCCGGTTTCATGTGAAAACGGCCATGCCGAGACGGAACGCAAAGGCACCGACAGAAGCACCGGGACCACGACAAAACACCCGGCAAACACGGTGCACGGTGCACGGTGCACGGCGACGACGACGACGGCCAGGCGGTGCTTGGAAAAGGCTTTTAATAAAATGCCTTCACCGCCACTTCCTGCTACGCCACTGACGCGCTCGACAGCAGCTCGTCGTCGTGCTTGCCCTCCTGGATCTCTGCAATCTCGCCGTAGGTTGCAATGAACTCGGCCTCGTCCTCCTTGATGGTCTGCATCAGCTCCTCGGTGTACGCCATGTAGAGCGACTGCGCGAGCTTGAGCGCCCAGGGCGAACCTAAAAAAAAACTCTTGTGTTAGCAGCTTATAGAGTCATGGGCGGTGATGATGCTAGTTGACTCACCTTTCTTGGTGCGCTTGCCGGACGTGGATGCGTCACTGCCACCGTGCTTGATGCCCTCGGCGTCGAGCAGCTGGAGGTAGTAGTTGCGGCACTCGGCGGGCGTCATGCGGCACTCGTCGACGCCGGCCAGCAGCGAGTGCGCGCGCAGCTCGGCCACGACCTTGTCGAACGCGTCCTCGCCGTTCTCGTTGACGAGCTGCGCCAGAATCAGCTGGAACAGCAGCGGCGACCGGTGGACCATGGTTGTTTGAACTGGCGATGTTGTTGTTGTTGGTGCTGTTGGTACTGCTGGCTGCGATGACACGGCCTGACTGAATGTCCCGCCCTTACCCTCGTCTCGGGCCGTTGCGAGTCCCGACTTATAAAACGCAGCGCAGGCCCCGGCACCAACCGCGCAGCCCGCAGATTCAACGCAGACCACGCCGGAACAGAGCCCTCAAAGTCATAGAAAACCACCTCCTGCACAGCAGTCTCTCGAGCAACTGGCGACCTCGTCCGCAACAGCAAAAATTTTTACATCCAAGCGAGTTCCGACCGCCATGAACTCTGCCTTCTAGCACCCTGATCCGGGCCAAACCAACAACTCAAACCTCGCCGCCGCCTCTGCTCCTCTGAACATTGCTTCCGCCATGCCAGGCCGCACAAACACCTCGTCCTCTACCGGCAGTCCCTTTGACGCCGTCAACTGGTACACCGAGTTTGCCCACATCTGCCTGCCGGCCGTCTTTGTCGACACCTCCAGCGCAGACCAGGCCGACGTCCACGCCCGGCTCAAAGACACCCTCACACACTTTGGCTCCGTCGTCCCTATTCTGGGCACCGGTACCGGCCCCAAAATCAACACCAATGGCCCTGCGTGCTCCACCGTCGCCGAGATCCACCACTTTTTGGCTTCGTTCAAGTCTCGCCCATCTTCTAGCATTGTCGTGCTCCGGCCCGAAGCCCACATCAACCCTGCATTTCTCTTTCGCATCTTCATTGCCAACCGCTCCATTGTAGCCGTCTCGCAGACCGACACCACCCGGGCATACCCTTACCTGGAACCTCTCAAGGAGGAAATCAAGTACGAGATTGACGAGTTTTACGAAAACCACTTGCAGACGCAGCTAAGCGTGGACAACTGCGTGGCTGACGTCTACGTGCCTTACCCCTTCCAGCGGTGCTGGCTCATGGATCTCGCCGCCTTTGACGATGACGAGAGTCTGTGCGATACTGCCTTGTTCACAAAAGGCGAGCTCAAAGAGTTGGAGCACCGTACGTGCAAAAACACGGACAATCTTGACGACGAAGACTACGAATTCAGACTCGTCCAAGAAGCATAACCCTCATAGTTTCCCTCATTTATTTTTCCAAGTGCATGTAACATTTCAAATGACATTATTATTCTAAATCCTTTTTCTATATACTCCTTCACGTAAACTTTGTACTTCTCACAATGTTCTTCTTGATACCGGTCTCTTCTCCTCCGTAAGCCTTGGTGGGCTGTTTGAATACCCTGCGCACACTCGACAGCTTCTTCTGGGCCTGGTCGTACTTCTTGCGCTTCTTGACACGCGCGTTTCTGTTCTCCTTCTTGCGGTGTGGTGTGAGACCCTTGTTCTTGAGGATCTGGTAGTTGATGGCACGCTTGCCGTTCTCGCCCACCTCGTCCGCGAGCTCGGCGAGCTTGCCGTCCTTGGCGGCCCGCACAGCGGCCTCGTGTGCAGCGGCGCGCTCTGCCTTCTTTTGCTTGTTGCCGGCAGAGACCATGTTGTAGTACTCGTCCTCGAACCCGGACCGCACCTGCTTGGCGGTCTCGTCGCCACCATCGCTGTCGTCGCCAAAGTCGTCCGCATCTGCGCCGGACTGGCCCCGGCGCCGGGCCTCCTCGTTGAGCCGTTGCTCGCGCTCGAACCGGCGCTCGCGGTAAGGCAAGTCCGAGTCGCCTGTAAGCTTCTCGTGCAGCTTGTTGGACTGCTGGTCGATCTTGGATGTGTAGTACCGCAGGTTGCGTTTGCGGGCGGCCTTGTCGGCGGCGTCGGCGCTGTTGATGGCGTTGGACTCGCCAAAGTCGGACTTGGACTTGTTGCCCAGGCGCTTTTCGGCCTTCTTTCTGACCTCGGGCACCGAAATGTCAAGATCGCTGTCGCTGGCTTCCTCCTCCTCGACCTCGCTGCCGGAAAATTCCTGCTCAAGCTCCTCAGACTCGTCTTCACTGTCGTCGAGAGTCTCGGCCTCGGCGCGCTTACGCTTAGCAGCTGCCTTGGCAGAGGTGACCAGTGCCTCTGTGTTGAACATTTCCTCGTCTTCCTCATCCTCCTCTTGCGAGCCCTCGCTGCCCTCGTCGGCGTTGGCACCGCTACCTACAGTCAGCGTGTTGACAGCTCTCCACACCTCGCGGCCTTTTAAAATTCCCTCCATGACCTTGTGTTCCTTCAAGTTGACCTTGCTGCCCTGGATGTTGCCCAAGAGCAATGCAAAGTATGCGTCGATTGTACCCAGGTAGGCGGATAATGCAGTAAATTGAATGGTTTTCAGTTGATGTGACTCGTTGTCTTCGTTGTTAGACTTGTCGCCGAGCTCAGCGAGCTTTGGAGCCAAGGACACCAGTTCCTCAGCCAGGGGCTTGGCTTCGGGGTAAACGGTGTCCAGCAGCTTTAGTCGCTCCTCTTTGCTCAAGGCTGACACGTCTTGCGTTGGTAAGCTCTCATGGATCGTCTGTTCTGCACCCTCCTCCTCGGCGGCCTTGGCCGTGACCTCCCACACCTTAAAATCGTCTTCCTCGTAATAATCACTAGCCTTCATTTCGCTCAAGTGCTTCTTTTGGAGTCGCAACGCCTCGGCCTCTTCCTCGGCCTTGTCCTCGTCGTTTTCAAGATCATCTGCACCGTAGTAATTGGATCGCTTGCCACCCCAGCCCTCGGCCTCGCCCTCCTCTTCATCCTTAGCCACAAGACCATCATCAGACAATTCCTCGTCGTCGTCATCCTCGTCGTCGTCTTCGTCACTGTAACCGGCGCCCTTGAGACCCATGATTTCTTCATCGCTCATCTCAAACTCGTCCTCGGCCTCGGCCCTGCGGCCGGCAGAAGCCTTTCTAGCGAGCTCCTTTTCGCGGTTTTCATGGAAAGTGTCAACCTCGTCATGCTCAAAGTCGTCCCAAGTCTCTTCGGACTTGCTGGATCGTTTTCTCGCCATGTTGTCGAATGCTCTGGGTTGTGATTTTGTTCAAGCGTTACTTCTCGATTGGAAAAATTTTAAATAATTTTTCAGTTGGGAGTTTACTTCAGAATTATTGCCCTTACCCATCTTTTCGCCAACACCTTCATTATCAACAAGTTGATTTCAAAGAAAGGTATTTTTTGATTTCATGATATTGAATTTATTTCCTAATATATATATATATATATATATATAGATATAATTTTATTAAATTTTACGGAAAGTCTGTTGATTTCTATTGATACTTTTTTTGTTCGTGGTTTGTTCACAAGATTTTTTTTCTGGCCCCGTGTATTTTATGCCCTACTCATAATAATAAATAAGAAGAAACTCCAGGCACCTTAAGAGCTGTTGTTGTTATTGTTGTTGTTGCTACTGCTGCTGCCGCTACCCTGGTTGTTGTTGTTGTTTGAAGACAATCCAGGAGAATAGCTAGGGGAGGTAGGCGAGTAGCTAGGCGACGTAGGCGAGTACGACGGTCCTCCGTAGGAAGTGGGCGATGTAGGAGAGAATGAAGGAGAAGTAGGAGAGTAGGAAGGAGAAGTAGGAGAGTAAGAAGGAGAAGTAGGTGAGTAAGAATTGCCAGGTCCGTTGAAAGAAGGACTGGTAGGAGAATACTCAGGAGAGGTGGGAGAGTACGAAGCAGCGTTGGGAGCGTACGAAGGCGACGTAGGGGAGTAAGAAGGCGAGGTGGGAGAATAAGAGGGCGACGTAGGCGAGTACGAAGGAGAAGTGGGAGAGTATGAAGGAGAAGTAGGGAAGTATGAAGGAGATGTAGGTGAGTAAGAAGGAGAAGTAGGAGAATAAGAAGGAGATGTGGGAGAGTAAGAGGGCGAGGTAGGAGAGTAAGAGGGAGAAGTGGGCGAGTACGAAGGCGAAGTGGGCGAGTAAGAAGGTGAAGTAGGCGAGTAAGAAGGTGAAGTAGGCGAGTAAGAAGGCGACGTAGGCGAGTAGGAAGGTGATGTCGGCGAGTACACTGGAGAAGTAGCCGAGAATCCTGGAGACGATGGACCATAAGAAGGACTGCTAGGAGAGTATGATGGAGAAGTACCACCAAAAGCAGGCGACTGAGAGCCAAACGAGGAGAATGGCGAGGTGGGAGCATAACCAGGAGACTGGCCACCACCAAAGGGACTCTGGAAACCACCACCGTAGTCGGTGAATCCACCACGGTCATCACCGCCACCAGAGTTGGCCATGGGCGAGAAGGGCACACTACTGTCACCGCTGCCAATCGAGACGTTGCTATCGTACATGGGCGAACGGCCGTCATAAGGCGTGGCAGCACCCTCCGTCATCTTGCCAGGGGCGAAGCTGGTAGGGAACTCAGGGCGAGCATAATCGACAGCGTTGGCGACAAGCATGTCATCGTCCAAGACAACGTCAAAAGAGCCAGTACCCAAAGGTGCCATTTGACCAAGCATGACGTTCTCAGAGACACCACGGCAGTCATCAAGCTCAGCAACAGCAGCAGCTTCGAGCAGAATTTCAACAGTCTCTTCAAAGGAACAACGCATAAGGGCACCAGTATCGGCTCTGTTGATACCGTGACGGGTAATAGCCATGATGTGGCCTCTTGCAGTCATGGCGTCGACAAGCAGGGCGATATGACGGTAGTTGACATAAGAACCATCGAACGACAACACATTACTGACTTCTCTGAACAAGGCCATTCTAGAGGCCTCAATACCCAAAACAGACAAAACCTCGACAAACGAGTTACAGTAAGTCTTGGTAGAGTCGACACCGTCAACGGCCATGACCTCTGCCAAGTTGGAACCATCAGTTTCCAAGTTCCAAGCAGCAATCTTTTGGTACTCACCAGTCTCATCAGGCTCTCTGATTTCAAACTTGGTCAAGTAAACACGAGTAATGTCATTGACACCACAGAGTACAATCTTTTCGAGCATGTGGAACATGAGCTTCTTGAGCATCTGGTCCTCCTCAGCCTCGACTTCGGCACCAAGGGTCTTGGGGTCACGGACAATTCTGCATCTAATGGTAAGATCAGGTGCGTTATCATCGGACCAGATCAAGGCCATATCGCCACCAAACGACTGCGAAATCTTTTCAGTGACTTGGTCCATGGTCAAGTTATTGTTGAGCAACTTCTGACGGTCAATCTCAAGACGCAAGACCCAAGGAGAATGCTTGTACAACTCAGCCAAGAGCTTTTCATCGGGAATGGAGAAATGTGTAGCAACAATATCCTCGTCTTCAGGAATAACAGTAGCCTGGGGATCAGGATCGTAGTAGATACCGGTAGCCTTGACGACATGCGAAAGATTGGTGTACTGAATAGAAGCCATGACATCCTTGGCCTTGGTCATATCCAGCGCCTTTTCTCTGTCCAAGTAAACAGACATGGATGGCGTCTTGATGTTCTTGGCAACGTTGAGAATTTCCTTCAATCTAGGCACACCAAGAGTAACGTTCTTGGAAGACACACCAGCATAATGGAAAGTGTTCAGTGTCATCTGTGTAGCGGGCTCACCAATGGACTGGGCAGCAACAACACCGACCATTTCACCAGGGTTAACCAAAGATCTAGCGAACTGCGACTCGACCTCACCCATGACCCACTCGAACGAAGCACGGTTGAGTCTGTACTCTTCAATAACTCTCTTGACGGAGAACACAGATCGAAGCATGCACTTGAAAAGAATTGTGGCATTGTCTTGAGCCTCAATCGTGAGTCTGTCCTTACCACGCACAACAATGAGCTTCTCAGTGAGCTCTTTGACACTATTGATAATCTCAGGCACAGTCAGGTTACTGGCCTTGTTGAGGTCAACATTGAAAATCTGCTGGGCGTTCAAAATTACACGTCTCAAGTTGACGGGCAAATGCCAGCCAGCATCACTTCCAGGGAAGTTTCCGTTTCTCAAAAACTGTCTGTCAGCAACAAGCTGCTCGTACTCCTCATCAAGCATGCGCTGCAAGTCAAGGTCACCGAAAATATCGTTTCCGCTTTCGATGCGAGAAGACTTGAGACTGTTGTTGGGATCCATGAGATCAATCTTGTATCTGCGGTCAAACGAGTCGTTGGTACCGGGAATGGTATCAATGGCTTGACTCTCGACCTTGACGGAGTCAAGACCGTCTTCACCGTAGACAAACTGAAGAACGTCACCAAGCGAGTTTCTAACAGTACCATCGTAACAGACCATGACATCCTCCAAAGCCTTGACCAAACGACGCTGGATATAACCAGTTTCGGCAGTCTTGACGGCAGTATCAATCAAACCTTCTCTACCAGCCATGGCGTGGAAAAAGAACTCTTGGGGAGTCAAACCTCTCAAGTACGAGTTTTCAATGAAACCCTTGGACTCGGGAGAGTAATCATCCTTGGTGAAATGAGGCAAGGTTCTGTCAGCAAAACCGAACGGAATACGCTTACCTTCGACAATCTGCTGACCCACACAGGCAGACATTTGCGAAATGTTGATAAACGAACCCTTGGAACCGGAAATAACCATCTGCTTGACGTTGTTGAGCTCCTTCAAGGACTTTTCGGCAGACTTACCGGCGTTATCTCTTGCCTGGTTAAGAGTTCTAGACACGTTCTGTTCAAAGGACTCACGCAAAGTCATACCTTGTTCTCTTTCAAGGTTGTTGAGCTGAGCATCGTTAATAATATCCTGGACCTTTTGCTTGGCTTCAGAAATGGTCTCAGTAATGTGTCTCATGGTCGCACCATCAGCAATGGTATCACCAATACCAATAGAGAAACCATTGTGTAGCAGCCAGTAGTTGACAACCTTTTGAATGTTTCCAAAAAAGTCTCTGCATTCAGTGGGACCCTTTTCTCTGAAAATGACATCAATCAAACCACCAGCGGAAGCACCAATGGTCTTCTTGTTGACGACACCGTACATGATTTCACCTCTGACAATGAGCATACCATCGTCATCGGGGGACATGGGACTCTTGTCCAGTCTTCTGATATGAATACCGTTGGGGATACACTGAGCAACCACCTGCTTACCAGTCCACAGAGGAGTGGGCTTGATGATGGCAGGTTCGGGGACAACACCATTCCAATGGGGAATCCAAAAAAGAATGTTCATCATTTGCTCGTAACCCACAAATGTGTCGCGCTTGGTCAGCTTTCTGATACCACAAAGCGTGTCTTGCACAATACCCATACACGGCTTGTTGGACTGGGGAGTGATAATTTGTAGGGGCACCAAGCAAATCTGACTAAGTTCGGCGCGGGTCTCTTCAGACTGGGGAACGTGCAAGTTCATCTCGTCACCGTCGAAATCAGCATTGTAAGGAGACGTGACCGACAAGTTCAATCTGAAGGTGGAGTAAGGCATGACCTTGACTCTGTGTGCCATCATTGACATTTTATGCAAAGAAGGTTGACGGTTGAAAAGAACGGGGTCATTGTCCATGAGATGGCGCTCAACCTTCCAGCCGTACTGCAAGGCAATATCGCCGGCTCTCTTGTGGTACCGCAAATCGATTCTCTCACCAGTATCACGGATAACGTACTTGGCACCAGGATGCTCGTTGGGGCCGTTTCGCACATACTCGGTGAGCTTGTGGATGTTGTATGGAGTCACTGTTTCGGGGTAAGACAGCGTACGCGCGATACTTCGGGGCACACCGACCTGATCCAGATCAAGGTTGGGGTCACCGGTAATGACGGTACGGGCCGAAAAGTCGACACGCTTACCCATCAAGTTACCGCGCAGACGGCCCTCCTTACCCTTTAGACGGGCTCTGATAGACTTGACAGGACGGCCAGACTTTTGCAATGCCTGTGGCTGGCCAGCAATGTCGTTATCCATGTATGTGGCAACGTGGTACTGGAGCAGGGCCTCGAACTCTTCGAGAACGTGCTTGGGGGCACCCTCCTGCTCGCACCGCTCGACGTTGCTGTTTGCTTTGATAATGTCGGCAAGCTTGTACGTTAAATCATCTTCTCCTCTGGCGGACTCGTTGATGGCGATACTTGGGCGCACGGGGGGCGGAGGTACTGGCAAAACAGTAATGATCATCCAGTCGGGTCGCGCGTAGTCTTCATTGAGACCCAGTCGGTACAAGTCTTCGCTGTTGATGTGTTTGAAAATTTGTTGAATGGTTCCAGGGGTGATTGTTTTTCTTTCCTGGGGCGTTTCGCCGTCCTCGCCCTTTTCCTTCTTCCAAATTCCAATGAGCTTCAGACCATCGCGTCTGACGGTGGGCTGGGCGTTACCACAGCCGCCGTGCGAGGTGCGCTCGCCCTTTTGCGGGTTCATAGGATCGTTGAAGGACTCCTCAGGAGGATCGGCCTCGCAGACTGTGCGGACCTTACAAAGGGTCCAAACTGCGTTGAATCGTCGCTTGGGGTCGCGGATGCTGATTGCCTGGGCAAAAAGCGGGTTGGACTCGTCGAGAAGAACTTTACCGCAGTGGTGGCAAACGCACTCTAGCACCTTTTTGATTTTGTTGATGAAACCTTGAATGTTAATACGACAACGCACGAAAAAAAGAGGAAGCAACCAATCCTTCACCTACCAATATGAAAGACGGGTTTTGCGAGCTCAATGTGACCGAAATGACCAACGCACTCAGACATTCCTTCACCACACTAGAACAACAATTAGCACTTGGACGTTGGAAAACTGAGAAGATGTCGCGCTTACAGTTTGGCAGCGAAAGTTGCGATCAATAGTACCCAGTCGCGGGTCGTTGAGACCGCCCACACGCGGACGCTGGCGGGTCTCATCCATCGTCTCGGGGTATTCGATTTTAGCGACACTGATTGCTTTCTATTAAATTGTTAGCATCATTCGTGGCGTTGAAAAATTGCGCTCTGAAAAATGAAAAATGAAAAATGAAAAAAAAAAAAAAAAAAAAAAAAAAAAAAAAAAAAAAAAAAAAAAAAAAACGCCAAATTCTCCGTCGCGAAAATAATCAAAACAATCAAGACTTACCACTTCCTCCGGTGAAAGAAGACCGAACTGGACCTGTAGGGAAACTGTTAGCACATGCCACACGCGTCTCATTTGCGCCCGGGAAACGCACCTCTTTGATCGTGCTAAGAGGAGCACTGGAGTGAGGGAATCTAGCGCCACTCATTTTTGCCTATATTTTTTTGTGCTTTTTTGATCTTTTTTTTTTTGTATTTCTAGTGCCGAGTGGAAACTGGGGATGAACGTCGAGGCTTCTTGGTGTAACTAAACACGCCGGAAGTATTTTTAATGGTGTCGTAAAAGGTTGAACGGTGGCTCCCCCTCGTGCGGTGTTGGTTGGAACGGGCGGTGAGGTTGGGTTGGAGGGAAAGTTGTTTTGGTGGCAGTGGCGCTGGATTTGCAGCTTTTTTTCTGGGAGGTTGCGCTTTTTTGGCTGGGGGATTTGAAATTTCAGCTGACTTCAAGCCTGGTCTACGATATACGCACGGTTACCCTGCAGCAGCGACGCGGTTCTACGCGATTCAAGCAGGACTCGAGTCAAGACATGGATGGCATTCAAGTACGGGTTTCTATGGAAGAAGAGGTCGTGGTAATAAATAAATAGGCAGACATCAAGGCTGGTTCTGAGGCTAGCTCTGGTGCTGCTGCTCGGCAGCGCGTTCGGCCTGCAGGCGCTCGCGCACCATCCGCAGCATGGCGTTATTCGTGCGCTGGTCCAGGATCTGGAACTTGTCCTCGAGGTCGCGCTTGAGGTCCCAGTTGGCGCGTTTGGGTTGGAGGCTGTCGAGATCGATCTGCTTGTTGCCGGACTTGGCGCGCAGGTCGGCGAGCGTTTGGCGCTCGAGGGCCTCGGAGGCGAGTTCGACGGTCTCGAGGACCTGGCCGTCGGAGCCGGTGATTTGGAAGGTGGTGGAGACGGGCGGCGTGTCGAAGCCCATCTTGGGGCCGCGGGTCTCGGCGTCGTAGTTGCGGCCGCTGATTATGGGTCTTGGTCTACAAGTGTGCGTTAGTTGGGCGGGACTCGAGCTTGTGCGTGTGGAATACTTACTGCTCGGCGCCAGCATCAGCGCTGTCTGAGGCCTTCTTTTGTTTAAAGCTCCGGAGCTGCGCCAGGCGCTCCTTCCGGCTCAGCGACTGCGATTCTAGCGAGGACATGTCGAGTGGAGTGTATAACGCTGTTATGAAGAGTATTCAGGTGGAAGGAATGAAAAAAAATATATTTTGGCTGGGACTTTCCAACCGTGCAAACAACTACATCGGAGGATTAGCCTGCACAGATGACGAACCGAATGGGAGTGGCTTTGAGCAGAGTCGAGCAATGATATGCTGGTGAAATATAATCAAAAGAGTATTCCCGCTAGTTGAAGCACGCTTCTTCTGTGCGTCTGGCCCTGAACCACGCACCTGCCGGAATCTTCTGGAATCGGCAAGCCCCGGCCCCCGTGCACCGCCAAACCCACCCGACGATGATGCCCATTCTTGCGCATTGGCGACTCCAAACTACAGCTTCCAGGACTTGTTTCTGCCACTGCCACTGCCACTGCCACTGCCACTGCCACTGCCACTGCCACTGCCACTGCCACTGCCACTGCCTCTTTGTCTTGTCCGTGATCCTGGAAATAAAACGTTAATTGCGGCAGGTTGGCAGCCACCGCATCTTGTGTTTAGGAAGTAAGCGAAATAAGTTAATTCCATTCAATTGCAGCTGCCATATCGACAAGCCCTGCAAAGAGTTACGGGAATGGACATGGATCCATGATAATTTATTTAAAAAGTCCTCAATTCTCTCCCTGACCAAGTTTCCAGTGCATTTTTCAATCCTTCTTTTTTTTTTTATTTTTTCTTGTAACTACATTTGCCAGTACACCATGCTAGGACGCTGCACTGAACTGCCAGACCCTGAACCTTTGGCGGCCCCGACCACCCCCAAACATGCCCACGCCCACACCTACATGCCCGCCGCTGGGCCTGTTGCCTGGAGCAGCCCCGACTCGCGGCGCACCAGCACCACCTCTTTCACCAGCATCAGCCCCAGTTGCAGTACCGTTTCGACGCTATCCAACGACCCAGACCACCCCTGGTCCCTCCAGGACCTGCTCGCGACTCCCCCACCGCCGCTGCGCGTCAGCCTAGTCGGGTCCGGCCTCCGCAAGAACCGCAAGCTGCGTCTGAACCAGAACCAGCAACGGGTCAGCAAGTCTGTTGGTGGGTGGTGCGAAGTGCCTACTAGGGGCAAGCCTTACTACGGGCCCGAGATTTAAACAACAAACTCAACAGACTTGAGAAAAAAAAAAAAAAACAACTTGAAAAGGTTTTTGACTTGGACTTGGAACTGGACTAGTTATAGCTGACGTTCAGTGGCTTGCCAGCACGGCCCTGGCGTTGTCGTCGCCGTCGTTGTTGTAATAAGGCACAAGGCACAGTATTCAAACTAGCACGCTTTTGGAGTTTTTTGTCCCCAGCCAGTTCGGAGTCTGCGGCCCGCCAATGCCGTCATTGGATACGTCAAACCAAAATTGGAATTTTTTTTTTTTTTCAATATTTTTATTTTAGCCAATACAAAATCATTTAGAAAGAAAAAAACAAAGCAAATACCATGAAAAAACAACTTTTTTTTATTTAATAAATCAACACTTTTTTTTTTTTTTTTTCAAAATCCAGGTTTCCATCAATTGTCAGTAAGCCACTAGCTAGAGAGATTAGCTAGTCCTTAGTTACCACTTGTTTCGTTTCAGGTCGTTTTCGGGCCCCTTGTTATTTGGCGGCGACTGCGCATGGTGCCCGGGGGTGGGCGACGGCGACGAGACTACTGCTGTTGCGTCTGACGCTGCCGCTGCCGCCGTGTCCTTGAGTGCCTTGAGATACGGGTTGACCTCTGCCATGGTGTCGGACCACGTGCGCTTCGAGGTCTTTTTGGCTGCCCCTGGCGTGCTTGCCGTGGGCATGGCCGTGCTTGTGTGTGTTGGAGCGGGAGTGCCTGTGCTGGGTGTAGAAGTAGTGGTAGTTTGGGTGGCACCGGCGGTCTTGGGGCAGTTTTTAACAAGATGGAGCTCGTCGGGGCAGCGGTAGCACAGGTCCGGCTCGCGTGGGAGCGGGCTGTCTTCTGGCTCGAGGAGGACGACGCTGCTTTGGACTACGCCGCCGCTGCTTGCGGTAGAACCCCCAGAGACAACAGACGCAACAGTGCCCGCCTCGTCGTGGTTCTGCTGCGGCGGGGTTCTGTGCGTGGGAAAGTGCGCTCTGCTGTCGTACGACGCTGACCGCTGTTTGGGGTGGGTGGTAATTGTAGTAGGGGTTGTGTTATTCGGCTTGCGGTAGTCGTAGGACGGGTCAGTTGGCCGGTTGTAGTAGTTGTTATTGTTGAGGATCTTGAGCGAGGGCGAGTTGGCGTCAAACTCGTCGTCGCATATGCTGTGTTCGCAGGCCTGGGCCTCGCGCATGAGCGAGGGCAGCTCGAGGTCCGGCCGGGAGTTGTTGAGAAAATTCCGAATATAACCGGGGAGGCCCTCCTTGTAGCGGTACTTGAGGTACTCGGGGTGCCGGAACCCGGAGGGCACCTCCTTCATGAGAATGTCAAAGCGCACGTTGTAGTCGAGCACCGTGGACCTGCACTTGATCTTTTCAAACGCGCGGCAGATGAGGTCTCTGGCGTCCTGCGGATCGGACATTTCCTTGGTGTAGAGAATCCACGCTGACAGCTTTTCGTTGGCTGGGTTTGTGGCCACGGCGGCCTGCAGCGCGTCGTAATAGGCGTGGGGGTCGGTGGCGCCAGCACCACTGTCGACAGTGGAAGAGGACATGGAGGCAGCAGGCGACGAGACAGAAGGAGACTAGCGTGAAACGACGGGGGGGCAATGGCAGTTGGTCTTGGTTCAAGCGCGAAGGTGAATGATTTTTAATCTTTGCAAACTTTGTCAGCAAAAATCGGCGAGTCCTGCTTGGTTGGGCCGGGAGAACGGAGCGCGGCGCTGGTTACGCACTTGGGTATAGGCTTGCTACGGATGGCGGATGGAGCGACGGCGGACGGCGACGCAAATACTGGCGATGCGGAAGAAGTGAAGCAGAAGAATAAACCGGTGCTGGCAGCAGAAAGGGCAGAAAGGGCGCTGGCGAAGGAAAAAGCGAAGCGAAAAAAGAAGAGTCTTACTCCACACGCCGCTTAGCTCAGCAATAGCACGCAGCTATACCCCCACGAAAACTCGCAAAAACACAAAAAAACAACGGCGCGGAAGATCCAGGAAGCTGTACTGACGGCCCGGGCGAGTGGGTAGGAGTGCTGGAGGGCGACGAGAAGTGCTGGAGAGTGAAGAGTGCTCAGTGAAGGGGACAAAGTGGGCTCAGTGAGAAGACCCAGTGCAAGTCAGTCGTTCATGCAGCCAAAGCAGTGCATTATACCGAGAGACGCGTGATAAATAGCAACCACGCAGCTGAACTGGCATAGAAAACATTGTGAGCAAATTCAAATAATCCAAAACTAGCAACGATCTTGTAAGAAACTCTGCTAACTAAAGCTGTTCTAGAGCTATTCTATTTATTCAAGGTCTAGCGCAATACAGCCTCTAAAACATGAAAAGTAAAGACTTCGTTAAAAGCGCCAGTGGTTTAGCGGTAAAATTCGACGTTGCCATCGTCGAGCCCCCGGTTCGACTCCGGGCTGGCGCATTTTTTTTACATTCCTGTAATCCTTTTTTTTTTTTTTGAACTTCCATAGACCAATGCGTTGACCCTTTTGACTATTCAACCAGTTACTTATTCAGAAGCAGTCAAAGACAGCTACATAACTAGAGCATTTGTGTTGAGTCTTATTTGTTGATCTTGAATCGGCATTTGGGAGGAAAAAAAATTTCAGCTTCTGCAACTGCAATTGCAAACAGATCAACGGCCCCACGAATGCCCAACTAGCCCGCTTGGAACACGAAAGAAACATCGTCATATGCTTTGGCGACCCCAGTACTTGAGATTCAGTTCGAGGACCAGTTTACTTCAGTTTGCACGACGACAGCCGAGCTTCTACCACAGCAGCAGTACCAACAGCAGCAACAGCAGCAGCATCAGCAGAATCATCAGCAGGAGTAGCAGGGGCAATAGAAACACCCGCACCACCCTCAACAGCGCCATGGCAAACGGACTGAACTTTGACAACGTCAAGAGCGACCTCCACCAGGTCGAGCTCACCGAGCAGGAGGACAAGATCTGCAAGTTGCTCGTGCGGTACACTGAGCACTTCAACGCCGAACAACAAAAGAAGGCAGATGATGCTACGATCCCCGTTGAACCAATGGAGGTGCGCATCACCGGCGGCTGGGTCCGCGACAAGCTACTGGGCCGCCCGTGCCACGACCTCGACGTGGCCATCAACTGCAACTCCGGCGGGGCTTTTGCCGAGGGCCTCAACAACTACATTGCCGACCACACAGACGAGCTGGGGCTCGAGCCGAAATCCATCCACAAGATTGAGCGCAACCCGGAAAAGTCCAAGAACCTCGAGACCGCCACGACCAAGCTGTACGACCTCGAGGTGGACTTTGTCACGCTGCGCAAGGATGACAAGCTCGCCCGTGAGGAGTTCACACCGCTCGACCAGACAAGGAAACCCGAGCACGCCAACGACACCGACGCGGTGCTGGCAAAGGCAAGAGAAGACGCGTACCTCCGCGACGCCACGCTGAACGCCATTTTTTACAACCTCAACAAGCAAGTCGTCGAAGATTTCACGGGCCGGGGTATCCAGGACCTGCAAGATGGGCGGCTACGCACACCGCTCCAGCCCATTCAAACGTTTACTGAAGATCCCTTGCGTGTCATTCGGTTTCTGCGGTTTGCCAGCACCTTTGGGTTTGCCATTGGCCAAGAAGAGCTCGAGGCCATGCGTGACCCTGTAGTGCGACAAGGCTTGCAAGGCAAAATCAGCAAGGAGCGTGTCGGCATGGAGGTCGTCAAGGCTTTGACCAGCACCCGGCCACACGTCTTTGTCGACTACCTCGACCAAGCCAACCTCTTTGACACCGTGTGCCATTTACAACCAAATGAAGTGGTTGACAGCACGAACCCCGTACCACCCCCAAACTTGCGTCAGTCGCTCAACGTTGTCCATTTTCTCTTGACCCAGCCTCGCGCCGCTTTTCTCATTGACAAGCTCAAGTCGTCGCCAAACTCGCCAAAGACCCACCAGTTTCAATTCTACTTTTGGCTCGCGGTGCTCCTAAACCCCTGGGAAGGGTTTGCGCTCAAGGACCTGCCGGAGTCGGCCACGCACCGGATCGTGCAGCGTGTCATTAAGCTCTCCGCCAACGACGGCCGGACCGTTAGTAAAATGCATTTCACCCGCATCCAGGACCTGTCCGAGCCGCCGTTCACCGCAATGGCCACACAGGCAGAGACAACTTTAGATGCATCGTCCTCGCCAGTCTCGCGCAAGGAGATGGGCCTCTTCATCCGCAAATGTGGCGCGCAGTGGGACCTTGTCCTTCTCTACGGCCTGTTCAAGGACCTGCTCGACATTGTCCTTGCAGCAGAAGCGGCAGGAGCAGGCGGCCAGGACCCCATTGCTGCCGCCACCGCCGGCAATTCGCCAGAGTTTGACGCCGTGTTTAGCAAGTACGAGTCCATCGTTGCCCAGGTCCAGACCCAGAATTTGGCCAACGCGTGGCAGCTGAAACCGCTGCTCAACGGCCGAGAAATGTCCACACTGTACGACGCCAAGGGCGGGCAGTGGATGAGCGGCCTCATCAAGCATATCATTGAGTACCAGCTCGAGAACCCCGAGGCCACCAAGGATCAGGCCAGCGAGTACCTGTTGACCGTCAAAGACAGGTTTTTGTAAATAATAATGGCATTTACGACCCCAAAATTAGAATAGAAAAAGTTATTCATTAATCAACAATACACAAAAAAAAAAAAAAAAAGCAAAAGTTATTTAAGTAAATCTTTTTATTTACTTCATTCCAAATCCTCTTGCAATGTAACTCTTGGTGACAAAGATGAAGCATCCAATGAACCGGATCAAGGCAATCACGGCCGTGACAATGATCAAAAACAAAAAGTAGTACTGCGTGCGGTGGTCAGCGCTGCTGTTGTATACGTCGCTGGTGGACTTGGTGGTCAGGGCACTGGCAAGCAGGGCGTTGCAAGTGATCCAAAAGATGACCAGGTTGGTTCGGAACGCCTTGTTTTGGTCGTCCGTGTCGGGCTTGCTCTTGGCCTTGGTCTCCTTGGGGTAAGGCTTGAGTGCTCTTTGCATGACCAAGTCAAATTGCCTGTCGATATCGTTCTGGGGACGCTCGACTTCTTCGACAACAGCAGTGCCGTCTTCGTTGGCAGTGGAGCTTGCAGCAGGCAAAGCGTCGGGCTTGTCAGCGCCCTTGGTTCCCCAAGAAACATCGTGCCAGTTGCAAAACGCAAAAACGTTGACAACGTTGGTAAAACTGGGCATGATGAACATGTACTGAGGAAGCGAGTTGAGCAAGTGCATAACGTCAAGGTACAAGAGACCAGAGAGAACGTAGAGTCCAAACGTTGAAATCAGCGCCAAAATGACAAGGAAACCGGGTGAGCCAAAAAAACCAACAACGCCGCCAGAACCACTGTTGAAGAAATCGTGGCCAGAAAAGGCCTGCGTGGCAAGGTAAATGGCAATGACGAACGAGTAAGTTTGAATCAAACCAAACGCAATAAACAAAAACTTGTACTGGAAACGGGATCCCTTGGGCCGGTTGCCAAGTGCAAGAATAAACGAGGACAAGATCAATATGAGATAAATGAACCGCAACACCAAGGCAATCCACTCAGAGACAGCACCATCGAGCGCTTGGAAGGGAAATGACCGTTGGTTGTCTGTCTTGCGGGCAGCAAGACTCATAATGACCGTGGTGGTCAAGTAAAAGGCAGCAAGCGAAAACCAGGTAAGGAAAATGTTGACAAAGTTGTAGGAAAGCTGAATGTGAAACATGAATGTTCTGAAGAGGTTGTGGTCAGTACGGTAGATTTGGCCAAAGTGCATCATGGAATAAAGCGTAGCGGCAAAGGAGCCGTTGAGCCAACGACGTCTTTGTGAAATGAACTCGTCAATCTCTTCAGGAACATCCGTCTCGGCCTTGGAGGCCTTGACGTACTGCAAATGCCACTTTTCGTTTCTCTTGAATGTGATTTCAAAACAAAGAATTCTATCCTCAGCCAAAAACATGTTGCGCTGGAAAATGTTCATGCCGTGCAGACCCTTGTCTCCCAGTCGGTCCGCGAGGGAGTGGTCACCGAGGAAGTATTGGTCAAGGGGACGTCCTAACAAGGCTTGATATCTGTAAGCAGAGAACGCACCAGGCAACACTGAAATGAATCCAAAGGTGGATTCCAAGGGCTTGTCAAGAATGTTTGAAATCTTGTACTCAAAGTTTTGAGCAGCCACTAAGGGGTTGGTCAGCGCCAGTTTACCTGCCTTGCCCAACATGGCATGGATCTCACCACAAGCACCACCAATGTGAGGGTTATTGTAAAAAGCGCGCCATAGGTGCACAATGGACTTGGAGGCAGGCTTGGTACCAGCATCAATCAACACACAGATATTGGGATTGAGCTGTCTGCTAAAGGCGTTGAACAGCCATCTGTGCGAGTTGATCTTCTTTGCGTTTTCTTGCTTGAGACACAAAATGTACTGAATGGGAGGAATTGTCTTTTTGCTGCCTTCCAAGGGCGTGAGCAGCTCCAAGTCTGGGGAAATGCAGACTTGCGACGTGTACTCGAAAATATGCGCAACGGTAGCATCGTCGTTGATTGCCTTTTTCATGACACCATCCTGGTAAATACCCATAGTGGCCAAGCAGTCCAGAGTATCCTTGCGACAAGGGTCAATACCATCCATGATGATTGTGACGACAATTCTTTGCCAGGGCGGAGAGCCCACACTCCAAAACTTGGAGTGCTTTTCAGCGCAAATGTGGGAAATGTTTTTCATGATACCGGAAAGAGTACGAGCAGTCAACACCTTGTCTTCAGAGTAGTAAGTGACTGCAATCAACAGCTCAGTTTCTCTGTTGTATTCCTTTGCACGAAGCACGTATCCATGGTCCTCGTCAAACTCATCGGGGTCCACTGTCGCGGCGGTGTAGCGCATGTGAGAAAACTCCGTAGAACCCCCTTCCAAATCCATGTACTTGGGCTCTACACAAGCCTTGATACGCGAGGGCACAGGGTACTCGGTTTTGAAGACACCGTTGATGAGGTTGATCTTACGCTTGGCGTAGTTCTCATTGACGGGGAGCTGCTGGCGCATCTGCCAACTGTAATCAATGATCTCCGTGTTGACAGAGTTGGGTCGTTCAGGCTCGGGCATAGAGAGGAAGTGCGACATTTGCGGGTTGTTGCTGGGCATTCCCTCGGGGAAGTAGGCGTTCTGGGGTTGTGGATAAGAAGCGACACCGTCGACTTGGGGCAATCCCTGACCATACGACAGGGGCGTATCATTGAGAGGAGTATCAGGGTCTGAGAATGGGACAGGGTGCTTGATTTTAGAGGTGAAGTTTCCAAAGAACGTTTTCTTGCGACGGAGACTACTGGAGTCGTCATCCATGGGGTAAGGTGCACTGCCCGACTGAGCCGCAGGTCGGCTGTAGCCTCCACTGCCACCAACAGGGTAGTTTGTCAGGGGAACACTGTCCTCATCAATGTCAGCATTGTAGGGGTCGCCCTGTGCCAAAAAGGACGGGCTGTGACCCTCAAAAGGGTTTGATGGCTGGGGTTGGAGGGAGTATAGCGAGGTGCGTCTGTTGTCATTGGGGTCTTGAAACGGAGATGTGATGTGTGGGACACCTGCGACATGAGGCTCTGGCTGGGCCAGCGGAGGCTGAGACGAGTGAATGTTTTCGTGTACTGGAGCCGGGGTGTAAGCAACCGATGGCGGAGGGGGAGAAAAAGCGTCGTGGCCGCCGTACGAAGTGTCTACACCCTGGAACTCCGGCTGCTGGTAGTGAGAGGAGGCCGCAGTGTACCCAGTGTGATCAGGCTGCTGGACTGTGTTGTCGTAAGGGGTGGTAGGAGGGTAGGGCGCAGGTGTATACGACGTGTTTGCATCCGATGGCTGGCTGGAGTGGCCGTAGGGGGTTGAGGCTGGATAAGCAGGGGCAGGCGTGTACGACGTGTTGTCGTGGGTGGGCTGGAAGGGAGGTTGATCATCGTCCGGATACGGCTGATGCGGTGTCTGCTGGCCCTGCTGCTGGCCCTGTTGGCCTTGGTAGCCCTGGTGGTTGTTGGGGTCATAAGGACCGTAGTTGTTGTCGTTCGGGTAGCTCATTCTTCAAACAAGGCTACCGAGTGGATCGATTGAGGAAGTGTCTGGAGAGAGTTAGCGGGAGGTTGGAGGGAGCACTATGCGAAGAACGATAATTGGCTCAGGACCGTGTCTTTTTCTTCTGCGCCTGTGCCCTAGTTAACAGCAGTGCCTGCGAAGGAGGAGAAGAAGAAACGTAACTGAGCAGGATGGAGGTAGAAAGTAAAAGTAGAAAAGATTTTCCAGATAAAAAATAAAAAGTTCCAGGGGGAGTATGAGCTTGGCGTACCTAATTTTTTTTTCACTGGATCACAGAATAGCTGAATCGCTGAATCACTGGATCGTTGGCTGGAAGTGCGCGGGATTGCAGTGATGGTATATATAAAAGAAAGAAAGAGCCTGTTTTTCGGCGTGATTATGGGATGGCTGAACCTTTCGAGTCCGTTGCTGGTGCGGTGGTGGGTTTTGTCGGCTCCACGGTTTCAATAGGGTCGGGCTATGATCTGGAGATGGGGACCTGTGCCTTTGCGCCACGTACGGGAAGGGATTTGATGGAGGGTTTCGGCAATGGCAAACCTGGCAGATTCAATTGGGTTATTACGGCGAGCAGTTGCAACAACAGCGCTTTTCCGTGGAAAATAAGGGGGACGAGCGTGTATTTATACACTTTTCACTGGTGACAGGCCCCGGTGTTGCAACGGCCCCGTAACGAGTTAAATTTGTAGCGGTTCCAAGGCACGTTCGCCGGTTGGACACGGCCGACGGCGGCTGCGGACCAACTACTGGGCTCGCGGTACTCAGCGCACGTTGCCGGCCCGTCACCTCTGTGAATCTCATTCACCAACTCCAAAGCCCAAAGGCAGTGCTTTGGCTGGGGCCAGCGAGCGTTGTCTCAGCCTCGTTCAAGTGCGCGGGCACGGCAAAAGCCGTGACAAACCTTAAATAACGCTTTACCGGAGGCTGCCGACAGGAAGTGCCCAACCACCCCAAATGCTTTCTCAAACTACATCATCGCACACTGCGATAAAAATAGCAGCATTGTGGGACAAGTTCAGAACCAACCGTCCATCACGACTTGGAAGGCTGAGGCAGAACGGCTCAGCCTGGAGGACTCTGGCAGCCGCTTCTCATGCCGACTCGGCAATATTTACTGGTTTTACGGAGGTACACGAGACATGCAGCGCGCCCAGCAAAGCTTATTCCATTGGCTAAACCTGTCTTGTCTCGGTTCCCCGGAATTTCAACTCTATTCAACAAGTTAATTTCGTTGAATCATGATTTACAAAGTAAGTCACTATTTAAATTTCATCTACATCATGCCGGCCGTCACATGGCTAGGCCTTGGCCAAGTCAAGCATGCACTTTAAAGCGTGTTTCAGCCGCTGCTCTTCATTCTGCACTGCACAGAGCTTGAGCTGGGCCTGGTAGTGCTGGGTCAGATCACTGCCTTGCTCCACAAAGGAAGCAGCAGCAGAAGCCAGATCCATGGCCCATCTGAAATCACTCTCAGTGCCCAGCGACACAACCGCGTCTGATTCTGGCGACTTGCGGGTTGTAAGTTGCAGCAGTTTCTTCATGCGAGACGTGTGCTCGTACTCTTGTGCGGCAACCTCGGCGGCCTCGATGATGCTGTTTTCGATTCCGCACATGGCAGCAACGTTCATACCAAACGATCCGGGCGACGTGCCGTCCACCAGCCTGTACAAGAACGTCACCTTCCTCGACTCGTCGTCCACCATGATGGCCATCTGCTTGGGAGTCACTTCGGGGTGGCTTTCAAACGAAGAATAAAGCGTGCCATAGTGAGTCGCAAAGAAACCTAAGCTGCCCACATGCGTCGCCAAGTGATGCAACACAGACTCGGCAATGGCAAACCCGTCAGAGCTGCTTCCGCCCCGGCCCAGTTCATCGAGCACCACCAACGTACGTGGCGTCGCCTCACTGAGCATCCGCTTGGTCTCGGAGAGCTCAACGAAAAACGTACTTCTGCCGGCAAAAATATTGTCATTGGCTCCCAAACGGGTCATGATGCGGTCGACTGGGGTCAGTCTTGCTTGGGACGCGGGGACATAGCACCCGATTTGCGCCAAAATGGCGGCAACGCATGTCATACGCAGAACAGTCGACTTACCTGCCGCGTTGGCTCCAGTTAACAGGTTCATGTTGGCGTGGTCACCGCCGAGCTGAATGTCGTTGGGAATGAACTCGGCCTGGCTGGCGTCGAAGCAAGGGTGGCGGAGTTCCTGGAAATCAAGGACCTGTCGGGTCTGGTCCTCTTCCCTGAGGATCTCGGGGCGGCAGCGTGGAGTACCCAGCGACTGCGATGTCTTGGCCATGCTGACCAAGCAGTCGAGCGACGCCATCACCTTGACGGCTCCCAGCCAGTGCTTGTAGTACTGGTCAAACCGGCTATACAGCTTGGTCTGCACGCGGTCGCTCACGAGCTTGTGTGTTTCCTTGGCTTCCATCAGGCTCCGCACGAGCTGTTTCACCTCGGGTGACCAGTAGCGCTTGACCTTGGATGTGGCCGCCATTTGCTGCCAGGACTTGGGAATGGACTTGATCTTGGTGGGGACTTCAATCAAGTAAAGCTCCTTGCCGCTGTCGCGGTAGCAAATCTCTTGACTGCGGTACTCCTTGCGGTACTGTCGCAGCTTCTCCTTGAGTTCTTCCTCGATTCCATTAATAGTAGCCTGGCTTGCGTCAAATTCTTCTTCTACACCAGGTTCAGGGATAAGTTTGTTGTTGACCTTCGCCTCGTGCCAATCAAACGCTGTAGTCCATTCCGGCAAACACTCCTCGAGGTTGGGGATATTGTTTAGCATTTCCTGGATAAGCTGGCCCTTGGGATCATCGACACCAAGGTTGGAAGTTTTCAGTCCCTCAATGAGCTCGTAAATCACCTTGTAACCTTCAATAACTCTGACAAAATCCTTGGGTGGTAATCTGCCTGCGTGAATTCTTGACAAGAGACGTTCAAGGTCAGGCATGGCCGCAAACTTCTTTTCCAAAAACTCTTGAAGCTCTCCGTTGTTCATGATGGTCTCGACTGCGTCCAGTCTCGCATTGATTTTGCGTTCTTGCATCAGCGGGTTGCAAAGCCATATTTGTAGTTGACGCTTGCCAAATGGTGTGATGCAGCGGTTGATGAGCTGGAAGAGAGTGCCACGGCTACTGCCATCAAAGGTATTGGCAAAGATCTCTAGATTTTGCAAAGATTGGCCGTCAAGCACCATGTAACGGCTTTTTTGAATAGCTTCATAGCCGGAAATGTTGCCCAGTGAAATAACACTCTGATCAATCTTCAAAGACTGCAAGTACCAGCACAAACCGCCAAAAGCAGAGAGAGAAAGTCTGTACTTGTCTTGGTCTTGACAAATTTCTCTCAACTTTTCAGGATAGTGGCTTAAGTCGTCAAGATCAGCTGCTTCAAAGTACTTGGCGCGAACAAGTTCTTCAAACGAGGTTTCCGCATCCCAAAACTCGGTCCTGGGCTTGAGAAAGTTCCAAAGAGTAGATGTGCTGGTGTTATTCTTGATGATTTTGACTGCGCGTTGCGAAATAACCCCCTTTTCAAGAATGACTTCGCCTGGGCGGATCTGCGCAATCAAGGTCTCAAATTGACTGTACTCGGTGTCGTCCTCAAACTGCGTAATATAAAAGGCACCAGTTGCCGTGTCTACAAAAGAAACGGCAAACTGAGTCTCTTCCTGTTTGACAGACATGCAGTAAGTAGACATTTCATCAACGAGCATGGCATCGTCAACCAGGGTTCCTCCTGTCAAGACACAGCTCAGCTCTCTTCTAATCACCTTGTCTTCCTTTTTGCCGCCTCCGTTTTCGCGCATCTCCTTGGCCAGCGCAGACTCCATTTGGTCTACACGGGCTACTTTGTATCCCTTGCCAATGAACGCAGCAGCCCAGTAGTCAAAGGACATTTCAGGGACACCCGCCAAGCGCATGTTGGCTCGACCGCCGCCTGCCAACTTGAGGTCAAACGTGTTGTGTGCGATATCAGCGTCATTCTCATAAAGCTCGTAGAACTTGCCCTTTTTGAAAAACACGACTGTATTCCACATTTTAGACTTGACTTCCCAGTACTGCTTTTCAAAAGCAGTGAACTTGGCCCATGCTGACTTGGGAATGTACAAGGTACGAGGATCGTAGTCGGGGTGGTCGACTGCATTTCCGTCGGCGTCTTTTATATCTACCAACCAAGCATAGCGTTCTTCGTTTGCTTTTTCAAAAGACTTGTTTGTTTGACGGCCAAAAAGCCCCTTACTGGGAGTGTCCGCAACCGTAGGTGCAGCCTGTGCAGCTTTTCTTTCTTGTGGAGTGTAGACAGAAGATGAATTGAACTTTTCCAATGACGAGGGCTTGGTGCTCTTTGTCCTGGGCTTGGATACCTTCTCGTCCTCTTCTTCTGGCTCCTCTTCAACGTTTGTGGCATCGTCCTCCGACATGGCGTCATCGTCGACAACAAAATCAGACATGTGCTCGTCTTCAACTGCAGGCGGTTCGTACTCGTCGCCGGAATCGTCCTCAACCTTGTTAACACGGCGTTTTTTGCCATCCTTTTTAACTGCTTCTTCTTCCTCGTCGCTTGATTCGGCGTAAGACAAGCTTTTTCGCGTCTAATAAAAAGTTAGTATCTAGTGTTGAAAATATCATGGACAAACTTACGCGCTTGTTGGGGTCGGAAGGTGCAACGGGGCTCGATGGTGGGTGGAGAGTAGCTGCAGACTCGTTTATATCAGTTTGCGATCCAACTGGTGACGACAGTCTGTCGCTTCCTGGAGTAGGCAGGCTTTCAGAGCCGTCTGATAAAGGAGGATCATTCTTGCCTTTGGTACTTTCCTCTTCGTGTTTTCGGTTAGACGACGCGGTGCTATTCTTTTGGCGGTTCACGCGATCTGGCTTTGTAGGAGATAGAGGAGACTCTGACTTTGGCGTTTCGATAGACTTGGTGGCTGGAGCTACACTTTTCTTGCTCAATGGAGAACTGGCTGGTCCCTGTGTCGAAGTTTTGCTAGCTGGTGAGAAAAAGCTGAGAAGAGAGCTTTGGCCACCTTTCTTGGCCGAGTTTGGGGTGGAGTTTGCACTGCTCTTTTTCATACTGGTGCTATGTGAAGTTAAGGAATAGTAGAGAAATGAATGAATGTAATGGGCAGGAGAGAAGTAAGAATGATATTTGAACAAGAATGAATTTCCAATTGGTGTAGTATTTTTATTTTTCGCGTGGTGTTGCTAATTATCCCTTTTCAGTAAATTGCTACGCGTCAACGTGACCCGATTAATTACGCGTTCGTGAATTTTAGTCCCCGACGCGTCTCTTTTTGAAAATTAAATCCAACGCGCCATCATTAATGCCAACGCCCTGACCCTGGTAATAGACTCGAGTTCCTTAAATGCGCGTTGCATACTTCTCTTCTGCGCTCTCCGATTCTTATTTATTGGTTTCCTTCAATTACTCTTTAATTAATACATCTTTGACGGCCTACGCCTACACATAGTCTGCATATTCGTAATTTCAGCAATAGTAGAAATTAATCATTTGTTTCGGAAGTAATTGATCAAACACATTCAGTATTAATCATGATACGGAAATAAAAGATGAAGTTTGCTATGAGTGGAATTTTGAAAGTGTACCTACAAATATGCACAATACACAACTAGTTGAACGTGAATAACTGAGCTCGAATCTAAGCGCACATCAAAGCGAACAGGTGTGGATTGAACCATGGTGATTTATCGTTTCTCGAACTGTTATGGGTCGTCAAAAAACAAACTGTGCGTATAGTGTTCTTGCCATGCCTGTATTTTCTGGTCACTTCTGCAGTTTTTTTCTCAATTCAACCTCACGCTGAGATTCAGTTGTAACAACAGTGTACCTATTAGGTGTTTACAATTCTATACTATATTGGTTAAGTCATAGGTCAGATCCTTTGTGGCGAATGACAAGATCCATAATTCGTTATTGCCATGTGTTATTACGATACCATTTGACTCACTCTTGATGCAAGAATATTGTAGTTGCCTTGAACTAAGCTAGGGTAACTGATGTATTATATTGGAATTGAATGTTGAAAGACTGGCAAGAATATTGAATAGAATTTTGTTTGCTTAAGTTGTGGCCCATTTTCTAAACAGATGTTATTACTTGTGAATAGAAGCATCAAGATCGAAAGATCAGCTTGAACCTTCTAATGACAATTACTATTACCAGATAGACTCTTGGAAACTTTGAGATATCTCTTTGTCGCGTTCCAGGGACTGCAATGGCCATCTCAATACAGCAATTCTTAAAAAGATGCGAAAGTTTCGTCTTCAAGAAGGTTTTATACTTAAACATATTATGGCAACTTTGCTAACAATTAAAATTAAAAGTTTTAATATTCTCAGTAATTTTCGCGCTATAGTACTACAGTGCGTTCTAGTTGTTCCAAAACGAAATATTTGCAAGTCTAAGCATGCTCGAATGTTTCAGCTTACTGACGAAAACATTTAGCAAAACGGCAATAATGGCTGGTATCACTCCAAATCTAAACGGGCTTCTGTAAAGACGCACCTGAAGGCATGGCCTCCCGGCAAAGTGACTGAATTTCGTTGGCTATTTATATGACCGCTAAGCGACACATTGATGTGTTTATGTAGAGAACCGTAGCTAAGCAGTTCTTGATTGCATTTGCATATGCCTAAGGATCAGGCTGCTTCGGCAGATTATCCAAAAAAATATTCAGGAAGAAGACCCTATTGCGGCGCGGTTAATGGCTTGACATGACGTAGTTCCCAACCTTCCCATCCTATTATTATTACTATGATCCTAAAGTGACAAGCCGGTAGCTAGACGACATAGAGTATGGGGAAACAGCGTCTAGTTTGAGCACCAAGGCGCCGACGATACTTGGTCTGTCCCGCAGTTCTTGGTTGCCATCGCGCACCTTGGAGAACAATAAGGAGCTCAGAAGTCTGAACCAGCCACTCTTTGTGACGCGCGCCACGAAACCTTCTATTTTTTCCGTGCCTGACTGAGTTATGACTAAGCCCATAGTAAAAGGTGTACTTGCTAAGGCGGTACCTAGGTACGGCGGAACAGGACAACAACAACAACCAAATAAAAAATTTTCAGCTCGGATTTATTCTTTTTTTTTCCCTTCTCTTTTCATCGTCACATCATTGATTATCACCACAATGGCCGTTGGAACTCTCTACCACTACGACACTTTCCGTGCTGCTGCTTGCATTGCCGTCGCCAGGCACCTCAAGCTTGACATTGACTACGTCAACATCAAGGAGGACTCCACTCAGTTCGAGAAGGACTTCCCTGTCAAGAAGATCCCTGCTTTCGTCTCTGCTGAGGGCTACAAGGTTTCTGAGGTCATTGCCGTTCTCGTCTACCTTGCTTCTCTCTCCAAGAACGAGCTGCTCGGCTCCACTAAGGAGGACTACGCTTCCATCCTCCAATGGCTCTCTTTCGCCAACCAGGACGTCTGGCAGGCCATCAGATCCGCCATCTTCCCTCTTCTCGGCAACACTCCTTACAACAAGAAGGCCGTCGATGCCGGTCTTGCTGAGACTGACTCCTACCTTGATGTCTTGGAGAAGCACCTCACTGCCAACACTTACCTTGTTGGTGAGCGTATTACCATTGCTGATATCTACCTTGTTGCCGTTATTAGCCGTGGTTACCGTAACATCTGGGGCACTAAGTGGATCTCTGAGCACCCCGCTGTTACCCGCTTCTTCAACACCGTGACCAAGCAGTCCTTCTATTCTGACTACCCTAACGACTTCCACTTCATTGAGGAGCCCATCAAGTACACTCCCCCCAAGAAGGAGGCCAAGCCTGCTGCCCCCAAGAAGGAGGCTGCCCCCAAGCCCGCTGCCGCCCCCGTCGAGGAGGAGGTCAAGGAGAAGAAGGCAGTCCACCCTCTCTCTACTCTCCCCAAGCCCAAGATGGCTATTGACGAGTGGAAGAGATGCTACTCTAACGAGGAGACTCGTGAGACTGCTCTTCCTTGGTTCTGGGAGCACTACGACTCTGAGGACTACTCTCTCTGGAAGGTCGCCTACAAGTACAACGACGAGTTGACCCTTACTTTCATGTCCAACAACCTCGTCGGTGGTTTCTTCAACCGTCTCTCTGGCTCCATCAAGTACATGTTCGGTGGCATGGTCGTTGCCGGTGAGAACAACGACAACGGTATCGTTGGTGCTTTCCTCATCCGGGGCCAGGAGTTTGAGCCTGCTTTCGACGTTGCTCCTGATTGGGAATCTTACTCTTACACCAAGCTCGATGCTACCAAGCCCGAGGACAAGGCCCTCATTGAGGACCTTTGGGCCTGGGACAAGCCTGTCGAGATTGACGGCAAGCTCCGTGAGGTTGCTGACGGTAAGGTTTTGAAATAAATGTCTGTAAGTTGACGTTGCGTATATAATATATATATTAATCAAATTCTCTAACTTGCCATCATCATATTGGATCAAATTCCTCAAGCACGGACGGCTCTCTGTTTAACCGCTTCTTAAGAACAAAGACGCGCTCAAAAATACTGCAGGGCACAACCAAATATGGATGCACAGGTAAATTTAAGATTTGGCTGTAACCCAAAAACAACTCGTCACATGGACCTGCCAATCTTCAAGACCAGAACAAAAATTCAGCAATTTGATGGCTTTTCAGCCATGAAAGAAAGACACCGCCGCTGCCTTTGCATGGATACTGAGTAAGACAGATCGTGTGTGGTTCAAGAGCTGGTATTCATTCGCTTTCCGCTGGTCAAGGTTGTTGGCTTCAACTCCTGGAGTAATCGTATGCACATTTCCTTGCTACTGCGACACTAGAGTCAAATGGATGCCTCGAGCCCACAAGACAAGGCACAGTCACAATCCGGCAAGCCTCACGGGCCACCTATAGTCGACGGCCCTGCAGCACGCAACGACGTTCATGAGAAGGGCGAAGAAGACTTCAACGACACATCCAGCTCGTCCAGTTGGAATTCCAAACAAGAGGACGAAGAGCTTCAACAAGCGACCCGCCATGTCGAGAATTTCTTACTGGAGCTCAGCTTGGACGGAATCATAAGACATTTGAGTAGCACTTGGGAAACCTTAGTCGGGTGAGTATTTATTGTGTGCGAAAAGGCGTTCATTGTGTGCCGCTAACTGATGAAGAACTCCAATCCAAGAATTAATAAATCAACCGTCTTCAAAACTAATTGAGGGAAACGAGAGCGATAAGCAAGTGTTTATAAATGCAACAGAGATTATGCGACGAGATGAGTCCAGTTATTGCGTTCGATTTATGACACAACACTCTGTCAACCAGCCCGACACGGTCTCTGCGCGTAATGTTGCTACTGACGACCCGGCGCAACCTAGTACTGATTCACTGGAAACCGCCAATGCCTCAGATTTACCTACTCAAAATTCTGCAATGGACTCTGGATTGCTCGAAATTGAAGGGCAGGGTGTACTGATGTACGAACATGGAACATCCATCCCCAGCCATTCCATGTGGATTCTTCGCCCATACGTACCACCAGCACCACTTAGCGTGGATTTGCCTATCGATCTCACAAACAGTCTTGGGTCTGGCGTAAACATGATGGTCTCATTTCTCGAAACTTTGTCAGAGAGCGTTATGGAAGACTCTGACTGTGTACCCAGCCCACTTCTAGAGCTTTGCCGGATTTGCGAGCAGCATGTGCCTACCTGGTGGTTTGAGAGACATTCGGACTTATGCTACGTGGAGCACCGAATTCAGAGTAACATTGACTCAATGCATGAGAACTTGGTGGACCAGCGAAAGACTATATCTGGTCTTTTGTCATCGATGGAAGCCTTTTCGAGATCCTCTCAAGAATCTCCCACCCCCGGATCTCCGGCTTCATCATCGTCATCTTCTGCAAGCTCTATACAAAGCAGCAAACTTCAAACCTACGGTGCGTTGTCAAAATTGGAGTATCGAGGGCTGTCTCTGCCTACACCTGAGCCCAACCCACATAGCAGAACTTCTTCGCCGTCACGTTCACCCCGCACCCATACTCAAATTGGCTCAATCACCCGACCATTGAGCAGGTCTTTCACATCAAATAGACACTTCCCTATCAAACTCATGGAGCTTTTATTAGAGTTATGTGATCTGGCACTGGAAATCAAAAGCCCTGAGCGGCCAGCTCACAAGGACGCTACTTTTTTTCAACTCCATTCTTCTGAAACTGAAAATAAAATCAATCAAATATCCAACTGGACTATGCCTCAGTTGGAAAACGAGGGATTAATTTTGCTTTTCCAAGACACGTTTAAGTACGCAAAACAGAAGATGGCATCGATTTTGCGCATGGGTGACTCCATAGTCTACTTCCAGACAGTTACGAATGAATGCGAGCATATGATTCTCAATGTCATAGAAGATACTGTGAACAAAGCAAACCAACAGAGAGTCAGTGACTTGATCAACAACAATACTGTTGCCACCAGATCAGATACAGTTGAAGCCGACGCAGTCTGTTCGCCGATGATTTTTGCAGACTCTTACCTAAAATCAGACACTCTACCCGTTGCTTTGCCTTTGACTACCGAAGGGCCCAGTTATCAACCCAGTGCACAAAATCCGGCTTCTGTGACTTTGACTCTTGGGTCTTTTTTCAGTGATGAGAGTGCACCCACGAACTCTACGCAGGTAGATCCATCTCAGGACATACCTGCAGAAAATGACCAGGAGCCAGAAAACGTGCAGAACGCATTCAAATTACATCTTCCAGAGCTGGACCTCAATAATAGTCTAAATGAAGGGACCTCGCGTGTTAAAAGAAGTATATCGCATGTTTCTGCATCTTCTCACAGCGACTCTAGGTCGAGAGCTAGCATACAACGAAACAAGGTTACTCCTACTTCTGAGTTTCCTTCTTCTTACACCCCTATTTCATCGCCTCTGGTTTCTGCAATAGACATCCCTATGGAAGGTTCACATCGCAGGCAATACTCTTTTGCATCTGATTCTTCGAGAGGAGCGCTGTCGCCGTTAATCACTTCGTCCGGACCTGCCAAGACTGCTCCGCCCAGTATAAAGGATTACGAAATCATTAATGCCATCAGCAAAGGTGCTTTTGGGAGTGTTTACCTTGCCAGAAAGAAGAATACGGGAGAATACTTTGCTATAAAGGTGCTCAAAAAGGCTGACATGATTGCCAAAAACCAGGTCATGAATGTCCGTGCTGAGCGGGCAATCATGATGGCTCAATCTGAAAGCCCTTTTGTGGCCAAACTATACTTTACATTCCAGAGCAAGAACTACCTCTTTCTTGTCATGGAATATCTAAATGGAGGAGATTGCGCTGCTTTGGTAAAGGTGCTTGGTGGGCTTCCAGAGGGGTGGGCTAGGAAGTATATTGCAGAAGTCATTGCTGGCGTGGAAGATTTACACAACAAGGGAGTTGTCCACAGAGACTTGAAACCGGACAATTTGTTAATCAATAATGAAGGACATCTCAAATTAACAGATTTTGGACTTTCTAGGATGGGATTAGTGGGGCGCCAGTCAAAGCAGTCTAACAAGGAGAGCTCTTTAAGGCTAGAAACTGAGAAGGTTTTTCCCTTCACTCAAGCGTCCAAAAATTCTAATGAAGCGCCCATAACCAAAACATCCGCTCTGGAGAGCCCCAAGTTCAGTCAATGCCTCACTGATCCAAGCGCCAATCAGGTGCCTGATTATTTCACACTTTCTTCCAAGCAGTTTGAAAGGCCTCAGCTGAAACGATCTGGCTCTAATGAAAGCGCTGCTGGTGAGGCCATGTTTAATAATGCAATGTTTTTTGACTCCCCGCGGTGGGCGGCACGCGATGATGAAAGCTCAGCGGCCTCCAGTGAATTGAGCTCTCCTCAAACGGTTGGAGAAGACTCTGACCAGTCTAGTGGTAAGGCAACTCCAGACGCCCCTACTGCTGACCCTGCCCTTTCGACTGCTCTGTTTTGTCCTGGAGATAGATCGAAACGATTCGTGGGTACTCCCGACTACCTTTCACCAGAGACAATCAGAGGGGCCGGCCAAGATGAAATGTCTGACTGGTGGTCGGTAGGGTGTATTCTGTTTGAATTTGTTTACGGCTATCCTCCATTCCACGCGGAATCTCCTGACATGGTGTTCAAGAATATTTTAGCAAACAACATACAATGGCCTGAAAACACTGATGGTGCAACTGGCGATTCTAATATCGAGTCGTCCAACAGTGCAAAAGACTTGATAATGCGACTGTTGGATCACAACCCACTCACGCGGCTGGGCGCTTCTGGCACAGAGGAGATTAAAGACCACGACTTTTTAAAAGGCGTTAGTTGGGAAACTTTGTGGGACGAGGAAGCATCATTTATTCCGGTTTGTGAAGACCCAGAGAGTACGGATTATTTCGATGCTCGCGGTGCTGATGCATCGGCTTTTCCAGATGACGAAAATGATCAAGGCCCTGGAGCTCAAGAAGAGCAAACCGATACTGACGAAGGTCTTGAAGACTCTGATCCTTCTACTAGAAACACTCCAACTGAGAGCTCTTCGATTTCGACTAAAAAACCCAGCCGAAAAGTTCCTCTTCACATCCCTCTTCATGTTCGGTCAAGAAATCGAAGGCAGTCTGAACCCAATAATCCCGACGACTTTGGCAATTTTGAATTCAGAAATCTTCCAATGTTGGACAAAGCTAATAAGACAACCTTGAATCGAATAGTCTCAGAAAACATGGAACGCCGAAATTCTTTTTCGTCTGAAACCAACAAGCGACCTCGGGGTCTTTCCATATCTACGGGCCCTTCGTTCAAGCGTCCGGAGTCCCCTTCTTTTACACCAAAGCATGCGTCGCCAGTAACATCAATGACTCACTCCATGAGCAGCACAAACTCTCCAAGTTCTCCTCTACCCAATTCTTTTCTTCTCACTGGCTCTCCTACTTCGGCTAGTTCTGTCAATAGTAGCTCCAACCTCTCTACACCCACTACTACAATAAGAAGACTGTCTTCGTTCAGACCTATTTCTGCAAATAAGTCTTCTGTTTTCCCTCTGAGCAAAGACTCCAAAACACTTACTGAAGGAAATGCTTCTTCCTCACCTCTGAACTCTCCAATTATTGGTGCAAGCCAATTGGTCGGGTCCCCAACGAAGTCTCCTTCTGCCTCTAGTATGAAGTTTGGTAGTGCACTTTCGCCGCGTGGTTTAGGACTCCACCGATTTGCAGCTATGGATTCCAGCATTCAGAAGTATAGTCCAGTTTTCGATACGTCTCCTTCAACCTCTGACACTGAAGACTTATCGCCTTCGGTATTTTCGCACTTAAACAAAAGGCGCGAACTTTCTTTCAACTCGTCCAATATCCATTCACCAACTCCAAAATACCGGAAATTGATTGTTCTTATCTGTGAAAGCAACCCTGCACTACTTTATTCCATGGGTCAAATTGTCAAAGGGTATGGTTGCAGATATGTTTCGGTCAGCAACACTGCAGACGCGATTCGCTACGCCACCGGCAATACAAAATTTGACATAATACTCACTGAGTTCAATTTTCCAAAGACGACAGGTGCAGATGTAGCGCGCATTATTCACACGACGTCCAATCCCAATAGCGAAACTCCTATAGTGTGTGTCACAAGCTATGCACCGGATACAGCTAGCGCTTCTCGCTCTAACTTTTCCAGCATCATTTACAAGCCACCCACTCGCGAGAAGCTGGGTTCGGCTTTCGAGAAATTTTGCACTTGGCAGCCCAAAGGCAAGCATAAACTGCGCTCCCCGTCTCCTTGGAAGACGTCCAAAAAATGATGACACCAGAATCACTTTATTAACTAGTTATTTAACACGAAATATAACCACAGCAGTAACCAAAGCTGAGAGCATACGTACACTGCCAGAAAACCTTTGTAGCATTCAAATACAGGACATGGTTTCTTGAACCCACTTGCAAACCGAATTAGAGTTCGCTATGCGGCTGGGTTGCTGTGGGTTAGGGCAAAATCTTTTTTTGTTCATAGAGGTTTGATCGTTTGAATCCAACATCGACCGGTATTACCACTCCAGCACAAAATATAATGCATAGATCAAGATCCCGGGACTCATATCGTTCTCATCGGACCTCTGAAAAAGACGACCGGTACAGTCGGAGTTATGACTCTCGAGACCGCGACCGTGGTCGAAGGACGCGCGGTAGAGATGGCGACCGGCAAAGAGACAACAGAGACAACGACCGGGAACGAGAGCGCGACAGAGATCGAGACCGCTACCGAGATCACTCTTCGAGAGACAACTATAAAGATTTTTCGAAGCGCGATACTGATTCCAGGAGAAGTCGCGATAAAGAACAAATTTCAAGTACTAGGCGTCGCAGCCGAAGCCCAAGAAATGATCAAAGAACTTCACCAGATGAACACAAGTTTGAAAGTCGACAAGCACGACAAGGGGAAAGTACATATTCAAACCAAAATTCCTCAACAATTAGTTCTCTGATTGGCACTAACAGTCGTTCTGACGGAGCAGACAAGACCAGAGATTCTGAAAGGGCGACTCCTCAAATGGGGAACTCGGGTTCTGTAAGTTCAGCTAATAGCGCCTCTTCCTTAGCCTCGAAACAATCGTCTAGCATTTTAGATGAAGAGAAAAAACGCAAAAGAATGGAGCGACTAGAGCTATGGAAACAGAAAAAAGCACAAGAAAAGGCACAGGCAGAAGCTGCAAGCAGCTCCAATACAGCAAAGCCACAACCTGAAGGCGCCTCCCCCACGACTCTTAGCACGCAGGGAAGTAAATTAACTGAAAATCAAACGCGACCTGAAGTAACCAATACTGACTCAAGTGCTAAAAAAAAAGTTTTAAAACCATTGTCGAGTAAGTTACCTGCAACGAACCCTTCCACAGTACTAACAAACTCAGTGCCCAAAGTTTCCACATCGATGAATATTCGAATTGGACTAAACAAGTCTTCGGAAACTGCAAAAGCAAATCTTGGTTTTGAAGAAGTCCCTGAAAAAAAGTTGGCCAAATTGCCCAGCAAAAGCATTTTCGATACTAAGGCCTTGGAAACAGAGGATACAGAAATGAAAGACACCGAGAGCGACGAAGAGGATCCGTTAGATGCTTTCATGTCTCAAATGGAATCAACTACTCCAGCTCCACAAATTTCTTCCTTGCCGTCTCTCGTTATGAATGACGAAAACGACGGCTATGACGGAAATGCCACGGAAAGCGAGGAAGAAAATCCTGAAGATTACAGAGAAAAGCTTGAACAAAAAAAGAGGAAAGACATCCCTACCGTCGACCATTCAAAAATTTTGTATGAACCATTTCGAAAGCAATTCTATTATGAGTCTCCAGAGCTTGCAACCATGTCTAATGAAGATGCGGATATGCTACGATTGGAACTGGATGGTATCAAAATCCGAGGTGTTAATTGCCCTAAGCCGGTTTTAAAGTGGCCTCAGTTTGGTCTACCTGTTCCAACTATGAATGTCATCAACAACTTGGGATATGAGAAACCTACTTCGATTCAGGCTCAGGCTATTCCCGCGATCATGTCGGGGAGAGATGTTATTGGCGTTGCTAAAACAGGAAGTGGTAAGACTATGGCGTTTCTTCTACCCTTGTTCAGACAAATCAAGGACCAGAGACCGTTGGCTAGCCATGAAGGCCCTATGGCTCTGGTTATGACGCCTACTCGTGAATTGGCTGTTCAGATTTATAGGGAATGCCGCCCTTTTCTGAAAGCTCTTGACTTAAGAGCGGTGTGCGCATATGGAGGATCGCCAATTAAAGATCAAATTGCCGACTTGAAAAGAGGTGCTGAAATTGTGGTCTGTACACCTGGCCGTATGATTGACCTACTTGCTGCAAACTCTGGACGTGTCATCAACCTTCAGCGAGTCACATACCTTGTTTTGGACGAAGCTGACCGAATGTTTGATATGGGATTCGAACCCCAAGTCATGAAAATTATTGGAAATATTCGTCCAGACCGGCAGACTGTTTTATTCAGTGCTACATTTCCTAAGCAGATGGAAGTTCTTGCTCGGAAAACGCTTAAGAAAGCAGTTGAGATTATCGTCGGAGCGCGAAGTGTCGTCGCTCCAGAAATCACACAAATTGTGGAGGTCAGACCTGACAACCAGAAATTTACTCGAACTTTGGAATTGCTTGGTGAATTTTACAACAAGACTCCAGACGACCGCGTTTTAATTTTTGTTGACCGCCAGGAGTCTGCAGATTTGCTTTTGAAGGATCTAATGACGAGAGGGTATCCTTGTCTGTCTATTCATGGCGGTAAAGATCAGATTGATCGAGACTCAGCTATTTCCGATTTCAAAAGTGGCGTGGCTTCCTTGCTTATAGCTACATCAGTTGCCGCTCGAGGCCTGGACGTGAAGCAGTTGAAATTGGTGATTAACTATGATGCACCAAATCACATGGAAGACTACGTTCACAGAGTTGGCAGAACTGGCAGAGCCGGCAACACCGGTACTGCTGTGACCTTTGTTACACCTGAACAAGATAGGGCTGCTGTCGACATTTCTAAGGCTTTGCGTCTTTCTAAGGTGGAAATTCCTCAAGAGCTTCAGAAATTGGCAGACGAATTTATGGAAAAAGTTAAGCAAGGAAAAGAAAAAGTTGGTTCTGGCTTTGGTGGCAAAGGTTTGGAGAAGCTGGATGAGGCCAGAGACACGGCCAGGAAACGCGAGCGCAAAGCTTACGGAGAAGATGGAGCTGAGAATGGAACGGACGATACCAAAAAGGCGGCCATTGCGGAGATCACTCAACTTGACGAGGACGACAATAAGGAAGAAGAGAGCTTGGAATCCAAGTATTCCATTGAGCCTACTGTTGTAAAAGCAGGCCAGCATGCTTCTAGACTCGAAGCTTCGTCCAAACGACATGGAGTTCTGCGTGCAGGAGCTGCTCCTGACAATCATGGACCTGATACTGGCGCCTTCCACACCACACTGGAAATCAATGACTACCCACAGAAGGCAAGATGGGCTGTTACAAACAATGCAAACATCACCAAAGTCATTGAAGCAAACTCTGTGTCCATTACTACCAAAGGTATCTTTTACCCCACCGGTAAAATTCCTGGCGAAGGTGACGAGCCTAAGCTTTACCTGCTTATTGAAGGCCAGACTGAAACCAGCGTTGCCAACGCGCGCAAGGGTCTGGCAACGCTGCTGATTGAGGGAATGGAACAAGCCGCTCAGTCGGAAAGCCGTGCTCCTACAGGGAGATACACCATTAAATAAATCAAGGCATGTTGTATTTTGTTTTTATTTCGTATTGATTGTACTTATAATAATTTACTTATAAACTTTTCTAGTGTAAAAACTCTACCTCATCGTAGACGGACGAACTTGCATCGCTCGAAAGTCCTTCACAAGAAGACTGGAGCTGTAGAGTCGCAACACAGCGCGACACGATATATTCCAGGACAATCTTGTCCAACTCTTCGTAACTGTGTTTGTTGCGGAGCATTGCGTTCAGACGTTCTCGGCAATTTTTCGAGCTTGAGCGCTGGGCTTTGTAAGATTCAAAGCGTGCAAGCGTTTTCCACAATGCGTCGGCAGTGGGCGAATAACTCAAGCTGCGTCCGATACTCTTACCAGGGTAGTAAGCTGAATCTTCTGTGGCTGCAGTCACTGCATTGCCATGGAGAGCTAACTTTTGCTGCTTCAGTTTAGTAAGTAGCGCCAACTTTTCTTTGACAATTGCAGATTTGCAAGATTGCAAGAGCTGACCGGAGTCCAAACGCCAGACATCGTGTCTGCTCTTCTGTGGACCAATATAGGCGGGCGCCATGCGCTTATTGTTGATTCTTGGACTTTGTCTCATGGTGTCAACATCATAAAAGCTTGTATTGGACAAACTTTGCAAGGGAGGGAAATAGACAGATTCGAATACCTGGTCTTTGCCATTGATGTCTTTTGAAAAGTCTATCTTGATTAGAATTTGTGCGCCCTTCCTTGGTTAGACTACTTACAAACTAGAGACTGGTTTGGGCTCACTCTCGATGTAGTCTTGAGTGGGAATGACACGATCAGTGGAGTAAGAAGATGTGCTTTAGTCTTGAGAGACGCAGACAGACACTTTTGCACCCAGCTTGGTTCAGAGAACTTGGGCGACGCAGCACTTGCAGTGGAGCTCATAATGATTCAGAGAAAAAAAACGGAAGCAAAAGTGAGGATAGTTTGAACTGTATTTGGCTGTTGAACTTGCAAAAAATTACAGGAAAGGAAGAGTGAATTTATGATTTTGGCGAGGATAAATAAGTAGTCACAATTGTTGCGTAACTTCGTTGATGATGTATCCCGGATTAAAACAATAGGAAAATTATGTGAAATCTATCCATTACTTCTGTTTTACGGGTACAGATTGTGCAGAATGCCGTATAAGTATATGTTCCAATCGTCTAATTCATGCTATATACAAGGGAATTATTTTAGATGCAACTTTAGTGGAGGAGACTGTAATGCAAGAGAGTGCCACGGGAGGCTCAACGTTATAAATAATATGGATCTTGATCCTCAAAGAAGGGAATTTTGTATCTGCCTGAGAAGATCGAGGACAAAGTGTCTTTTGCGCTCCATGTTAGTGGAAGTCTGTACGGCATCTCTAAATTGACTGATTGTTTTGTTTGATAATTGACCGTCACGATACAGGTTCAAAAAAGTATCTGTGAACAGCGTCTCCCTTTCTTCAGGAAAACATGCTTTTAACAAAGCTAGCAGATCGTGCTTGTCTAAAGGTGTGGATTGCTCAACGAGCCTGTTCCATTGAGCCAAAATAAAGTTGTCATCCACGTCAATATTGCTTAACGAGCGAAGAGCAATGCGGAAAAAGACGACGTCATCTTTGAACTTCTTCTGGTCAAAACTGTTGATAATGGTCAATGTAATGTCCTTGACGCCCCATCGTTGAACCGAAGAAAGAACATTACTCAAGAAAGCAGGCGTAAGTTCTTTCCTACATGCACGGTATATGCTGATGGTATGGCGTAATTGTCCAATGGATTCTTTTGTTGGAGTAGGGTACTGATCCATGAAAATCTTCATGAAAGTACTCACAGTTATGAGGAAAGACCAAGGAGCTGCTGAAGGGGGCAATGCTTTGATAAAAGTTTCCCAGACATTTTGAACGGTATCGAAATCCGGCCGTTCAGTCCATATCCGGGTGAGCAAATTGCTGACCATGACTGGATGATTTAGCGCCTTGTAAGGAGTCTCATTTGCAATACCACTATTAAAAAATGCCAATGCAATCTCAGTATCAGAGCAGTCTCCAATGAACTTATCATGAGCCCGAGCAAGTAGCGGCTTTTTCTCGGGGAAAGCGTGCACCATTTGATTGAAGAGAGCAAGGGCATCTGCATTGTGTTCATGTTTCAATAATGCTCCAACCATGGCGCATTGCGCATTGCAAGAGTTGTGATAACTTACGCGTTCGTAAGTTTGTTGAATAAGATCCAGAGGGGCGCCTTCTTGTACCATCAACTCGATGACAGCACCCAAAACACTGGAGTCAAGGGCTGTTTCATGGCACTTAGAAGACTCATCTTGCAAGTTTTGCCAACATTCAATACCAGCCTTAGGCTGCTCCAAGGTGCCAAAACAAGTCAAAAGATGAATAAGACCCCAAGGGGACACAGGAACAGTGCCAGAATACAAATCTTGTACAATTTCATTCAAGTGCGGAAGTAGCTGTGAGGCGGTTTCATCCTGACTTTTTCCCCTAGCATGGTTTTTGTTTTTTCGCGTTCGACTGACTCGAGCGATTGTGTTGATGCACTGCAGAAGGCGCCCTGTGTCGTTTGCTTTGAGGGTTCCAGTTGGCCGTACTCGTGCGTATACCTCTATCGCCTGGTCCAATTGCAGAATAAAAGCTTTTCTCCGCAAGACGTATGGATCTTTGAAACCATCTATTAGAAAGTTTGAGTGCCGCGCCTATGATGTTAGAAGATTACTTTACGTCAAATATTAACAACTCACCTGCGCTGGTTCTGTGCTTTGAGGTCGAGGAAGAATAGCAGAGTTCTCGGTGGGCACTGAGTTTAATAAGTTATGGGTAGAAGAGAATGCCCTGAATTGTCTGCAAGACATCTCAGAATCCCTCAAAGCTACCAAACTTCTAGCGCCTATACTTTTGCACACTAGTCGTAGCATTGTCGTGCATGGTGTAACTAATCGATAGTTCAAGCTAATAGTTTGATCTTCTTGATCTCGCTCCAGAATAAAAATCATTACCCCCTAACCCTGACATGGAAGATGAAATTCGCATCACCAAACTTGGGAAACGCGAACCTTTGAAAATATAACACGCCAAGTCGGTATTTATACAATGAGCGCTGCAAACACATCGCTTTCCATCAAGTACTCTCATACTCTCTGGTCTCCTTCAGACACGGTCAAGGATGTTGCCGAAGTTTTGGGCATCTCGAATCTCCCTGACGAGGTGGCCAAGTCTCTTGCAATGGAGGTCGAGTACCGAATTCATGAGGTCGTGGAGCAAGCCCTGAAAAGCATGAGACATAGCAGGCGAACGACATTGACTACGGCGGATATTAGTCACGCGTTGAGAGTTTTAAACGTGGAGGTGA
Organism: Geotrichum cucujoidarum; assembly: GCA_030566025.1. Classification (NCBI taxonomy): domain Eukaryota; kingdom Fungi; phylum Ascomycota; class Dipodascomycetes; order Dipodascales; family Dipodascaceae; genus Geotrichum; species Geotrichum cucujoidarum. The sequence continues at coordinate 134,222 of JAJMHN010000003.1, read as the reverse complement.
GTACAAGCTGTTACAATTGTTTGCCCGCGATAATTGCTAACATAGTCAGCCATTATATGGATACGAAACAAATAGGCAACTCACTTACAAAGAGGCCAAGGTCGGCCCCGGACAAACGCTTTATTACATTGACGATGACGAAGTCGACTTTGAAAAGATCATCAACCAGCCGTTGCCCAAAGTCCCCCGCGCTGTTAGTTTTACTGCTCATTGGCTTGCTATCGAGGGAGTACAGCCCAGTATTCCCCAAAATCCGTTGCCAAGCGAGGTCAAGGCTCTACCACCCCAGATCCGCGGAAGTCAGAAGAATTACAGCTCTAGCGCTCTTGCTGATGATGTAGAAGTCAAGCCACTAGTCAAACACGTTATTTCGAAAGAACTGCAATTGTACTTTGACCGTGTGGTGGAAGCCCTTCTCAACAATGACGACGACGACGACGAGACCGACGCGAACAATTCATCAGCTGGTAACCTGCGAAACATTGCTTTGAACAGTTTGAGAAATGACCCAGGCCTCCACCAACTGGTCCCATACCTGGTCCAATTTGTCCAAGAGCAGATATCGCTTGCCCTCAAGACAAAGCTTTCCATCATCCACACCATGCTGGAAGTCATTCACGCCATGATTCTGAATGATACTATTTATATCGAGCCCTACATTCACCAAATTATGCCCTGTCTTCTCACACCGTTGCTGAGCAAACGCGTGGGACCATCAGGCGCTCCTACCACTTCGTCGTTTGCAATCAGAGACTTTGCTGCTAGTCTGCTAAAGAAAATATGCGAGTCATACAGCGAGAGCTACTACTCGCTCTTACCACGTGTAACGCGCACGTTGCTGAAGGGCTTCCTGGACGCAAACAGAAGCGTGGCTAGTTGGTACGGCAGTATTGTTGGTATTCGTGGTCTGGGCGCAGAGGTTGTGAGTGTTGTCATTTTGGGCAATGCTCGTCCTTGGTACGAGGGCACCATGCCACGCGTTGCCAACAAGGAAGACCAAGTGCTATTAACACAGGCCGTTATTGATAGTTTGAGAGAGTTGAAGCACCAGGCACCTGCCTTGACTGCTGAGAAGCCCTTGGATAACGAGGAAAAGGAAAAGGTCAAGGGCCTCATTGGCGAAAAGTTGTTTGAAGAGTTGGAGAAGGAGAGCGATGCAATCACCATTGCTCGGGGTATTTTAGTTAACAAGTTGTAATGATGAGGTAGATTTAGTTATATTACATGACAAGTATAGTCTTTAATTTACTTGGAAACCCAGCTAGAGTATACAATCTTGGAACCGTACTTCTCGCCCTTGCGGAGGAGAACCCAGTCGCGCCACTTGGGAGTGTTGACGGCGTTGGTGGGACGACCAGGCTCAACGGCAACAGAGCAGCGGGGCTTCCATTCGCGCTGCTCACCAGGGAGCTGAGGAATGTCCATAAAGTCACCACTGTACACTTGGAAGACGGGCTCGGTAGAGCTGACCTGCAAGTTGATTTTGGTAGTGGGGGAAAACACATGGACGTGGGGAAGCAGAGGTCTGTAGGTTCTGGTGTCGAGACCCTTGCAAGGGGCGACCTCGTTGGCAGACGTGGGGTCAGCAATAAAAGTTTGGTCCAACTCACACTTTCCAAGTTCAAAAGAGCCTTCCTCAACTCTAGGGTGGGGAGCAAGCTCACCAGTAGGGACATTGGTCTTCTCGTCGTGGACAATGTGTTGAGAGCCGCCAAAGATTTGGATGTGGGGATCAGATCCAATTCCAGTGGCGCCGATGTCGAAGAAGGAGTGGTTGGTCAAGTTGACGCAGGTTTCAGAGACTGGCGAATCTTCAGTGAGAGAGGCCTCGTACTCGATCTCCAGGTAGCTCTTGAGGACGTCGTCCTTCTCGTCCTTGGCAGTGTATGAGGTGTAAGTGACCTTGGCCAAGACAGAACCAGGGAAGCCCTGGTCCAAGTGAGGCGAAGAAAGAGTGTAGACAATCTGAGGTCTTCCCTCAGCAGACTTTGAGTGCGAGGGGCCTTCCCAGTCCTTCTTGTCCCAGCCCTCGGCACCACCGTGCAACGTGACCCCTTCGTCGTTGACCTCCAAGGGCCAGTCCTTGCCGTCAAGGTGAATGGAGCCTCCGTAGATTCTGTTGGCCACACGACCAATGCTGGCGCCAAAGAACTGGTTGAGGGGATTCTTGTAGTTGTCCAGGTTTTTGAAATGCAGGACCAAGTTGTGGGGGTTCTCAGATTCCGGAGTCAGGAACGAGGTGATGGCCGACGAGCGGTTAGTGTAGGTCGCAATGGGCGAAGACATGGCAAATCAAAGTAGCTGGCAAGCAGTGCGGAATCCTCCAAATTGATTGAATTAAAGCTAGAGGGTGAAAAGTAGGCAGGATGTAAACGTTGAATATACTTGTATTTATTCCAGAAAGCCTGGTGGTTGGGGTTGGCCCCCAAAGTGAAAATTTATGCGGAGACTGAAATTTATCCGAAGTGGCGCCCCCCACTCTTTGCCGACGACGTCATGTCACTCACTACGGGAAATGCGCAATTATGACAGGTACCGAGATCACGACGATGCGCTCGGGTTTGCGGCGGTGAGGGCTATGAGAGACAGCATTTGGCGAGCGGACAGCGAGTCCAGTTTTCTATTTTAATATACAATGCAGAGGTAACAAGAAAAAGCACAAACAATCAGACGTGAAGTAAGAGGGAAAACAGGAATATATACATGAAAGATCAGGGCCATGGATCAAAGCCAAGCAGCGGAGCTAGCCTAGTTCTTCTTATCGACCAGGACGTCGCCGTACTCGCTATCCTCCTGTTTGGCAGCGACCATGAGCTCGTACAACTGCACGACCTGCTCGTCGCTCATCTTGCCCAGCTGGTCCATGTCCAGCTTCTCCGTCTTCCACGTATCGCCCTCAATCATCTCAGCGTACTTTTGCCACTGCGACAAGAATCCCACAATGTAGAGCGGGTTGTCGACGGTGCGGTGCGCCCGGAACTCGGCCTTGACGTAATCGTCACCGAGCGTCCGCGTCTCGACATCCAACTTGCGGTGAGCACGCAGCACGCGGCGGTAGAGCGCGAGTGGCGGCAGAATGGGCACGAACGGTTTGGGGGTCCGTCTCGTTGCGGCAAGAATGGCACTGGCACGCATTTTGAAGAGCTTCACGTTTCGTTTTCCTTCTTTCTTTTTCTTGGTATTCAGATCTGAGTTCGATCAAGTACCTTCCTCGAGATATACAGGCTGGTTTCTAGCAATGGAGACGGCGATACAGTCGGCCTGCGAGTGTGCAAAGTGTCTGGCGTTTGAGGCAAAGTAAGAAAGTGGCCGTTTCTATTGGTGGGATGATCTGGGATCAGGCAAGTTCGCATACTTCAGTGGCATGTATCACGTGACTGACTGCTGTTGGTGCTAGAACTTTCGCAGTTCCATAGATTGTGCTATCACGTGTCGTGGTATTTTTGTATGGAGAAATGTATATAAAGATACTACTAACACTCCTCCAAGTGCAAAAGTCTGCAAATATCGGTATGAAACATTTCAAAATCGTACTCTCGGATTGAAAGCAGCTTGTATTATACAAAATACAGCCAATAATATCACTATATATTTTGTTGACTCACCAGAGCCTGTGGCTGCACCTGTGCAGTAGTGCCATGACATAAGCCAGCGCTACTCCCTTGGTAATCATGGCGATGTTGCAGAGGAAGCCCTGGGAAACTCTCCTTTTCTCCTTCTTGTTTGGCACCACCGACAACGCTCACAACGCTCACAACGCTCACAACGCTCACAACGCTCACAACGCTCACAAAGCACAACCTCGCCAGCACTGCCCATCAGCTCTCTGTCTGCCGTCTTTTCAGCGCCTCTGCTCTTTTGCAATACTCTGCCATCTACCCAGTTCCAAGAGAACCTCCCGATTCATACTTTGGAAAACAACCACAACCTTTCTATTGTGGCTCTCCGATTCCAATTTTCAGCTCTGAAAAAAAAAACCACCAAACTAGTGTTATAGCTTATTGCGCTCTACTAAACGCCTGAGACCGCTTTAAACAACAGTCAATTGCTCTCTCTCAGCTCTCAGACACAAACGTCCCTGATCTGAGGAAAGGAAAACTAGTCTAACCAGACACCCATCCCCACCAATCGTGCGCTTCAAGAAACTTCAGCAGCACGACACTCGGTGATTCCACCAATCCTCTTCCCGTTTTAAAGCCACCGCATTCGTGGATTCCCTTCAGGTTTAGGACAGTCCCGCTCTAAGGTACTGAAATCCAATAACCCCCAAAGTTTAAAAATTTTCAGCTTTCTACTGGCTCGCCTCTGCTTGTGCTTTATCTCTCTCAACCCACAACTTTTTTTTTTTTTTTTTTTTTTTTCCCTCGGTACTACCACACTTGACAACAACTACCCCCAATTTTCAGATTCCTTCCTGTTTCTGAAAACTTAAAAAACGCAATAACCGCCACCTGCGACCAATTTATAAATCGAAACTTCGTCGGTCGTTTAATCTCATTCTTCCACTTTTCCTGTCAATCGCTTTCTACCTGCGTCAAGGATTCTTTTTAGTTGCTTTTTCAAACCAGAGTCTAGCACTTTTTTTGCATCATGTCTGCTCCATTCTCCTATGCGTCGGCAGCTCGCCAGGCTCCTTCTTCTAAAGCGCAAACCGACTCTGCGCCAGAGTCTCCTTCCAACACCCCTCCTACTGCTGAAGTCGCCACCCCAGTGTCTTCTGCTCCCAGTGATGTGCCGTCTACCACTTCCCCCACAGACAACGCCACCACTGTGGCTGCAAGTACACCCAACTCTGCCCCTGCTCCCGAGCCAGAACTCCAGTCTGAAATTTCCAGCATAAGAGACAAAATCAGCCTCACCCCTGCTCCCATGCCTAAAGTGAATGCCTGGGGCGTCAAGCCGCCGACGGCCACCCCGAAACCTTCTTTGACGGCAGACGAACCACCTCTTGATCCCAGTCATTGGCCCAAGCCTGAAGTTGTTACTGAAAAGAGAGATCAGTCAGCTCCCACTTCCAACGGCAAAGGCAAGCATGGAAAAGGAAAATGGGTGCCTTTGAACGTCACTCCCATTACTACCAAACCCCGCCAGTCCAACAACAGCAACAGCAACAGCAACAAGTCTTCGCGCCCCAACAGCTCCCAGAAGACTTCTCAAAATTCTACCAACGGCCACAATAATAACAACTCTGCATCTACGTCTAATGGCGCTTCCAACAACAATGGGTCTGCGAACAAGAACCGTAACAAAAACTACACACCCAAGCCTGGTGCGCCAAAGAAGACTGACGCCAAGACTTCCAAGCCCTCGCAAAAGACTTCATCGGCACCTGTCGCTGGCAACGCCAACAAGTCTGATAGCTCAAAGTCCAAGGCTGCTCCTACTTCGGCCCCCAGTGCTCCTGGTAAGGGTTTTTCTGATAAGGGCTCAAAAGCTCCACAGTCGGTGTCAAATGGATCGCAACAGGGATCTGGTCCCTACAACAACTTCCAACCCAATCCTTATCACAACAACACTAGTCAGCAAAGGTCGCAAAGTGTTCCTAACCAAAACCAGTTCATCCCTCACAACAATGCGCGCCGTGCTTCTCAGCTTCCTTACACTCCCAAGTTTTTCATGCCAGACTACATGATGTACGCTCCCATGTTCAACGGCGCCGCGCAGTCTCCTTACGACGTGACCTTGTCCAACATTGCTTACCAGGTCGAATACTACTTTTCCGTCGAGAACCTTTGCAAAGACCTGTATTTGCGCAAGAACATGAACTCCAACGGTTGGATCCCATTGACCGTGCTTGGATCCTTCACGCGTCTTAAGAATCTCACCCGAGGCGACCTGAATCTGTTTGTTGAGGCTTGCAAGTGGGCACCTTCCGTCGAAGTGCTGGGTGACAAGATCCGGGCTCGCTACAACCACCAGTTCTGGGTCCTGGCTGCCGCCGAGCGAACTCCTGCTGGCCAAGACGAAGAGTCTCCTGCGGCACCAAAGCTTGTCTTTAACCCTGCCGACGCTGCTCCTTTTGTTCCCAAGGCCGACTCGTCTTCTGCCTAAGTAGCTTCATAGCCACTGATGTCTGAATTTTTTTTTTTCTTTTTTTTTTTTTTTTTTTTTTTTTTTTTTTTTTTTTTTTTTTTTTTCTCCCTTTTTTTTTTTTTTTTTTTTTTTTTTTTTTTTTTTTTTTTTTTTTTTTTTTGTCTAGCTTCTGTTTTCCAGCCATGTTTTATAATCTTTACGACTTTTTTTTTTCTTTTTCTATTCCATGCCTTTCTCCTGATCTGGAGTTCCATATTTATCTACTGTAAATAGTAAATACTAAATAATTACTGCTCGGCTTCTGAAATAATAATTGTAAACTGGTGTAAGTAATTGATGGTTGATTTGCTGGACATGTCATGGCCCCACCCAGAAGTAATCTTGCGCATATATGTAAAAAGCTAACGCTGCAGTACTTAGTTGCCAATATCTACCCCGTTTATTTCAACCCGCAAACGTTGACCGAAAATTGGTCAATAAAGTTGCCTTATCCCATCAATACATTGACATACGTGAATGGATGGTTACTTATACTCGTTTTTATTCGATTTATTTCATAGTTTTATTACTTTTTTTTGTGGCTCAATATTATTACTGCTATTTTTCAAATGGCGTAAACTTTTTTTCAAGGCTTTTCACCACACCAAGCCTGGCAAAAAACCAACCCTCATCACTGGTTGGTGGCCGGCCATGCTTGGGGCGTACTGCTGCCCGACACAGGTACGCTGTTGGGCGTTTGTTGTGGCGAGCCGTGGGTAGTAGTGCTGGTCCCCGGTGCAGCGGCGCCAGTTTGGTTTTGGGCTGAGTAAGACTGCTCATCAGCGCCGTAGTAGCCTCCAGTAGAGCCCGTACCAGTGTGACCCGGCTGGCCATATGCATTATACGAGTTGGCGTATCCACTGTTTGTATTGTTGCTATTACTGCTCTGCGAGAGAGGTGCACTGGCAGTATTAGAGTTGTATGAGTTGTTGGATGTGCCACGGTATCCGTGGTTAATGTAGTTTTGACCCTGGTTGCCGTACCCCTGGGCCTGGTTGTTATAGTTGTTGTAGTTGTTGTTGCCGTTATTCTGGTAATTATATCCTCCGCCTCGGCCCTTTTTGCCGCCATTGTAATACGGCTTGTGGTTGTTTTGTTGGTAGCCACCGTACTTTTGGCCCTGTGGCTGATGGTAGTTGTTATTGTTATAATTGTTTTGATGGCTGTTGTAGTTCATATTCTGGTAGCCGCCGTGATTATTGTTCTTGTAATTGCTCTGCGACCTGTCGTAATTTGAATGCGAATTTCCGTAGCTACCACCTTGGTTGTATGAATTGGAGTACCCAGAAGGCTGGAACCCCTGAGTTGAAGGAGCATATGAGAAGGATTGATATCGGCCATATGAGTTGTCATGAGACGAACCAGCGTTGGCGTGGCTGTTGTTGTTGTGTTGGTGATTCTGGTTACGACTCCAAGGCGAGCTGGATTGCCTTGGTCCGGTAGGGACGTTCTGAGTTCCAATCGGAGTCGAAGTTCCACTGCTCCGTTGGCTGACAGATGCAAACTCTGGCTCGTCGTCGTCGTCCAATGATTTCAAGGCATTGTCGCTACCAAAAATCTTTTCCCTAGCTTGCAGATACTTTTGTTCCCTTGTTCTATAGTCTTCCTTTGCTGGAGGTCCTGCAGAACGAGGATTCGCGTTCAAGTTCGTGCTGCTGCTTCCAGGTTTTGGGCTGTTGCTTGATGACCCAGATGGTGATGGGCTGTTGGCGCCGTTGGAGTCCGGCTCCTGTGGCCGCCGTTTGAGAATTTTAACAGCGGGCTTGGCAACAGGCTTGTTAGTAGCAGTCGTGTCATAGAGCTCGTATTGACTAGACGTATGGTTAGATATAAGGGCAAAAAAAAAAAAACACATGAAGTAACTTACATGCTGGTGGGCTCTTTGAGCACATCTTCCAAAGTGGGTTCCTATGAAAAGTCAGCAAGTGTGTCGTTGAACTGGTGAACAAAAATGGTAAACATACCGCCCTCTGGGTAGGGGTGACCCATTCGTCTCCAGTGAGAGGGTTGCTGGAGTCAGACATCTTTGACTGGCAAGTATTGCGCGTGAGTCAGTGGCTTCAGTGGCTCTATACAGAGAGGCCCAAAATCAGCCACGTAGTTGGGCGGAGGTGCACAGTATATTTGGACCACTTGGCAGTGGCTGTCGCGCTATCAATTCCAAAACTAGGTCTGTGACTTGGAGTAGGGGTCTAGCGTCCAAGCATGGGGGCGCTGGACTCTGAATGCCTTGTGCGGGTGTTGGTTGACTGCCTGGTCGGGGAGAAAAGAAAAGATTCTGGGCATGAAATAGATTTTTTCCTGTGCTTAGTAATGAACTTTACTTGCTGATTAATTATATACTGTGAGCCAAACCTGTCTGCAAGAACCGTTCGAGCGGCAGTGCCGACAGACGCGGGCAGATCTTGTGAAACATTTGAGGGCATTTGAAAGTGTTTCAGTAACTATAAATGATACTTTGTCTACCATTTAGTTGTTGTTTTGGTAGCGTGGAGGAATTTACTGCAGAATTGTCCAGGATCTTGATTTAAACCTCCTTGAAAGAACTTCGACTCTGCCCTAGAACGCTTCTTCTTGAGCTTTACTAGGTCAAATTGCTTTAGGATTTTTTTTTTTTTTTTTTTCAAACCCTTTAAATGTACTCTACAGCACAAACTCTGTCACTTCCAGCTCGTTGAAAACTCACATTTCCGCTTTCTTGGCCCCTTCCGCAACGTTGCCCTCGATCTTTTTTCTTTTCGCGCATTTCTTCTTCTCAATCACTCCACGACTCCACCATGTCCTGGTTGCCAGAGAACTACCTTGCGTTTGAACAGCACGTCGTCTATCTCTGCCTGGTCCTTGCCTGCTGCTGCCTGGTCCCCGTGCTGCTCATTGTGTCGCTGGACGTGGTTCTCTACGTGATCCGGCTGGCCCTGTGGAGAGTCAAGAACTTTTGCCTCAGAGTCAAGCGAGGGCTGAGTCGCCGCCCACCACCACCGCCCACAACCCAGCAACACAGCGATTCTAGAATAGATTATTTTCAAGAACAGGCAACGTCCAAAGCTCTAGAAAGTACCGACTTGTCTTCGGCCGGTCTCAAGCAACGGCCCCAGACCGCCCCGCCGTCGCGGCCCAGCACGCCCAGTTCAGAGGACTCAGGACCTGGCCTCACCAAACCCAGCATAAACCACTGCCACTCTTTCCCCATGGCACTCAAGGTAGTGGCTCTATGAACCGCTGCTGCTGCCGTTGCCTATTTCTGTGTCTCTGACTGGCTTCTTTGATGCGCGCTGAGCACTGTTGCCCACGCACATTTTTATTTATTCTATTTATTCTTCCACCTCAATTTCCTCTGCATCGTCTGCATCTTCTGCCACCATGTAGCTGCTTCCTATGTCGCCCTCTCCGCCTGCCTCAATCCACGCCTTTGCCCTGTCTTTGCCTTCCCCAGGTTCCCGTACAACCTCCCAAGTTGCGTACATTCTAGTCCTGCGTAGTAATCCACATCCCACCGTCTCACTTTTCCAACCCAACCTTGAATTTTTCGCTCAACCGTCCAATTTCCATCTCGATTTCCCTTTCAACCAACCAAACCAACCAAATCTGCAACCTACATAATCAAACTACAATGGCCGGAAAGTCTGCTGAACCCACTATGACCGAAGCTGTTACCCAGCTCGCCATTGCTCACTCGACCTCCATCCTCTGGACCGTCGGCTTCTTTGCCGCAGGCGTCGTTTTCATCAAGAGCTCTTTCATGGATAACTTGGCTCCTCAGTAAGTACAAAAGAAAAGAGATTCGTTTTAAAGACCGTACCTTGAAACTAACGCCTCCTCTAGGCTCTAAGTAACTTGACAACGTGTGTTTTGCTACTTTTATATTTATCTGTCACGACTCTTTTCTTTCCATTTGACCCCGATCCTGCTCACCTAAAACACCTCTTGCTTTACTTGGCCCCCGTTTGTACATAAAATATTATTTAGTGTCAAGAAATCTTTTTTTTTTTTTTTGCTACTTTGTTTTGCCCCCATAAGCTTGTCCTTAGTAGTACCTTTACCATACGAACTGTTTTAATGTCGACGTTTTTACTTGTGGTCTATTGTATTACTAGTACACTGGGCACTGAATTATTTTTGTTTATTTAAACATAGACGACTCCAAAGCACACTGTTTGGTTTGGAACTCTTGTTAACCAGTAGTCATCTGGCTCAGCAACGCACACTTCAGTTGGTAGTGGAGAGAATACCAACGAAGGCAGTCGCTGGAGTGTAGCAGTTCTGCCACTGTCCTTTTGGTCGCACTGGACATTTTCACCTCCAAAATAGAGTAAGGGCTTGGAGCATACTCTCATGCTTTCAACCGAGCTGGCGTCTGTAAGCGTAGCATCAGTTGTACTGTCACTCGGGCACGTCCGTAGTGTACTGCTGCTCGAACACGCACTAAGCTGACGTTCCTCTTCCTCAAGCCCGCTAGTTGGAGGCAAAAGACGGTCCCTCTTGAACCCCTTGCTAAGAATATCCTCGCTGCGCTGCATTTTCAACACGGGTCTGGCCTCCAAGGGTGGGGCTTCTCGTGCGCTTTTGGGCGTTACAATTGTGACACCCACATGGTGTTGACCCAACGCTTCTGAGTCACCTTTGCGGATGACCAAGGACTGGCGTCGCAGGCGGTGGGTAAAAGAGGAAATAATGCGAGACCGCAGGCTTGGAGATGGAGTGGGAGCGTTGCTTTCGGGAGCACGTAAAGGCGTTTTTTGAATAATGGGTGAGCAGGGTGCTAGTAAGTGTGGCTCTAGTGAGGGGTGACAAAGAGCTGAAGACTTTGGATCAAGAAACTTAGTCTCTGTGTATTTCTCCTTGGTCGTTCTTTCACCACTCTCTCGCATAATCGTATTAACACTCGGATTGCTCCTGCTCAGTTTGAGATACCGCTCCCTCGAGAAACTGGGGTATGCCAACTGCGGTGACCCCGAAAACTCGCCCTTCTCCAAAACAGGTGTGAGGCGAGAAAGAAAATTAGAAGAGGGTCCCAACAGTTGTGAAGCGGTGTCAGTGGAACTGGCGGTCAAGCGACTCAAATCGTTGCAAGACTGGGTGTGTGGCATGTTGGAACTCGTGTATGGGAGCCTTGAGGTAGGTGTTTTTGATGATTCTCTAAACGCGGCATGGCTTTTGGGAAAAGTTCGCGAGGTTTTTTTGGTTGTTGAAACTGTGGTGACTACTGTCTTGTGCGACGATGTATGTGTTGTGGTGATTGTTGTGACTGTCGTGGTGGTGGTTATTGGGCTATATGGGCCCTCGTTGTAGTGGGTAGTCAAAGGCGAATGCGCTGACCAGTAAGAAGAAAAGGCTCCAGACGTGCTGTAGTCAGTAAGGGACTTCTTGACGGTGTTGCAGGCTGGTATACTAAGAACTGCTTCGAGCGGGCTTGGGATAGCCCTGTGCCGTCTCAATCGGCGCGGCGAGATCACCTCAGGCTGTAAAGAGATCTTGTCGGGTCTCTGAGAGTAGATTCCCAGGCCCACTGTCTGTGCCGTCCTGTGAAGCTTCTTTTGCTCCCTGGATACACTCTTGAGTGAGCTCATTGATCGGCTGTGCGGTAGCGACGGGACTGGTTCGGTCATGTCTTTCCAAGCAAAACGAGCGCTCTTTTGATTTCTCAGCTCAAAGTCTCGAGCACACGTCGCATCCCACTCCACCTTTGGTTCTCCAATCCGAGTTCTGTAGTCATTTTGATGTGTTGACTTGTTTTGGCGGCCATTCGACGTTTTGAAAAAGTTGCTCATCCTACTCTGAACACCTGCGAAAAAAAAAAAAAAAAAAAAAAAAAAAAATTAGTTACTTTAGTTTAATTGAAAAAAAAAGTCACTAGTTCAGGGACTCAATTAATATATAACGGCCAAATCGTCCCTGATTTGTTTTGTTAATAGATCGCTGATATGGCACTTGTCATGAAACACCAGATTCAAAGCCTCATAAACCTCGAAGTAGGAAAACACCAACAACAGCACCAGGTAATAATGGTCATCTAACGAAACAATTCATCAGTACTTTTTATTTCTAACTGTCTTGTATGTCAATGTCTACTTTCTGAGATTTTTGAATGCGCTTTCAATGCACATTTTGATCTAAATTGTTAGCCCAAAAATATTCACAAAACAGCGTTACGGTTAACGCAAATGCACGCCTTACCTCTTTATAACTCATGATAATAACAGTCACGTCGTCTCTGGACATGAGCAAAATGTTTTCGTCTATTCCCGCGTCCAGCTTGTTTAGTGTTTTCAAAATGTGGCTCATGTCAAGCCTGCTTTTGCTGGAATTTTCTTCTTGGGAATTGTGATGAAACAAATAGTCGCGAAACAACTTGATGGGATGCTGCTCGCCAAATTCCGACAACATTGCGTTGGTCTTGTCGAGTTCTGGCCGGTCGGTCACAATGCCTATTTTGCTCAGTAGTCGCACAAATCGTCCATTCTCTAGTTCAGAGCTAAGCTGCCTTTCCACATAAGAGGTGTAAGACTGGGCGTCGTTGAAGCTTTCAAGAATGCGCTCGCTTGTCATTGCGATAATCTCTGACACGCTCTTGTCTCCGGGCGATAATATGTAATGTAACAAATCGGTTAAGGACTTTGAATATGACTGTTCAATAAATGCCTTGGCTTCATCCTGCTTCTGCGCGAAAACAACTGAGCTCGTGCCTAGTTCCAAAATAAGCTTGCCGAGTTTTTGAATATCTTCTTGCTGTAAGGTGCTTATCGTCTGCGCGTGTTCGTATTGTAAAACATCAAAAATCCCGGTACAGTTCAAACGGATTCGGCCTTTGCCAGTCTGCAAAATTCTAGAAGCGTCGAGGGTACGCGCTGCAAGTCCGTTTCCGTGTACTTTTTGCAAAGCCGAAACAATTTGATTGACATAACTCCACACTACTTTTTCGGGAATAGCCACAGAAACACCCACGTCTTGCAGGAAGTGAATGTCAGTCAGCGTTTTGCTCATGGGGTAATAGTCGTAAACAAAAATTAATGACGAGTCGCCAAACGCGCGGGTCGTGAAAGCTTCGAGTAGCGCCACAACACAAGCCGTTTTGATTGTATTCCAAACTTGGACAACGCTTATTGATTTTTCGTTTGTCAACCGATAACCTTCAATTCGTCGCAAACAGTAAACACGACCGTCTCGGTTAGAGATCGCGCGATACGTCCAAGTAGGATACCCAAACGCCTTTGAGTTGGGTTTGTTTGTATCAATAGGCACCAATGAGTGGTACACATGAACGTACTCTGACAGGTTGTTTTCTTTCCGCGTTTCTAGTGAGGCGACTGTCCGTTGTTGGAGATCGTCTCGCAAATTCGGTGAAACAAAAACATTAGACGGTGTTGGTTGAATTTCAGCTGGTATGCTCAAGTGGTACGGCAGTGGATATGTCGAGTGATTGCTAGAATAGTACATGTCGGAGTACTGCAAGTCGTCCGTCTTTCATGTGAGTTAGTGGACACTGAATTAATTGAAGTGTTTGCATACCATTGAGTCTTCATATTCCATTGTTGGTGCCGACGACGGGGCTTTGAAAGCTGAGCTTCCAGGGCTATAGAGCTTTTCTGGACTGAATTTAGGCGATCTAGCTTGTTAGAGATTGCATAACTGGAGTATCAGGGAGTGCTGCTACAAACCCATTAGAACCAGAGGTGCCGTTAAAATCTAGAGGGGTTAGGCATGGATCACGTTCAAAAAGGCGCGGGCATACTTTTTGGAATAAAAGGAGAGATCTCTGCAAATTTCGGTGATGGTGCATCTTGCTTTGCTGCGGTAGCAATATTCGTGAAAGACGGTGGTGTGAATGACGGAGACTCCGCATTGAGCTTTCGTTTAAAAATAGGCCTGATGTTGTTAGTAACATGCAGCAGTAATTGATAACAAGGGATAGCGTACGGTACCGGTGATTGCGGCACTGCACTCGACGTCACCGCTGATTGCTGCTGTTGTTGTTGCTGTTGCTGCTGCTTTAGTTGACGCGTGTTAGCAATTAGGTCCGGTCGGCAGACGTTGAGCATGGACTTACTGAATCGTGTTTGAACACGCACCCCTTGTCGGCATACTTGCAATACCCATGAATCAAAATATTTCGGCATGGTGTATTGCCTGCTTGGAGGTGCCCCAGAACCAATTTCGGCTGAGGATTTGAGTTCACCATGGCTCGATGGTTTGGTGAAATGCCTAGGATCGCGAGTTTAATTGATTTAATGGTGGTGAACAGAAAGTCATGTGACCTCTCCATAGAAAAAAACTTGGGCTTAATTACCGTGGATTGCAGGCTTACAGCCTAGACACCGATCGAGACATTGATGGCTATTTATTTGCTTCTATTTACTTTATTTTACAAATCAACATTGATTTGAGCAGCACGATTAGCGCGAATCCTGTTGGCATTTGCCTCTGCCTGATCCTGCCCAGTGAACTTACCCCAGTTCTCATTTACCCAAATAACGAAAAGCTCCCACAGGTTCTTGGGGAACTCGATATAGCTTCGGAGCACAAACTTGAGAGCAAACATGAAATTGTCAAATTCTTTTTGGTTGGGGCCGCGGGTGTCCTTTGGCAAAATAGGGATGGCTTCTTCCTCGTAGTAGGACTGTGTGCCTTTCGACAGTTCTCGGAAGTATTCAACGGCCTCAATGGACTTGGATACCCGGTCAAATGTGTTGATTAGAGAAACCAGCTCAGACCGCGTCAAGCTGGCCATGAGTTCTTTGCTCTTGGAGTTGTCGGCATCATTTTCATCCAACTCGAAAACGATTTTGAGAGCAGTTCCATATCCACTGACTTGAACTTTGCCCCAGAGGCGGCATCTGTCGCATCCGACACAGTCCATAAGTTTAGAAACTTTCTTAAATCTGTGTCTAAACTCCTCTTTCAGAGCAAGCGCTTCTGGGGAGTTGAAGATCTTGGTCTCATTGAACATGCGAGAGTCTCTGTTGGCAGCACGGGCTAAAAGCAGGACCTGCTTTCTAGTTGCCTGGTCGTACCCACTAGCATCTGGGCAAAATTGAATGTCGTCAATGTAGTTACGGAGCTTGGCCACAGCGCGCGATACTAGTGCGTAGTTGAAGTAAAGGTTTGAAAGACGGTCTGGGTAGTTTCCAACACGGGAGACAAAGGTAGGTAAACTGGGGCCCCAGGTACCGCTCGAGGTATTGAGGTAAGAGTAAGAAAGATGCGTAGAGACACTTGAGTGGAATCCAGATATTAATCGAAAGAAAAGTCTGTGTTCAATGTCTTTATCACTCGATTCAGTGTCGTGATCCTCTTCTCCGTCATAACCAAAGCAGTTCTCGTTGTATAAAGAGCTCCACAGTACATTTGCATTGGGTCCTGAGTAGCCAGTGTATCTTTCGGGGTTGTCAGGCAAGGAAACGTAGCTTCCGTCGTTACCTGCTTGCTGCTCATCTGGCTCACAGTAGTCCTTTGTAGCGCAGTTGCTTCTGATACCATGCTTTCCTAACAAAAGGCCACCTTTTTCGTTCACACAAGACAATTCCACATCGTCATCAATTTCGTTGGCAGAAGAAGACGCCACGGAATCCTCGGCGACTTTTCCTAGTGATTTGGCCTTCCAGATGTCGGGCAACTCGCTCTCGTCGTCAATTGTGTCCACTGCGCACGCCCGGTTTCCGCATGTTGCACTGTCATCGCTGAAAGGACAGTTGTCGCCGTACAAGTCTAAGTAGTAGTACTTGAAAAAGTCGGTTTTGACAAGTTTCTTGAGTAGAGGCCGAACGACATGATTTGTGTCTTCCACTGCCTGGAACGTGGCGCCACAGGCATCTTTGATATCACCATTAGGGACCTAAACTGCGTTAAAAAAAAATTGAATCAGAATCAATCAACTGAGTGGTTACTTACAGCACAAATGCTCGGGTTGATGAACCCAGGTGCAGGTTCCGAGCTCTCTGTAGCTACCGACACGCTTGAACATGCCACTAACAATAGTGACAGTCTTTTCAACAGCATAGTGGCTTCTTCTTTCGCGGTTAAATTTGATTCTTCAAGATTCGCAAGTAAGGAACTTCTCAAGACCTGTCTTTCCGATGGCACCAAAAAGACAAGCACGCCAGAATCAGAAACTGAAGAAAGGTAAAGCGTTAGTAAAAGTTTCAAGCCTGCGTGGAATCTTTCGCAAGTAACCTGACTTGGGACAAATCCAGGCGGAATCCAGGCGGATGCTGATGTGTTTGTTACGTAACCACTTTTCCACAGAACCGGTGGAAAGGCTACCGGAACAGAGCGATAAGCGTTGGAGACTGCTGGGAAAGAGGAATTGGAAAAGTAGACGTAGTAGAAGTGCTTGGAGTGTGTTTGTATTCATTTGACTAGGTGTGTGGCTCGTGGCCAGGGGATTGCGCGTTAAACACTTGCCGCTGGTACAAAATGAATCGCAGACGGAGCTACCACACGCCCTGTATTTCGTGAGAATATCTCTTCATACGCGGACTAAGAGACCTGTCTAGTTTTCTATATCTACGCTCGTTTAGTTCCACCTACCTCTTTGAAGACCAAGGTCCGGGCTGAAAACACCAGAGTTGGGCCCTTGAACTAGTTACTAGTGCTAAGTATGGTGCGGCTCTCTTATCCTGATTAGGTTATTTTCATTTGGGAGTTTTGCAACTTTATTGGGAAAAAAAATTTTATTTCGGTTTTATTCTCTTTACCAGACAGTTCAAACTCGAAAGTCCAACAAGTATACACAATGAGCCAGTCAGACGCTGAATTAGAGAACAAGAAGAGACCTTTGGTCGAGGATGAAGATAAGGAGGCTAAGAAGCACAAGTCCAAGGACGTGAAGGAAAAGAAGGACAAGAAGGACAAGAAGGACAAGAAGGACAAGAAGGATAAGAAGGAAAAGAAAGACAAGAAGGAAAAGAAGGAAAAGAAGGACAAGAAAGAGAAGAAGGAAAAGAAGGACAAGAAAGAAAAGAATGAAGAGTCTACCAGCGAGGTTGCTGCTCCTGCCGCTTCTGCTACTCCAGTTAGCTCCTCTTCCAAGTACGTCCAGTCCGACGAGCTTTCCAACGTTGCCCAGTCCAAGATTGACGACTACCTCAGCACCAACTTCATCAACGTTGAAGACTCGCAAAAGCTCAACTTGCGCCCTCTGCTTTCTTTCTCTCAAGTCACTCTTGACTCTCGCATTCACAAAGTTCTTTCCCAATTTCCCAGCCCTACTCCTATCCAAGCCGTGTCGTGGCCCTACCTCCTCTCTGATCGCGATGTCGTCGGTGTCGCTGAGACCGGTTCCGGTAAGACATTCGCCTTTTCCGTCCCTGCTCTTAATCATTTGCTGAGAAACCCTGGCAAGAAGGGTGTCCGTGTTGTTGTTGTCTCTCCCACCAGAGAGCTGGCCATGCAGATTTTCGATAACCTTACACAGCTCACCAAGGCCGTCAACATGCACGCCGTTTGCATTTACGGTGGTGTCCCCAAGGAGCAGCAGCGCCAGGACCTTCTTAAGGCTAGCATTGTCGTTGCTACCCCTGGTCGTTTGAACGATCTGATCAACGAAGGCTCGGCCGACCTCTCCAATGTTGACTTTTTGGTCCTCGATGAGGCTGACCGTATGCTCGAGAAGGGTTTTGAGGAAGACATCAAGAAGATCATTGGTGCCACCAACTCCCAGCCTGGTGAGCGCCAGACTCTCATGTTCACTGCCACCTGGCCTCCTCAGGTCCGTGAGCTTGCTCTCACTTTCATGAAGGACGCCGTCAAGGTTTCCATTGGTGAGACCGACGAGCTTGCTGCCAACAAGAGAATCACACAGGAGGTCGAAGTCGTGGACCCCCGCCAAAAGGAGCAAAGAATGCTCCAACTGCTCAAGCAACACCAGAGCGGAAGCAAAAAGAACGACAAGGTTCTCATTTTTGCATTATACAAGAAGGAAGCTTCGCGTGTTGAGCGCTTCCTGCAACAGCGCGGCTTCCACGTCTCTGCCATTCACGGTGACCTTTCCCAGGAACAGCGTACCCGTGCCCTCAACGAGTTCAAGTCCGGCGCCTCCAAGATTCTGCTTGCCACCGATGTCGCTGCCAGAGGTCTCGATATCCCCGCAGTCAAGGTTGTCATCAACCTTACGTTCCCGCTAACTGTTGAGGACTACGTCCACAGAATTGGCCGTACTGGTCGTGCTGGCCAGACCGGTCTTGCCATTACGCTCTTCACCGAGCACGAGAAGCATTTGTCGGGTGCGCTGATCAACGTCCTGCGTGGTGCCAACCAGCCCGTCCCCGATGAGCTCCTCAAGTTCGGTGGCCACACCAAGAAGAAGGAGCACAGTGTTTACGGTGCTTTCTTCAAGGACATTGGCACCACCAAGAAAGCCACCAAGATCACCTTTGATTAGTTGATTTTTCATTGGGGTGATTATCTAGAAGACGAAAAAAAGTTGTGTAAATTTCTTGTCATTTTGTTTGTTTTGTTCATGTTGTTGTTCCTTGTTTGTGCTACAAATATAAAATTATTAGAGTATTTGAAACATTGTACTATATTTATATACTCAAGGTTGTTTGGAATTATTGTGGGCAGCTCGTCGGAACGGTATTTGCCGGGAGCTGGTGCTTTGTTTTTGTGGACGTTAAACACGCATCGCATGTAATAGCAGGTTTGAAAGTATAAACAAAAACGCACTTCAATCTACGCCAAAGGCAAGTATACTTAGGGAAGTCGTGAAATGAAAATAGATTTATCAGATGTAAGGAGTGATTTTTGACAGTGCTAGCAATGGACTCTTACAATATGCATCATTAATTTTTGGGGTCGATGGAATTAGAGTCTACATGAAGTCTATTGAAAGTCGCCAAAATCGTCGTCTGCATTTTCAGCAGCTGCAGGGGACTCCTTCAGTCTAGAGCGGTCGTTGGCAGGCGGTGGTGGTAGCAGTGCAATTGGGTCGTCTTGCTCGTCTTCTTTCGATTTGGCGATGCTCGCACCGCCTTTCAAGTTGATGTGGATTTTTTCGCCAGCCCCCAATGAAAAGTCTTCGGCGCTTTTGGACTCTGAGTCGTCATAGAGAGGTGCTGCATGTCTGTTGCAATATATGTTAGTATATGGGACACTTCAAAATGTGGGTGAAAGACTTACTTTTTAAAGTCTTGGAGTGCCAAGTTGAACTCGAAAGCTTCGCTTCTATCCTGGAAGCCCAGTCCAAGTGTCGCACTTTGCGTTCCATTTACGACTCTAATCGCAAAATAGCGCGCCGAGTCTGCAACCTAAATCGATACCTATTAGCACTGGACATTTCATGTTGTGAATGCTGGACTTTTGTTGCGCACTTACAGCGTCCACGCCTTTCCCCTCCTTTGAATAAGGCGCCGATGCAAACAGTTCGCCTGTGGTTTCGTCTTCCAATCTCAATTCGCATTTAACGTCCGAAGAGTCGCTGTTAAGGTCCGAGATCTCGACTACCTTTAATCGGCCTTCCCACAAGGGATTGCTGACGTCCCATTCATTTGCGCGGTAGCCCCTTGAGATGGATTTCAGGGGAGGAATGCCGTAGATGTATACTGGTGAGTTTATGAACAGAATTGACTCTATTTTATCGTCTGAATGACTGGCCATGGTGTAAGACTGTGTTGAAATATTGTGCTCGTCAATTGAAAGTAGAGAAGTAAGTGAAATGTGTTTACTTCCGCTCCTTCGGCTAAAAAGTGTATTGGGACCAAAATTAGGTCCACATTAATTCAAGGCTGGTCACAGAACTTTAGTAAGACAGTCGTTCTGATCAAGAATAAATTCAACACTACTTGAAATACATAATTACTCGGTGGTATCCATAGTATCAGGAGCAGGCTCGTCGCCACCCTCAGTAAGGGCAGACTCGGCAGGTGCCGAATCAGCTTCAGCAGTTTCAGTGGCGGCTGGCTCAGCAGCGCCAGACTTTCTAGAAACAGAGTCCAGCTTCTCCAACCAAGGAACAACAGAGTCCTCGTCTAATTGCGTGAAGGGAGTGTCGACACCAACATAGGCGATACTCGTGTTCTTCAACGTCAACTCCTTGTCCTGGGCCAGCGTATCTCTAAGGGCGTTCAATCCGTGAACAATGAGCTCTTCTAACGAGCTGTCGGCAAACTCTTCAAAAGATCTTTCTAAGTATGTACGAGCAGCCTGAGAACGGGCACCAATGGCAGTGCCCATGTACTCCAGCACGCTACCACTGGGAAGGAACTCGTACAAGTGAGGACCGCTCTCGTCATGTCCCACAATCAACAAGCCAACACCGTAGGGTCGTCTTCCGTACTGCTGAGTATTAGTCTGAGCCTTATCGGCAATTGAATGGACAGCTCTCGAAACTGCAAGTGGTCGGTTGTAAACTAGTTTCGAGGACATGCTCTGTTGTCGCAAAAAGTTGGAAAGAATGCGGGCATCAGGAGCCAGACCAGCCAACGCAACACCCAAATGGTTGTCAATGCGAATGATTTTTTTTTGGTAAGATCCGAGCTCTTCTGTGTTTCTCTAGAATTTGGTGTCAATTGCTTGCTTCTTTTTGAAATTCCTTACTTTGGATCGTTGTTGCCGTTGTTGAGACTTACCTTTAACGCCACCAAAACAGCATGAGTCTTGGAGACAAGACCAACCGAGGCAGAACCCTGCTTAACAGCTTCAAGCGCGTATTCGACCTGGTACAGACGACCAGTGGGCGAGTATGTCACCGCGTCGTTATCGTATGAGTTTCTAAACTGCCCGAGGGTTAGCATAATGCCTTCAATTGAGAAAACGCATGGTTGAGATAAAAAAATGGGCATACCATGAGGAGTGTAGGTAAGATAGATCAGCTGAAATGAAGGGCGTCAGTCAATTGAGGCCGTGGATCGGTGGAGGAGAAGTGGTGGAGGTGGAGCGCGAATAGAGAAGGTGTGGATTTGGTTGTTTGGTGGCGATGAAATTTCGTATGGGAGAGGTAAGGGCAAGGGTTGGTGCTGGACGTCTCGACTCGGCATAGTTCTGGGTGCACCATACAAATGTGCTACACAGCTAGCTGTACATTGAATAAAAACAATGAGACCTTGCAGCTACATGATAATTCAC
The DNA here is from genome assembly GCA_030566025.1 of Geotrichum cucujoidarum. Classification (NCBI taxonomy): domain Eukaryota; kingdom Fungi; phylum Ascomycota; class Dipodascomycetes; order Dipodascales; family Dipodascaceae; genus Geotrichum; species Geotrichum cucujoidarum. The sequence goes on along the minus strand of JAJMHN010000003.1, from coordinate 113,093 downwards.
AAGATGTTTGTTTTCTAGAAGAGACGATGCCGTGAAACGACTGAGTCAAATACCTCCACGTAGTTGTTGGTAAGGCGCCATAATGCGACACAAACGAGGACGGCCATCTTGCGTAGTGCGCGGGGTTCTGCTCCGACTCGGCCTGAACCTCGCGACGGGGAAGTTGAAGCCGGCATGACGTGAGCTTTTTTGTTTGCGAGTTTGCCGCTCTCCAGGACCGCCGCAAAAAGCTTACCTGGCTGAGGTTTCTGATATCTGATCTGACGTTATTTTGAAGTTGCCCGACGCACGGCTGAAACAAGTTTCCCTTGTCAGGCAACTGACTAGAACTTCTTTAATCTATTTAAACTCTTGAATTGCCACTTGAATCTTCATTATAACACCAATTTCTCCTTACTTTCATACATTACAACAGACAGAAGCAATATTCGACTCTCCAATGTTTCCTGAAAAGGCATCTTCTTCCAGCAACAGCTCTGAGGAAGAGCAGCAACTCCGTCCCATTAGCAACTTGGTGGCAACCACCGACCGCATGCTGGACCGCTCGTTCCACTGGGTGACCAACAGGTGGTTCTCTTCGTACGACAAAAACTGGACTGGCGACTTTGAAGACACCTTTGCGTCCAGTTTCCCCACTTACTTCTGGGGCCAGCGTGAAAGATTCAAGGACAGCTGCCATCGAGGTAGCTGGAACAGCAAAAAGCTGGGACAAAACCCTGAAATCGTCGGGGGCGTTTCCGAAGACGGCTCGTCGTGGATCCTTGGTGGGTCCGGACCAGATGGATCTAAAGAAGCTATTGCTTTAGACAGGACCAAGCCAACAAACCTGTGGGCTTTCCCAGTACCCACTACCAGCCAGCATGACAAGTGCAAAGAGCTTGAGGGACAAGGTGTTTGGACACCAGAAGGCGTTTGGCGATGCCTCTTCCCTTTGGACAAGCGCCAGGTTGAAGTTCAAACCAACAAGGGGAAACCTGGTAGTGGCGCCAAACTCGAAGACCGCAAGTTGTTTGGAGACTATACCGCGTACATGGACTGGAAGTCAGCAATTCGCAAGGCCATGCGCACCAAGGAAGAACAAATTCGCCTGGAGAAGAAACTTCAACACGAGAAAGCTGTTGCCGAGCACGAGGCAAGGGCTCAGGCTGCCCTCGAGCGACAACAACAGGAGTTCAGGAAGCAAGAATTGAAACGCCAAGAGCAACAGTACCTTGAAAACGAGCGTTTAGCCCAGCTCAGACTTTCTCAACTTCAATCTGAAAATGAGAAATGGAAGAGCGCGCAAAGCGCCAAGTTTGACGAAAGCATGGTTCATGAAGCTAGATGGGACAATGACTCCTACAACCCCAAGAGACCCGTCAAGGCACAGGTTGCAGAAGTGTCTCCTGGAAAGGAAGTAGTGTCAACGACAACAGTGAATGAAACTTTTATCAAGCAGGATGGCACGTCAGAGACCAAGAAGACCGTCACCACGCATTTTAAGGACGGCACTTCATCTGTGACTGAAAATGTGTCGTCCAGCAGAGATCAGTCAGGCAATAGCAAAGGCGGTTGGTTTTGGAAATAAGTGGTAGCAGCAATGAAGCCCATGAATAGGGCCAGAAATAAATAAAACCTCCCCAGATGTGTATTTAAGTTCAATGAAATAAAAACTAGGTTGAGAATGAAAACTGATGTGAATAGGAGGGTGTATATGGCCACATTCACTCAAGGTCGACGTTCATTTCATTCATTACTTCCGCAATAGTAAGGCCTCGACCTTCGGCGATTTTTGCAATGAGGGCAGTCGAAATGTCGCGTACTTCGTTGTAACTCTTGAGAACGGCAATATGCCTTTTCACAATCTTGTCAGGCCCCTCCCTAGGCCTGTTAGAAAAACGAACAATGATGGGCAGTTGTAGGCGCTGACTTACTCTAACGTAGAAGTAATGGCATTGTACTCTTTTTGCATGTCTTCGAGCTGCTTTCTCTTGTTTTCAATGCGCTTTTCAATCGAGCCTCTGTTTCGGATAAACCTGTCTGGCGAAGAAGCAATGTTGGATGTCTGCATTGTGTTTTCTCGTAGATTATAAACGCGTAAGTGATGATTGATACGTATTCAGTTGAAAAAGGTGCACTGCAAGAGAAAAAGATGGGTTTTACGAGCGGTTGGGTTTGTTTTGAAATTTCAGGGCTTGAACACAGCACTAATCCACAACATGCAGAATGTAATGCTGATTGAAACATGATACTCTGCAGCAGGCATGGATCACCTTCCATCTCCATTCTGCTTCATCACGTTGAACTGCAGGCTTCTTTTCGGCATTCTGGGCTGCCATGGACAGCTGAGTGGCTTTCAGTTGTTGAGCATGACTACACAAGACAAGGCTAACGAGACGACCATGATTAACGCAAAAACTCTACGCAAGGCATCTCAGATAAGCTGTTCAGAACCACTGGAAAGTTAACTAGTGACTTGTTCACGGCATACAACTCTCTCGAGATTTTTGCGGCCTGCAAGCGTGGCATCATTACATTACAGGCTGAGGCTTTGCCAATCCGGCCCATCAATCATGAACGGCATGCATAAATAGCTAACCTAACCAAATGTGACAGCCTAAAGACTGGCTATAACTCAGCAACGCTTGTGAAATCATCGGTGGGCACATTTTGAGGGGGTCTGGCGGTGCCGAGGGAGCTGTGACACGTCACGTACTAAACTTACAGCAGTTTAGGACAACTGCGCTCAAAAGAAGAGAACCAAATGGGCCCTCTTTTGAAAAATGCGCTGGCGGTGATAAGTAGGGCACTTTACCCAAATCCAGAATTATCCGGTCAAGTACAGACCAGTGGGCTTGCGCGACGAGGTGGGTCTGTGGGCATGGCGTAACCAAATTGGTACCGCGTACTCACCCAAATTAACCAAGTTGGTCTGCTTTTTCCCCAGAACAAGTAAGGGGCGACATTGGTTTGCCAGTAACCTACTACCGGCCAGTTTTGGGCAATACGGCTTTCCAAAGCTCCAACCGCCATGATTTACCACAGCCTTTTCACCACTTTTCCGCAGCTTTTTCAACGATTCCCACCGTCTTGACATCGTGTCGTCTACTTCATGGTGGGGCTACTGAGCGGACTGGCGCTCAATTGGATTTTGAAATTTAAGTAGGGCCCGCACCCGAAGACTAGTTCGATACTTGCCCAACCTACTTTACTCAAGCGCGGGTGAGAAGGTCTGTCTTTGCTCGTTATCGAGTTTACGCACGGCATCCGCAAAAGTGGTCAGGCCAACTTTTTCAACTTGATGAATTAGACTCGCTGTTTATTCGAGCCATGGGACAATATCTCTTCGGTATTAGAGCATTACAGAGGACGATTATAGGAAGAAAGATAAAGCAGATAACTGAAGAGTCTTTTTTTTTTTTTTTTGGCACTCCTTATTCATTATTTAAAAAGGGACCGAATTCTTCTTTTTTTTTTTTTTCTGTTTTATTTCAGCCAATTTTTTTTTTCCGTCAGAAGGTTCAACGTCTGTGCTTGATCACTTACATCGCTTAACCTTATGTCAACCACCCGCAACACACATACTGCACATGAAACTCGGACAAAGTTTTTCTTGTTTTAATTCCACTCGAGTTTTTCTTCTGTCTTCTGACCAGTCACTTCAATTCCGGATCTCTCCTCTTCAATCAAAGCGTCGCAAAAACTTTCAATCGCCATGTATAACATGTACAATCCTTATGGTAGGTGGAGTTGGTCCTTTTTTTTTTTTTTTTTTCTGCATGCTTTCTTTTTTTTGTCTTTTGCCCTGAACTTTTAAACCGTTTTATTTGCTCCCCTTGAAGCTTTTTTCTTCTTCTCTTCGTTCCTTTTCTTTTCATGCCGAATTACTAGACATTATCTAACGATGTTTATGACAATAGTCCCTCCCGGGCCTCCGATAAACGTCCCGAAGAAGGTTATTTCTAAAGGGTCGATATCGACGGTTTTAAATAAACGCGTTTCGTGCCTGAAGTACCTGAAAAACGTGTAAGTTGGTTGATACTTTTTGTGCCTTGGCAAGGATACTAACGCTTGAAATCAGACAAATCGGCAAAGAGCCCTGGCTAGACACCTCATGCATCCCAAGGCATAAATGGGGCGACATTTACGCCGCAGAAATGTAAGTATTGTTTGCCAACTCACAGGCAATTTGCAGGTTTCTAACGTTGAACAGTACCAAATCCTACTTTGCGTTGGGACTGAACTTGGCCGCACTCGAACCTAGCCAATATGCATCACTGCACGAATACCTTTCGGCTCTTCAAGTTGTCCTTACTTACTTTGATCTTTACGACACTCAGCGAGCATACGACCATTCTAGCAAGCAAAAAAAGAAGGCCAAAAAAAGCCAACCACCAGCACTAGAGGTGTTGCCAAAAATGCCCAAGATTTCACCGACGCCTTCAGAATTTTCAGGAACGACGCTGGCTTCATCTTCACAAAACTCGCCAAGTCAAACCAAGTCGATTTCAGGGAAAAGCTTTCGGTTGTTTAGAAAGTCAAGCAGGATCACCGACAAGGGTTCGTCTGAGGAACCTAAAAAGCTGGGCCATAAAAAATCAATCAACTTTGGCAGTTTGAAGCCAATACCCAGACATACCCAGCCAAAATCTGAACCCGTCCTTACTGAGCCCTTCCTCAGTCTTTCTTTGGATAACTATGACGACGATTTCAGTATGGGCGACTTCATTACGCCAAAGGAAACGGCCAATTCAATTGGTACCGGTTCCTCTGGCCAAAAATCAACACACACGAAACGGCATTTTTTCAGCTCAGGAAAAGATGTGTCAAATGAGAGCTTTCCTTACAAACAAGCAAACATGATGCCCTGCAATCGGTCAAACTCGGTCAATGGAACCGGAACCTACTCAACGGGCGCCAAGAAGGAATTTTTCGGAAACAGCAAGGCAAACCATTCAAGTATCACTGAGAACCAAATGACTGAGCCAGATATGATACGCGGATGCATGAGACTCCCAAATGCCCAAACCATCATTGAGAATTTGGTTCTTGTTGACGAAACTGACCTTCCTTTTGTTCCCGATACGGTGGAGAGTATCGTTACTCTTCTGGATGTGCTGATTGGAATGTATCGGTCCATTCGTGACGCATTGGAGCCGTCGAGTTTTGATTATGGAGATCTTGTGCGCCTCGATGTCATGCTTGTGGCGATTGAAGAGCTGGTGATGCGCTTGAGTATAAGTGATGAGATTATTGCTTTAGACTCGCTATACTCCCACCGGTCTGCAAAAATCGCCTCAAAGCCGTTACGAAGAGACCTCATTCAGAGAGATATCCTGAGGATCACCTCGTTGGGGCCCAGCTTGATTCACAAGGCCACAGGTAAAACCAAGGCCGATGAAAGCAAGAAAGTAGTTGGCATGACCCAAGCAACGTTTTCGTCGCCCTATGTGAGCTCAGTGAGCTCTTGAAAAGATGTTCACAAAATTTAATGACAATCACGATTTTATGTTTTTATTTTGTTTTCCATATAGTTAGAGGTTTAATAATTGTTTTTCTTTGCTTTATTCTGTCTGGCCATCCATGATTGTTGCTATTTGCAGTACTGCTTCGAGTCGATAAGTACAAGAAGGATACGAGCTTTTGGGATTCGGGATTTGGAGCTACTTTTCAACGCGTCTACCAACTTAGTTACTTACCTACTTACATACGGCTTGGAAATTTTGCACCTTTAAAACATGACACAGCTACCCCCATCACAGCTCAACTCTCTGGCATCAGCAGCACAGTACTATGCCTACATTCAGTCCCTAGATTCAGACACTGACGAACGGTCAGTCGTTTTGAGTACGGCAATTCACCAAGCTGGCCGGATACTCAACATTGACCAGCCGGTAACGTCAATCGCCATCATTCTATTCCATCGCTATGTGATACTCAATGCTTCGAACGCGAGAGACAAAGGTTACAGCCAAGGACTGAGAGCAGCGGCAGCAGCAGCATTATTTATATCTTTGAAGAAGGAGCAGAAATACACCTCGCTTGCACTCGAACCTCTACACGTCTTGGCCGTTTACAACCATGTCCTGGCCAATCCAACACTACTTTTCGGTCCTCAAAAAACAGAAATCAAGCAGCAAGCAACAGATACGAATGCAGCAAAAGAGGTCACACTGCCCGAGCTCTACACGGCGGAAATGGAGCTGCTAGCAAGCATGTCTTTTTCGACACAAGTCGTGCTTGCTTTCAGTCTAGCGCTTTCATACATTCAAGTCCTACAGCTTGACTCCCATGGCAGCAAAAACGACACCAGTTTCTCAAATGCCGTTTACACCCTGATAAACACGGCCACGTTAGCGGCGGCACCGTCCTTGTACAACGTGCACCAACCCAACACAATAGCAACCGTGGCCATCTATCTCGCCGCTGCCGAACTGCAGATGCCCGTCACCGAAGATACGGAGTGGTGGCAGGTGTTTGACGTGCAGAGCGAGGACTTTGGACACTGTCTGGTCATGGTTTGTAGCGCGCTGGAAAGACTGAAACAGCTGTCAGAGAAGTCTCCATCAGAACTCGTTGGCTTATGAACCCTGGACCAGGTTTCAAAGACGGGCGACTTCCTAATCTCCACTTACTCAACGCGCTCAAGCATAGCTAGTATTTAAAGTGTTGACTTACTTTCAACAAAGAAGGTACAGATCTTGGATAGACAGTATTCAATTGATACTTAATCATCATTCAGCGCTGCAAGCTTCAAAATCACATACATGTAAAGTGCACAACGCGCAACGCAGCTCCTCGAAAACGAATAATTCACTCGAGTTATTGAACTTTTTGTAACAGACGCGTTACATATTCTGGCGACGCGACTTGTTCAACCGCGCGCCGAAGACTGGTCGAGGCACTGCCGGACAAACAAGTGCCGCTCGTCTTCCGTGTAAAAAGCGCGCGTACGCGGCGCCGCCGGAGACACTGGCGCATTCATAGACATTTTGTTATCCTTTCTTCTGTAGTATTTTACTTGGTATCGTTGCAGAAGAGATGAAGAAGTTCTCGCTCAAGCCCCATCGTCGCAAGGGCCCATTCCCTGGAATGCGCCCGGGGTTATCAGTGCTGATAAGCCGTGTAGGGCGCGTTCATTTCGCGAGCAAACTCAAACGCGAGCCTGTGGAACTTGGCGACATTCGACCCTATGTCGTGAAACCTCAGCAAGGCCAGAAACGCTATGAAAAGCGAACCGACAACCAGCACATCCTATGGCTTATTTGGCACCAAGTTCCTACAGCGGGTCTCAGTTAGTGGAATGGCTCTAATTGGTAGAGCCCGCTCTGATCTCTTGTCAAGAATGACAACGATTCCTTGCCAGCAATGACTTGCTCACAGGGATTTAGCAAATTAGCACAACTGAAGTCTAAATTGCAAAAGTTTTACTTGGCATTTGAGATTTTTTTTTAATTACTTTTTACTTTTTTTTTAACCTAAAGCAATTTTTTTTTTTTTTTTTTTCTTTCTACGAACCATCATAAAAACTTATACTGGGAAAACAAGGTCATAACAAATTGATTCTGGTGCAACAAGAAAAGTAAAAGGGTCATCAAGCAGTCAGAGCTGTCATCAAGCAGTCAGAGCTGCGATGACAGCAGGCAACAAGGAAAGTAAAAGGGTCACCACCAGAAAGCGCTTACGGGATTTCCATGGTAAATATCCTGGTAGTAGGCTTCGCGGACTTCGATCAGTTTGTTGAAATGAAGCTGAAGAAAGAAGCGGTGATTGTGGAACTCCTTGAAAATCTTTGCTGTGGTAGGCTCGTCGAAGGGACTCAGCTCGTACGCGTCGGTAACCTTCAGTTTGAGTTTTGTCAGTTTGAAGTACACATCAGCCTCACGAATTCGAGCTCTGAAGTCCTTGTATTCAATCGTGACCAAGTCAAGGTTCTGCACAAGGCGGACTTCCCAGGGGCGCATGTAATCAGGATCTGTCGCTTCATATTCTACTGAATCTCCTTCAGTAATATTGTAGTTGGCTAAGTCCGTGAAGCGTAGTTCAGACAGCTTCTCGAGGTATTCGCCTTTGAGAGATGTCTTGCCCACCCGGTCCTCATTCATTCCTAAAAAAAATCCATAGCAACGTGCAAACTTTTGAACAAGACATTGATAGTAGTATGACGCGTTACTGCTGGAATTTTGGGCCTTAGGTTCCTCCTGTTGCTCTCCGTGAGCACCTGGAATGGCCCCATTCAGTTCTCCTCCATCTGCTCTGGAGTCTGGGGCGCTACTGGTAGGCAAAAATGCCTCAGCGCGTTCCCCGTGAGTTTCAGTGTTGGAGATGGAGCTGGAGTTCAGGTGCAGGTCTTTGCTTGTGTCGCCACAAGCGGCCGTTAGAGTCACGGCATTGAAAGGGGAAGACATGTTCTAGTGTTGTTAGCTGCTGTTAAACCATGGCCACCTCAAACTTACATGTCAAGTATACCTTCAGTGAAGCAAAAGGAGAATGGGTGGAGAAAAAAAAGAAGGTCTGTGAGCGGGTTTAGAGAATTTATAGAAGAAAGGAAAATGAGCACAAACAACGTGTAACGGTCGCGTTCACCCAGTTACCTCCCTTCGCCACAACAATGCCGGGTTACGCTCGTACCCCGCCTGATTTTGACAGTGGAATTGCCATGAAAACGCCACCTAGCTGTCTCACGGGGCATATCAGCACGATACAGGTTTCCGATGTAGTTAATAAAACCTATAATCATAGTAAAATGTTGGCGATTTGCCATCTGAGGACCTAAGTATGTAGGTACAAGTGCGATGAGCACCATCATGTAACAAAGAGGCAAAGCTATGTTCCTTCAAATACATATAAATCGGAGGAAGACGTTGGTTGAAGACACTGTGAAAAGTTGAGAAAAGAATTAGATTAAGAAGGAATATGGAGTTGAGTTGAATAAAAACGCATAAAGTGGCTTGATTTGTTTGACGCTAATTTCAACGAGAAACAGGGTGCGTTTTGTAGTCTACAGACAAAATTGTCTGCGATGACGTAGTCTAACTCGTCAGTTCGGTTGAAATGTCTGTCCTGCACCTTGTTCACTCGCTCATCGATGCGTTTCGATATGTCAGCGAGCGTATTGGAACGCGCGACAGTGGTTTGTAGAGTGATCAACGCATAGTGTTTGTGAAGACGCGCGTCTACCGTTTAAAAACAATGAGGTTGAAGAGAAGCCATTTGGTAGCAGTTGCTGTGTTGTGGAGAATAGACCTGACTTCCATAGACGAGGGACGACCAGACCGATAGGGCGTGACTGGGAAAACCGTCTAGCACGGCTCTGAGATGCCGCATAACCGTTTGTAGTAAGGTAGTAAGGCGAAAACGTGAGGACGTCTAAAGTGTTCTGTGGAGAATAAAGGTAAGTATGGGACCAAGGCTTAGACCGCCTGTTTAGAGGACTTTTGAGCATCGCCCCTGGACGCTTAATGGCAGTCTGAAACGTGTCCTTACTTCTTTTGACTGGCTCCGGAAAAACCGAAAGCCGCAATGCCATGAAGAAGGACTTGCCCTGACTCCTCTGCGGTTTGGTCCATGCAATCCGAGTCCGTATTTCTAGCTCGTCTGCCAAGTGCGGATGGGTCAGCGAGCCGTAGGCTTGTGAATCTGTTTTTTGATAAGTCTGCTAGGATGAGTTGTCTTCGGATCTAGGATGTTGAAGAATGTGCTGTGGACTCCAGAAATGCAGATACAATCGTCGCTGTCCTGATTGGCAGCATGGTTCTAGAATGGGAGTGAAGAAAATTGGAAATTTTTTCGTCAGTAAGGGAGTTGACCAGGTGTGCTGTTGACTGAAATTTTGATTGAAAGGGATCTTTATTTTCCAGCCAAGCTGTTGTTCTCTGTTTGGTGACTGGCAGAGGATGGGAATGACGAACATAGAGAGAAGGCCGTAAAACCATGTCCAATGGAAACTTGAGGGAAGATTGATGCAATCATTCTGTAACAGGAGGCAAAGCCATTGAAGTGGTTTTTGTACGCGAATCCATGATTGAGCGTCATAGTGTAGAGCTGTTGTCTGGTAGAGAAAAAATGGCAAGGGCTGAACCATCATGTAAAGAGTGGCGAGAACACGTCCGTCTTGGAGCTGCAGAGGAGACGATATACTGGATTGTATTTAGGAGACATACTGTTTTAGAGAGCGTAGAGACGGGGAGAGTGAGCAACTGTTTCGAGGTCAGCTTCTTGAGGTAGGAGAGGGTGGGGCATGCATCATGGTTGAAAATCGGAGATTGAGGCGACGAAATGAGATGACTCTGATTACAGAGACGGTGAAGAGTTAAAAAAAGGATTAAATTTAGCCAGGACTTCTTATTGTCAATCGTTGAAAAGTAGCCATAAATGTTGAATAGTTACATGAATATAATGATATACCTTATCTAGAAGGAAAGACAACATTCAATTAAAAGTGCGGAAATGAGTACGAACTGCATGAACATAGGGAAAGGGTTACACCCTTACAGGACTAGAAGAAAAGCTTCCTTACTTACAGGCTTACACTAAAAGTCACGGAATTTCCTAAACAAGGCAACTCCCATACTTTTATTTTTTTTTGGGATATTTGCTGCAAGTCACTACCCGTTGTTGATGCCTAAATAAGCTATTAGTTTTTTTTTTTTTTTTTTTTTTTTTTTTTTTTTTTTTTTTTTTTTTTTTTTTTTTTTTTTTTTTTTTTTTTTTTTTTTTTTTTTTTTTTTTTTTTTTT
>JAJMHN010000003.1:7336-102276 GCA_030566025.1 Geotrichum cucujoidarum | reverse complement strand
CGGAATCAGTTCATCTTAAATTATTTTTCCATCAAGAACTCTTCCTACTTCTGTTTAGTTTTTAAATAGATCAACATGTCTGTGAAAGGCAACACAAATCCTCACACGAAGTCTTGTGGAACGCAAGTGCTTGTTCCTTCTAGTACTTCATCTGTCACCAACGAGTCATCAAGTGTGACAGATAACAATGATTTTCAAACGAGAAATGAAATGTTTTTAGACGGGGCTCAATGGGGCCCGCGTCTTTTTGCAATCCAAATGGGGCTGGCACGATATGACTTATCACAATATTTGGTGGAGCAACGAGAAAAGCGCCACATGTTTTACGGTAAAAGGTCCACTTTGTCCGCGAATCCAATTTTCTCTATACATCATTTGATATTTGGATCAGTCGCTTACCAGCGCAGGAATCCATTAAAGGGCTATGTGCGTGAGAAAGTAGGGAAATTGGTTCGTGCTTCCAGTCGCACACATTTCAAAATGGATGTCAACCGCAGACCAAGTGATGATTGGAAGTTCATAGGGGGTGACACTCTCGTGACACTAATGCATCCAAAGCTTAATGAGAAGCTCACTAGTTTAAAAAAACCCGTCATACCTCGCAAAGCTCTCACCCACTTGCATCACAAGAAAAATGCTCTACATAGTCACTCTGAAATCATACGACAAACGCGCAACACGAAATTGCGCGCCACTCGTCTCCAATACTTGGGAAAGATCAACCTTAGAGGAATCCGCTTTATGCGTTTGAAAAATCCAATTCAGGGTGATTATCGTGAAATTGGACCTTGCAAATTAATGCTACCGACCAATTACGCTTTTCATCTAACATGGACACCGCCTGGTCCAATAAAGTGGCCTAAAGATTATGACAAATTTTCAGAGTTTTGTCATGTCAGGGAGTTTGAACTTGCTGCACGTTTAGGAATATCTTGTGAAGAGTATTGGGACTCCAAACGGCGAATGTTTTTGACAAGAATGTTTCGTGGAAAATATGAACTGCCGATGAGAAAAATTGATGCACAGCGCGCATGCCGCATTCATCACAAGAAAGCCGGAAGCTTGTATACGGCGCTCAAGAGTGTGGGTTGGTTCAGTCGTGATTTTTACGAGTATTACTTGGACCGTGGAATTTTTTACACAATCAAGACTTGGTATACTTGACAAGATTTCACGCAGTGCTTGCCGTAGGTCTATGGTTCTGACATACATTAAACATTGAACCAACAAACTGTTCCAAATAAACTTATAAATTAATAAAAATTCTTATATAATTACATACTAGGGATGCCAGAAGAAAGAAGCTGCACTATGAACTGACCCAGACGCACGCAAAAGACTAATTTGCAAGTTTAGATTCTTAACTTTCAAGATGCCAATATTTTTATGCAGAGCAAGAGCCACCATTTACTTGAAGTTGCAGCCCAGGATAAGTTAAAGGAAGCTGAGATGAAACTTTGCTTTGATAGTATAAACTTAAGTACGTCTGACGTTCAAAACCTCTTTTTCTCGTTAAGCAAGCTTGCAGTATTTCAGCGACGCTGTAAAACTACTAAAAAAAATTCAGCTTCAATTTTTAATATTTCATTTGTCGGCATATAAAAGGGCGTATTTGATTCAAGATATTGGAGTCATCATACATCATTAAGAACGGTACAGCTCTAGGTTGTGTAATTCGAGAACAATCAATCTTTACTGATCTCAATATTTTTTATTACATCGAGATTAAACCAGTATGTACGTATTTACTCGTCTTTAGTCAACACTTTACCAGGGACATGTACAGCTTTGATCAGGAAGCGTCCAAGGAAGCAGTCTGGTCTTGTGATCTGAAAGCCTATCTGAAAGACTGTCACGAGACCAGTCATGTGACGGATCATGTGATAGCGGCTGTTTTTACAAATTGAGATCATGTGACGTGGTCATGTGATAAATGGCTGCTTGGATAAACTGAGGTCATGTGACAGCCTCACTTTGTGCCGTTTTAGGAAGGTAATTTAAGGTTGACAACAAAGCGTGCCCATTTGAATAGGCGATTTCTGAGACGACGACAACACAGGCACTTCCCCAGACTTGAGTTCCAAGCCTGACAGAGGCGTCAGTATATCCAGTGAGGTCAGAACGTAACTATGATATCGTAGATAAGCCCCGCGTTGAAGTAGGCGAAACACGCGAATCGCGGAAATCTCAGCTGAAGCCAGAAGTTGTTTGGCGAGCGAGCTTGGCGCGTGTTTGGGGAAATATTCCTATGGCGTTTTTTGGCAGCTGCTAAAAAACATTGAATAAGGACTTTATAAATACTGGCTACGGGCGGTTCACTTGGATACATTCCATTCTAACATCTATCACTCTTTTGCACAGTTCTAATACTGGTACATCCCCGCGTATTCAATGGCTACTTCTGTCGAACTCAACTTTTCACCCTCGCCGGAGGCCGACGCCGACGCCCCTCCTATCCGCTCCAGACGGCCCTCGACTTGGTACTGTGACGGCGGCCAGATCCCCATCAAGTCTGGGCTATCGGATTTCTCGCACCCTTTCCAGGACGGCTTTGCTGCTGACCGCAAGGCCCTGCAGGAGTACCGTTGTTTGGAAGAGAAGCAAATCATTGCCATTTCAAAGGCTATCAGACAAAAGCCCAACTGGCAGGAAAAGTACAAGAACCCCGAGATCCTTGCCAAGTGGCGAGCAGAGTTGTTGGAGCAAGAGCCAAACGAGAAGATTGTCGACTATGCTTTGGCAGAGCTCGAGTTTTATGACCAGGCTCGTAAAAACACTGGCAACAAGTTTACAATTGGGCCCATCGACTACGTTTACTATGGAGACAATGTTGTGCCCCAGGAATTGAAGGACACTTTTAAAAAGGCAGCGTCCGTTTTGGAGGATATGCCTGATCACAAGAAGGACTGGCATCCTGGCTCCAACGAACAAGTCTTGGATCTTGTTCACCCCTCGCTATACCCATACCAGTACGAGATCACTCCTGTCGTGCCCGAGTCCAAGTCAGTTGGGCTTAACGCACAGTACCAAGACAAGGGCGAGCTCAAGGTGGCGGAGCCATTTGATGTCTACCGGGATACCATCAAGAGTCATTTCCAAAGCTGGGCCATTTCGAAACGGTTCCAATGGCTCCCTTCGCTCTTTGATATCGATCAGGACGGCAAAGTGACAATCAAGTCTTACATCAACAACCTCCACCCTGAGTGGCATGCCGACTTGTATCAGCCCATTGCTGACATTTTTGCATGCGCAATTCCTGGTATCAATGCTTCATTGACTGCCTACGCCTCGCCACAGCGAATCCGCATTGATCCTTTTGACCATAAAAATGGTCTTTATGACGAGGACGCTCCATCCGATGACGACGAGTGGGACGAGTGGTTCGAAAACCGCCAGCCCGCTCCACGCACCATTGAATACAAGGGGTTGCCTACAGACACTGTCAACATTGATGTTCGCGGGAAGCAGCTCAAGGTCATCACCAAGATGGCCAACATTGAGCTGACTCCTGAAAAGCCCACGTACGCCGGCGGTTCGTGGCATGTAGAAGGCACTATTAATGAGGACATTGTATGCACGGTGATTTACTACTACGACTCGGAGAACATCACCACCTCTGAGCTCGCTTACCGTGTTGCTTGTGCAGAGCCCATGTATGAGCAAGGCGACAGCAATGGAATGCAAGTTGTGTACGGACTGAACGACGAGGACCCCATGGTCTGGGATGTCGGTGCCACTGAGTCGATTGAGGACCGAATCGTCGTCTTCCCCAACATGCTTCAACACCGTGTCCAGCCCTTTTCTTTGCAAGATCAGACCAAACCCGGTCACCGCAAGATTTTGTGCTTCTTCATTGTCGATCCCAACAATGACCGCGTTGTTAGCACCGACAAGGTCCCGCCCCAGCAGGCCGACTGGTGGTCTGAAAGGGTGCGGTCTGCGCCTAGCAAGCTTACCAGCCAGCTGCCTAAGGAGCTCCTTGATCAGATCATTGAGGCAGTGGAGTGGCCCATGTCCATGGAAAAGGCTAAAGAGGTTAGAGAGGAGTTGATGGAAGAGCGCAAGCGGTTTGATAAGCTTAGCCATGATTATGAGGGTGCCTTCTCTGACGACAGATTCTTCAGTCTCTGTGAACATTGATCCAAAACGTTTGAAAAATGAATACATAATGTAATGTTTGATTTGAATAAAAAAATATGAAAAGTTTCCTCAAGTAGACTAGCACACTCGTCCGAGTGTTTGTTTCTGGTTCTTAATTACAATCCCAAGGCCTTGCGGAGACGCGCCACTCTCAGCTCAGTCAGTTTTATTGCTTCTTCGAGGTTCTGTTCATAGTAAGCACTTCGCTTGAATTTGCCCCTCTTTGCAAACGCGCTGTCAATGCTTCCCTGCGCTGAGCGGTCGTCAATCCATCGCCATACATTGTACTCTTCCTCCATGCGCAACAGGTCCAGTTTCTCCTTGCTCAGGCTGCCAATGGGACTGTAGAATTCTGTGCCGCCGCCCAAGGTAGACGTGCTGATGCTGCGGCGGTTGCTCATGGCCTGGAAGGTCCAGATGAGAACAAGCAGCAACAGGATGAATCCCCAGGTAGGGATGGGCACCATTCCGAATGGTTCGCTTGTAAGAGCGTCCATAACCCGGCGCACGGCGGGAACAGGCTCTTCCTTCTTGGGTTTGAACGCTGACTTTTTCTTCTTCTTTGGCGCAGACGAGGTTGTTCCCTTTTTGGCCCCCTTGGTAGATTTTGAGCCACCACCTGAGCCAGCGCTCTTCTTCTTGACCGATGCATTGAGCTCGTTCACAAGGTTTTTTGCAAAACTCATTTGTCCGTCGTGTGTACCCTTTTCAATGGGACTCTTGAACCACGATTTGCCAGTCCACTCGATAAAATAGGTCAACAATACCTTGGTTGTGTTGTTTTCTCCCCAGAAAATTGTCAACCTTGTCTTTGTTGTAAAGACACTACCACTGGGAACATCGGGAGTAGCCGTACTTGTGACCATGACAACCTGACTATCCAAATCAACCGTTTCCAACGTGTCGGTACAAATACACCTGGTCTGCTTCGGTCCGACAGGAGCGCTCAATGGTTTGACGTACTCATAATTTCGTTTGCTTCCTGCTACTATTCCGCCTTCGAATGCAGCCATATTTTTGAGTTCAACGTTCTTTTCCTTTTCTGTAATGAAATTGCTAATCCACTTCACATCATCGCCAAATAATAAATTAACGACTACACCCAAGGGCGCTGCGACGGTCTCACTGACTAGCAGCTTTTCGCCAGCAGCTTCGTAATTGTAGTGCGGATCGGTAGGTTCGTGAGTATCGGGGCCCAGGTTGGGCACAGGCCAAGCAGGGGCTGCTGCTCCATCCTTGCCACCTCCAGTAGACGCTGCGGGAGTAGCTCCTGCTTCGGAAGTCGGTGTCGGGGATGCGACGGGCTTGGTGGTAGCACCGGGGACAGGAGGTTTGGCTTGGCGTGCACTTTCTCCAAACTCTTCGTCAGTGGATAACCCATCATCAGATGAGTTGAGCTCGTCCAACTCCTCTGCGCTGTCATCGTACTCTTCAAAGCCAGAATCGCTGTTTTCTTCAGAGTTGTTGTCAGAGTCCTCTTCTGAAGCAGCAAACGAAGCCAGGCCACCATTGTCGCTTTCATCTGAAATTTCTGTGCGGGCATTGGTTTGTCTCCAAATGCTCATTAAAAAGTCAAACACAGTATCGCGCGAAATGAAACTGGCAAAGTTGTGTCGGGCATGCAGTGTCTGGACCACAATGCCATTCGGGAACAAACCCGCCGTAGTCTTTTTTTCAAGACCCACAATCTCGTCGAAATTAACAATGAGGTTCGTAACCCAACCCAAAATGTTGGAATTGAAGCAAATGTTGCGCTCACTCACATACATGCGGCCTTGTATTAAAATGTCTCTGTTCAGAGCGCAACTAAAGTCGTCGAGCAGAAAGTCGTGCAAAGAGAGGGTTCGAAACAGCTTGTGGAAATCGTGATTGCGTTTCTTGTTGGCGTAGGCAAACCCAGCCAGGTGTTTTTCATTATCTTGGGACCGTTTGGGCTTTTCAGAGTCGTCACTGTCCTGGGCTGGGTAGTGTTTTGGTGAACTTGTCTCGGGTTCGGCTTGCTCGTCGGGAAGGCTCTGCCGAGACTTGGTGGTCCGGTGCACAGAGGTGACAGACTGGGAGCGGCTTGGTCGCGTGTCCTTGGACTTGTCTGCGCCCATGCGGCCAATGAGCGAGTGTCTGGGGCGTCGCATTTTTTTGGGCGTAGAAACGTCGAGGGATTGTCTTCGCGGGTCTAAAGGATCGGAAGGAGACAAAGGGCCTCCCGAAATGTCGTGCGCTTTAGAGTGGTCGTCTCTAATAATTCCAGAGCCATTGGCAATGGCGGACGAGTGTGCGTGATTGAGATTGGCGTCGGCAGCAAGGTTTGAATTGGAAGGGTGTGCTGGGGCAGAAGCAGTGGGCGGGAAGTTGGAAGATTGCAAAGAAACGGGCGGGCCGGGATTGATGCCAGGCGTTTTGCCATTGTTTTCTTTGGGCGTGAGACCCAAACTTTCCAGCGAAAGTTCGCCCTTGCCAAGCGTTGAAATGGCCGATCTGACGGGCTCAATTTTGACGTCCGACACCTTTTGGATACTGTCGGGCTCGTCGCCGTTGCCGCTGAGGTGCGCGAGAGGGTCGCTGAAGGGCTGGGCGGCGTCGTTGATGAACCCAAAGAAAGTGCAGTCGCTGGCGCTTCGCCTGTGCTCAGTGCCCGGAGCAGCACTGCCTCGCAGCACAGACGTGACATTCTGGGCAGCAGACAGTACAGAGCTGAAAAAATTGGACTGCGGCATGTCCTTTTCGCTCGCATTGTCTCCTTGTCCCGACGAGCTGCCTCCATGTCGTAGTTTTCGCATGAGAAGAGAAGTATGGGAGGAGGATGGCGTATTTTGGTCGCCATGGAACACGGAGTCGATTGTAGTGTCATTCTGCTGATTCGGGCGCTGCTTGAGGTGATGATTGAACTTGACGTCCCTCGCAGTCTCGGGGCTGGAGAGCGTAGCCGTTAGGTTGTTGTCAAAGGGCTCAGCGGCACTCGACACAACCAGCGCTGGAACAGCCGGAGGAGACGCAGGCACAGGATTGCTGTTACTTGGACTGTTCCGCGGCGGTCTCTGTGCCGGAGGATATGAAAGCCTGGGGTCACCCTCGTTCATGGCGGTTTGTAAATAGCGACGGCGCAGACAAAGCGGTTGGGTAGAGAAAAGTGGACGGGGAAATGGTGAGGACTGGTTTGGGAACTGGAGTCTGGAATTTTTATCATTATTTACCGGTCAGCCCTTCCACAGTAAAATACAAATAACAACTAGCTGCGACAACTAAGAGCGGCGGCACGACGATACAAAGAATAGTGCTATGCCGGTGAGCAGAGCTGACGATGGATACGTGTAGAAGGCTCGGTGTATACGAGTTTTTGAAAACAGAAATACATCATAATTAACGAAGATATTGCGACCTTACACAAAACGACCAAGGGACCGCGTCTATCGGTCCTCGGCCCACTGGTTCTCGCGGCGGATCTGGTCCTCCTCCTCAGGGGTGAAGTCGTTCTGGATGTTGAACGTCCGGCGGATCTCCTCTGGGGTCTTGCCCTTGATCATGTTTGCCACAGTCTTGCAGCCAATGTCGAGCAGGGGTCTGATGTCGAGGTAGTTGGCAGCAAGGATGATTTCAAAGAGCATTTCCTGGTCAACGGAAAGGAACTTCTGATCCCACTCGGAAATGTCGGTGGTGCGCTTGATACGGTCAGACTCGTCCTCAGTGGCAGGGGTCACATCATCCTTGTGATACTCGCAGTACTCAAGGACTTTCTTGAGAACGTTGGAGGTGGCCTGTTTACGAGTTAGAGAAACGCATACTGGCAGTGGATATCTGGACTACTCACGTTAGGAAGAGGGATTTCGGAGTCTTCTTCACCGCCAATGTCTGTGGGGAGTTAGAACGAATTCGCAGTCGGACCGCGTGAACGGGACCACGACAACATACCTTCCATCATGTTCTTAATGAGGACGGACTTGGAGGCGACCTTGGAGTCTAGCAGAGCAGTTGTTAGAAGGAGTCGCAGTGGTGAAATGGGGCCTCAAGTGTACAAATGCACGGCAATGGGCAATTGGAGCCATGGCGGGTGGGAGAGGACATACCGACCTGGAAGGCGTGGCCATCGGAGGAAACGAGAGAAACCATTGCTGTTCTTGGTGTGTGCTGGGTGCTAAACGGGAGCTGGAGCGGTGTTGGAGCGGGCACTGGGGCGGTAGAAGCGGTGGTGTTGGCGATGTGGGTTGGTTGTGGAAGTGAGAAAGTTGGAAAGCGCAGGAAAAGCGCACAAGAAAAAAACAAGTTTGGGCTGGGCAAGGACAGCAACGCAACCAGCGCTCAAACGCGCGGACAGGGACACGAAACCGCCAAAGAACCACACTTCGAAAGACCGCTGCGTTTTCTTGTGCACACCTGGGGTCCGGAGTAGCATTTGCAGGGCGAGCAGCCGGTCGGCTGTGTCGTTACGGCCGCTACGGGGCAGGCGAAATTACGTGGCAGGCCGCCGTCATTTTAACGCAGAACACATAGTTAGCCTTCAATCCACACCCCGGCAGCAACCGAGTTGGAAGAACCGAGGGCACAAAAGCACTCAATTGAAGCCGTAAAAATTATATCGCACGTCTAGAGCGCTCGCAATGGAACAGAGAAAAGTAATACCCAAGGCAAGTTCTTTAGAAGCAAAAAAAGAAGCTTCCTTGCCAGGGGTCGAACCTGGAATCTTTCGCTGTGACCAAGCTAACGTTTCATTAGAAATCGTAGGCGAACGCCTTGCCATTGGGCCACAAGGAACAACTTCAAAGTCTGGAAAAGTTCTGTTTAGTACATTCCATGTCAGCATAGCACTTTAAATTACAATTAAATTAAGTTACTGGCGCGTAACCTTTTTTTTTTTTAATTTTTTTTTAGCTGAATCGTCTAAATATTTGTAAAAGTCAACATTTTTGAAATTAAAAATTTTGCTTATATCGTTTTTATAATATCAGATCTTTAGTGAAAACTTGTAATGCCCCATTTCTCATCTTCAGCATTGCAGTTCTAGAAACACTCAAACACCCCTTGCACCTGCAACCGTTATGCCAAACCACTGCCTTCTTTCATTTTCTAGGTTGTTCTTGTACTCTGGTTTTGGTATGTTTTCGTTCGAGCGGGTTGTACCTAGAGAAAGGTGCACACGTGACCAACATTGACCAAGAACTTGGCGTGGGCCCATGTTCTCGGCATCAAGTGTCACAACTGTGACAAATCCACGCGTTACACGCAAGTACTAGCTAGGTACATGCCAATAAATATTTATTAGCGTAGAATACACAGAAGCTGTTGTGTCTTAGTAGAAATCAAGCGATTGAAGTCTACCGGCTCAGCTCTAAACCCAGGAGCAGACCAAATCAATCACGGTCAGACACGGAGCTGATATTGAATCAATGTTGGTATTTTTCCTGCATGTGCTATTGTTTTTTTTTTTCAGTACTCTAATATATATAGTGCATTTTCTGATTCCCGCGTGTCGAGGATAGCTCACACCCCGCCAAGAGAACAGGACTCGGGACAAGACATTGGAACAAGACTTGTCCGAGCACAAGGACCATCACCTTCCAAACATCACGCAATGGTAGCAGATACTTACACGCAGTTGCTCTTCAAGTGTTTTGCTTATGGACCAAATATAAATATAATCGGCATTCCCTGGTTTTGTGCACTCAAGTCAACTGCAAACCATGAAATACACACTAAACATCATCCAGCAATACGCACCAAGGAAACCCTCAAAAGTCTTGAATGCCATCACACATAGACGCAGCAGCCAAAGTACGCTAGTGACACCGTCTCGTTCTCTCGACACACTGACCATCAAAAAGTCCATGCGACGAAATAAACCACCGGCCTTGACTTTATACGTCCCATATTACATGACAGAGAAGGACATTGAGAACATTGTGGACGAGATCCACGCTCTTGCGCCGTTGATATTTGAGAATGAATGATTCACCAGGTTTTGTCTTCAAGCTTGAGCAGTAACACGCGAGAACGTGCGCAATCCGTCGTTACAACTGCTATTCATCTAGAATTGGCGAACCGCACATTTCCATAAGCACCGTTCACATTCAATCATGTACACAAACTAATCTCTAATAAAATTTGATTCCTACTACCTTGCCGAGAGGTGTTCCTTTCAGTCAATAAACCATTTCCTTCGCAAATGAATGGAACTGGCCAACAATGTGACCACCACCTCGCTCCCAAATTTACTTTCCACACAAGCATCCATCAGTAGGGTCTTCGCAACGACACCCACCAACGACCCCAACAACGCAACCATTCAAGCCGGCTGGCAACATGCCGTCTTTACAGACACACAGGCACAAAAAAACAATGCGAACTCTGTGGATCGAACACAGGACCTCCAGATTAAACCAAGAGAAGTAAATCTAACTTACTTTGTTGACTGAATTGTAACTTCAGTCTAGCGCTCTCCCAACTGAGCTAAGTCCGCCAATTTACTGAAAAACGACGATGTTTCATTTCAGTTGGATGCAGGGGGTCAATTAAAAAGAGGAATACTAGAAAATATCCTCTAAAAGTTAAAAAAAGATGTTCCATTAGTTTCTGTTGTAATAGAAAAAACGATAATGGTGTGAACTAAGTTCCCATGGACAAACAACTCTCAAGACCCATTGCACTCCATAACTACTTGTGACAAACGATGAAAACAAGTATTTGGTGCATCTACTAGCGAATAAGAAGACTACGACTGCTAATGGTCTTTTGAACTTTTTTTTCGTCATATTTGTGTCACTGGCGATGTCGGGCTTCAATTACCAGCGTAGTTTAAGCAAAAGCTGGCATTTGATTACTCAACGAGTTAGTTGTCTGTAGCTGGAGGATCCGCTCGTTTATCATGATTGAGGAGTTACCAACCTGTTATAATGTTTAAGGTCGAGCGACCTGTTATTATCATCATGTTTGATATCAATTGAAATCATAAATGTCATTTCCCGCCCCTTATCTAATTTCTGCATTGTAATTTTCTAACATACTTAATATATGTACGAGTACAAGAATCCAATATTGTTCTTTCGGCTGATGCAATCCCATTTATTTACTCCTTATCCAACTTGCGCCAGTCAAAGTTTGAGTAGACCACAGCAGAAAATGCATCGAGGTCGCTTACTTGGGTCATTGCAGCAATATACTCGTTGGGCTCAAATGGCGTGCCCTGGCCGATTTGGGCTGCTTGGCGGGTAATGTTGGCCAGGATGGAGGCAAGCTTGACGCGAGGGAGAAAGAGGACTTCTTCAGAAGTGGGTGAAGTGGGGCTTGCACCAGCGGTTGCGAGGTTGGTGGTGCTGTGTCGGGGGCTTGTGACAAGGCCAGCACCGGGGTCGCTCTGTGGGTACATGGTGCTGATCTTGTTTACAGTGACAGCAAGGCCCGTGTGCACAAGCCGCTTGATGACTTCTGCTGCGTTGGGCGACTCAATAAAGTCGGCTGTCTCGTCAAGAAGATCACGCAGAGAAGAGCCCTTCTCAAACAGTGAAATGGGAGGCTCACCAGAGTCTGCGTAAATAGTTTGAGCTAGAACGTAGGACTCTAACTCTGCTGGAGGGAGAAGGATTGGCAAAAAGTCCTGGGGCTCCTGGGAAGATTCAGGAAAGTCAATGAGGTACTGGACTTGGCCAATGAGCTCCGACAATTCAGCCAAGGAAAGGTCGGCACGGGGGTTTACAGTATCAAAGACCTTTAATACTGCCGCTTCGATTTGCTTGGACAAGGACTCCCAGCCCTTGTTTAGTAGCCACCAACTGTAGGTCAGGTACATGCGGTTGGTCTGCGCTTCTTCTTCTTGAGCAGAGTTGTGAGGGTTGGGACCGTCTGATTCGTCGTGCATGGAGATCTCGCCGGGCTGGCTATCATGTTGACCAGCTAGTTGAATGACGGAGGCGACGTAATTCTTGCGACCGAGCATGTTCAATTGTAGTCTGGTGAAGAAAACTAATAGTGCTGATGAATAGATCAGCGTGAAAAGGCGTGTAAGAGACTGGATTTTGAGGTCTTGCCAAAGCTCTGACTTGGACTTTCGAACACTGATTTCAACAGTCGAAGCTTCCGTGTCATTGATATTGATGTTTGAGTCTGATAGGCCCTTGGCATCATTGTCGCCACTCGTGGCCTCTGTCGGGCCAGTAAGATTGGATATGTCACTTGCGCCAGCCTCTGATTGAGGGCCCTTGCCGGAAGTGACGCGTTCTGTTCGTTTTGCTTGCAATTCCTTGGTAATCTTCTCCACTTGATACTTATCCAAGACGTCCTCACTCAGTCCAGGTAAAAGGGCCATGATTGTAAATGTCGCATCTTGCTGGTTCTGCTCAAAGCGCCGTCGCAGGTTTTCCTTTCCAGCCCGCTCTGACGCGATGCGGTCCTGCAGCTCAAAGAACTTGGTTTTGAGATAGTCGACCGCGAAATACCCAGAGGCAACGACACCTGCTGCGACCAGGAATTTCCGCTTGTGGCGATTAAGAAACCCTGAGATGGCAGAAATCATTGCAAACAAGGGCTTAACGGTAAGAAGTGTAGAGACAGCTTTTAAGAAGGTTTGAGAGATGAGAAAGCAATGTAGAAGGGAACGTGCTCAAGGTCGTCAGATGCGGACGTTCTTCAAAGCTGGCGAGCACGAAATTTAGCCGAGGTTTTGAGCTACTTTATATCACGTGACCAAGCGATAGAGTTCTCTGATCTTACAAGTAGCTGCCCGGCAAACTTGAGCTTTCAAGTCTCCGTGATATAGTTCTGGCCGGCAACTTTGGCGCATAACGGACTTTTTGAACTAGACACACACCAAGCATCTTCCATTAACCGTGGCTTGATTCTCGGGGCAAGTCTCCGAGTTGCAGCTGCTTTTTCGCATGACAATGTGCCCCGCTTGGACCTGAAGTCACATGATCGTGGGGCTCGTTCTGGGGTAGTAAGCTTGTGATTAGGTGAATTTTGCTAACTACACAATGTACACATGCTGACTACTTGTGTCTATGACACTATGTCTAGATTCTCTAGATCAGGTCAGGTCTGTCCAGGTCATGAACAACCTGCAATTCGCAGGTCTACAAAAGAAAAAAAGAGGTGAATGGTCGAGTTTAATTACATGCAGCTTCAAGGTAATTACAGCGCAAAAAAGTCCAGCAGAGTAGCTGCTCAGATGAGAATCATTTGCGCAAGAGGTATCGTTCGGGAGAAAATGTAGACAGCAAGGACCTCAATGTATCCCCAGACGAGGCCAGCGAGCCGTTCAGTAAAGCTGTGGAAGTCGTAGATGTTGGTCATAAGCAGCATCCACCAGAAAACAACAAGAGTAAACCCAGTAAGCTTGCCAAGAAGACCCACGCGCTTGCCAGGGTTGGTGTGGGGGCTTTCCATAGCAGGCAGAAAGATTTCAAACCAAAGGTATAAAGATCCGTGTGCAATGATGAACATGTGCCCGCTAGGGTCCGAGCCGCCCTCCCAGTTGTGGCCCATTGATTTGCATTGGTAACTTGAGACGCTAGCGAGCTGAGACGTGAGGACTTCATGAGAAGCAATGGAAAATGCATCGCCAGGCTGACAGCTTCCGCCCGTGAGTACAAACACTCTGTCCATTAGAGGTCTGCCAAAAAACCACTGGCTGAAAATGAACCACCAAAAGGTTGAAAAAAAGTATCGGAGAGCAAAAATGTAAGGCGCAAGGGCGTGGGACTTGCCCTTTCGAAATGTGTTGTAGACCTCATATAGCTTGAAGCCAGCAAGGACAGTGACCCAAAGCCATGCCCGTTTAATAAATATAATATTGAAAAAGTTGCGTTTGCTTGAAAAGTAGGACGGTGGCACAGATCCCAGTGCGTTGACGATTTGCCCCAGAAGCACAGTGGCAGGGTAGATGGACAACACCAAGAGATCGTCATATGTCAGGGACCACTCTGAGAGGACTTCCTGATCGAACTTGTCCAAAACCCTTCTGACCTTTGAGCCCAGGTTATTGCTACTTGTTGCAGGAGCGGGCGCAGAGGCAACAGGACCCTTGGAAGTGCGTGGGTGCGGTGCAGTGCTCGTCACTGGATCGACTAATGGCATTGTGAAGAGATCAAAAGATGGGCCGTGAGTTTGGCAATTGGAAAGCAGGTGTAAACAATCGCAGACAAGAAGACAAAAGAGTACAGAGTCGCGGACCAAGTGTCGCTGGTGATGGCGAGAAGCAGAGTTGTTTGTTTATGTTTGCAAGCCAGAAGGAAGGGAAACCAGCTACGTAATAAACTTTTGGGCGGGGGCGGGCAAGAAAACAACACGCCCAACGTCATTTTTCACTGCGTTTTTGTCGCCGCCGCCACAAGAACAAACCCACGAAGGAATCCACAGCCATGAACGGAGTGCCACCGCAACAGCCCGAGGCCGGCGAAGAAGAAGAGATTGTCCCTCCCATCCGCTGGGAGGTGGAGCTGGAGGTAAGTGCCGCCGCTGCTTCTTTTACAGTCTCATAACTGACACCAGGTTGAAATAGTTTGTCCAGTCTCTGTCGAATCCGCAGTACCTCAACTTCTTAGCGCAGAACAAGTACCTGGAAAGCGAAGAGTTTCTAAACTACCTCAACTACTTGGAGTACTGGAGAAAACCAGAGAACGCCAAGTACCTAATGTAAGTGTTGGTTCGTGTCGTTTGAGCCCACAGACTCCAGCTTCTAACTGGCCTCTAGCTACCCCAACTGCCTCCATATCCTGACCCTGCTCAAGGAAAAACGGTTCCGTGAAGAAATCACCCGGGCAGACGTTGCCAAAATGTTCATGGACGACTTTTACCTGCGCTGGCTGCATTCCACCAATCCTCCTCAACAGCCCGACCAGCAGCCCGACCAGCCGCCGGCACCAGCGCAAACAGAGACGCAACCAGCAGACGCAAAGACGCAAAGTTAGGCCGTTTTTTATTATTACCATCCCTTCCATCTGACGCTGTACTGTCAACTCTAGCGTGAGACCCTTTGCGGTGTCAATTGTCAACCAGCCAGCGTCTTGCAAGGACGACTGCCAGGCTCTGAGCGTACTTTTGGTAACCTGATGATGGACCTTATTTATTTATTATTTCTTTGAATGCATTTTTTTTTTTTTTCTTTTTTTCAGTTTTCGGAGCTGGTCTACTTTTGTGTATCTTTGGACAGTAGCCATTCTTGTCTGCCATCACTTGTAAGCACGTATTTAGTTCCTTGAACTCGTTAGACATGCTCTTAAAGCGCAAGTCTTCCTTCCAAGCGCCGTGGTCGTAAGAACAGTAGTTGCATGTTTGTATCGTCGCGAGCAGACCGTGAAGACGGATGTTTCCGATCGTGCCCTTCTGCCTCGGCACTTCAGCCGTGCCATATAAAAGAGCTGACCCTCAGTGCGGAGGTATTCTTCGACCTTTTCCCTCTCATTCAAACAGTTAGATTTGCCTTCACCACTGTTAGCAGAGCAGTTGAGCATGTTTGGATACACGGAGAAAGAGGTGGCTATTGCATTCAAGCATCCGGCCACGTTCACGAATGTTACGGGGGCCAGCGAAGCAGGCATTGCGGCCACTGTGACGGAACCTAGCAGACAGTCCACCGAAACTTCAAAGGATGCACTACCGGAAAACCGACAAAACAGAGTTGTAGTTCTCTGCCATGGCAGCAAAGGCCATAGGGACTACATTTACCAGAAACAGCTAGCTCGACAGCTGGCTGAGCAGCATGGCCTCTACGTGGTGAGGTTTGACTTTCGGGGCTACGGCTTTTCGCAGCCTGTGGACTCGCCTAATGGCCTAACACGGTTTTCCGAAAGTACAGATATCCAAGTGGTAATGGACTATGTTACTAGGGTCATGAAACTGTCACCGTGTGCTATCGTTGCTCACTCACGAGCAGTTTCTGCCATGTTTGACTGGGCCTTGCTCCAGCAACTTCGGCCTGGTGGCATTTTCGTGCCAAACTTGATCAACTGCTCAGGCAGGTTTTTTACAGAGTATTACGTCAAGGAAATGTACAAGAACCGGCCTGACTGGCTTACCCGAAGCCCTCTCACGCTTTCTCGCCAGCGATTTGGAGAGGAATTGCGCGTGGCCATTCCAAACCACGAAATCATTTCCATGTCTGGTTACGATTTGGATCTTGTCAAATACCTACGCCCAGACACTCATGTCTTGACTATTCAAGGCGATTCCGATCAGTTTGTGCCTGTTCATGATGCAGAGACATTTGATAGACTTTTGAACGACGTTTCGAATAGACACACACTGGAAATCGTAAAAGGTGCAGACCACATCTTTAATCTAAACTCCAGCAACTCTTCAGGCACTCGAAATGAAATCTCACCCAACGCCTTACAGCATGTTTGCAATCTGATATCGGACTACTTGTCTATCACTTCTGAAAATGCGCGGTTCAATGCTCAAAACGAGCTCATGCCAGTCACAGCAGCTCCTCGCTGGAAGAAGGTCGATAACGTGATCAACTTTCGCGATTTTGGAGGGTATGCTACAAGCCTTCGGAGTAAAGAGACCGGTAGGCGGCTATGGGTCCGCCCCAACCTGCTTTACCGATCTGGAAAGCTTGACTGGTGTGGACCAGAAGCGTGCAAAGTGGTCAAAGAACTTGGAGTAACACAAATTTATGACCTGCGCTCTGCAAGCGAGCTTCGGCCAAACAAACTGACTCCCGATGGTTTGGTTCATATCCCTGATGTCGGCACGTTGCACAATCCAGTGTTCAATGATAAATCCTACTCCCCAGAGGCTATGGTAGAACGTGCAACAAAGGATGAGACAAGATTAGATATCATGTACGCCGCGATCCTGGAAGAAGGCGTCTCTGCGTACCGTTCAATGTTTGAGTATCTACGTGACAATGAAGACTGTGGAATCCTCGTTCATTGCAGTGCAGGTAAAGACCGCACGGGTATGTTCTGTGCTCTCCTGCTTCTCTTGCTTGGCGTTGACGAGAACACTGTGGCCCACGAGTACGAACTGAGCACCATTGGATATGCACCCGAACGCGAAAAGGTCCTCAAAGCCGTGGCAGATGGTACCATTCGCCCTGTCAACGAGAGTCATACCGGCATGCCTCTTGAAGCGTGGGCATCGCTACTGTCGTCGCAGTTTGGCACGATGATGGATACAATCTACCTGGTAAACACCAAGTACGGCGGCATCATGAACTACCTGACAACCGTAGTCGGGCTGAGCAGAGCCGACATTGACACGATACGCGGCAACCTGCTCTATGAGGGCGAGCCCGTCCACGTTGCGCGCCGGTGGCAGCCAAAACTCTAAAACATTTGTGTAACTGTAATCAACTTATCACTTATCAGACTGCGCATTCACGTGTGCCCAATGGCGCTCCATCTCGCGTCCGTAGAATGCTTTGCCCGTAACGAGAGCCTGGTTTCAGGTATGCTGAGTAATAAGCGCGAAACGCGTAAATCCCAAAATTTTCAGGTCACGGCCAAAAGGTTTTGTTTTGTTTTGCTGTTTTTGTTTATTTTCACCTCCACCGCCCGAAGCCCAATCACCACCAAAAACTTTTTTCTCCTAACAATCAACCCGCCGATTCTTTATTCTCTCGTTGGCCTGCACAATTTCAGTTGTTCTTTTTACTGCGACAGACGACGGCCTTGTTTTAATCGTTTAATACCCCTTTTTATATACATCGAATTACAGAATGCGTGAAATCGTTTCCATCCAGTGTGGTCAAGCAGGTAAGTTTAAACCAACCATCATCGCCAATTATTATTAAGGATATTGAGCTAACTTTCGTGTACAGGGTATGCATTAAATTCTCGAAAACGACGCGGCTTTCAGTGTACTAACTATATAGAAACCAAGTTTCGACTGCCTTTTGGAACACAATCATTGATGAGCATGGACTGGACAATGATGGACACTTGAAGGAAGAGGGAAGCGAGGCTTCCGACAGAATTGACGTCTTTTTCAGCGAAGCCAGCAACAAGAAGTACGTCCCCCGTGCTGTTGCCGTCGATTTGGAACCTGCCACTTTGGACACCATTCGATCAGGCCCCCTCGGCCACATTTACCGCCCCGACAATCTCATTTCGGGAGAGTCTGGTGCTGGTAACAACTGGGCCAAGGGTTTCTACACAGAGGGTGCCGAGCTTATGGAGCAGGTCATGGACGTTGTCCGTAGAGAAGCTGAGCAGTCTGACTCCTTGCAAGGTTTCCAGCTCGCCCACTCTTTGGGTGGTGGTACTGGTTCCGGTCTTGGTACTTTGCTCTTGACCAGAATCAGAGAAGAATACCCCGACAGAATGCTCTCGACCTACTCCGTCCTTCCCTCGCCCAAGGTCTCTGATACCGTCACCGAGCCTTACAACGCTGTCTTGTCTTTCCACCAGCTTATTGACAATGCTGACGCGACTTACTGTCTCGATAACGAAGCTCTCTTTGACATTTGCGAAAAGACCTTGAAGATCAACCGTCCCACTCACCAGGACCTCAACAGCCTTATCGCCTTGGTCATGTCTGGTGTCACCACTTGTTTGAGATACCCTGGTCAGCTGAACGGTGACCTGCGCAAGCTGGCCGTCAACCTCGTGCCTTTCCCTCGTCTCCATTTCTTCACCGCTGGCTTTGCTCCCTTGTTTGCCAACAACTCGCGGGCTTTCCACAACCTGACTGTTCCCGAATTGACACAGCAGCTCTTCTCTCCCAGCAACGTCATGGCTGCTTGTAACCCCTACCACGGTCGTTACCTTACCATCTCGACCATTTTCCGCGGTAAGGTCGCCATGAAGGAAGTCGAGGACTCCATTGCCAACGCCAGAAACAAGTACTCCCCTTACTTTGTTGAGTGGATCCCCAACAACGTGCAGACCTCTGTCTGCAACGTGCCTCCCAAGGGCCTCACCACTTCTGCCACCTTTATTGCCAACAGCACGGCTGTGCAGGAGCTCTTCACTCGTACATCCAACCAGTTTGGTGTCATGTTCAAGCGCAAGGCTTTCTTGCACTGGTACACCAGCGAGGGTATGGACGACGTTGAGTTCAGCGAGGCACAAAGTGACTTGAACGATCTCATCCTCGAGTACCAGCAGTACCAGAACGCCACCATTGACGATGAGCTTGACGACGAGATGTTGGAGGAGGAAGACCCCAACGGACTGGTTTACGACGATGAAATGGAGGGTTGAGCGCTTTTGCCCTTATTTTTAATATAGTGATTTAAGATATAGTTAATTGACTTGTTTGTGTTGTTTCAACTGCTTCAGTGATTTTACAACTAGAAATGAAATTTGATCGAAATGAAGCACAATTGCGAGCTCAATGTCACGTTCTTGCAGCCAACTGAACGCGGGGCTCTGAATAAATTACTTGTGTATCAATTGATTCCAATCGATGTATTAATAATAGCTTTTGTGAGCCTCTGTAGTTATAAACTATACTCCTCCACAATCCAGTTAAATTGCACACTTTGTACGTAAAATTTGCAAATCCAGCGACAGCCATGCTCGTAATCGCATTTCAAAGCAAAATCGCTGCGCTGGCTTTATTTTCCATTGCGTGAGCCGACATATTATGCGCTTTCGAGAAAAGGTCGGAGGTTAATGGCGCCGATATCGTGTCAGCCGCGCTCAAGCGTAGTACTTCAGCAACGAGCAATGGCAAGGCATCAACAATTTATATTTCAACGCCGGTCCTTCCTATTTTTCTTTCTCTTTTTCTATTTTTTGACTTGTTTCCATTTTATTTTTGCTGTGATTGAGCAGGCTTTGACGTTAGCGCAGTTACTGCAAGCTTTCTAGTGCAATAAAGCGATCTCGGGTTTACCGTTTCAACTCTACCTACCTACTTGTTATCACCATGTCGACTCTGGAACTCAGTCCAATCGGTTTCGGTCTTTTAGGTTTCACCTGGCGACCTGACGTTTCCCCCGACGAGCAGGCATTTGCAGCCATGAAGGAAGCCATAGCCCGCGGCGCAACGTTTTGGGTAGCTGGTGCATTTTACAACCAGCAGGGGCACTATCTCGACAACCTGAGACTCGTCAAGCGCTACTTCACCAAGTACCCCGAAGACGCCGATAAAGTTGTTTTGTCTGTGAAGAGCTGCCGTGACCCTGTGACCAGAAAGCTTGGGAGCAGTCCGGAAGAGATTCGCAGATTCATGGACGAGACGCTGGATGTGCTGGAAGGGTCTGTCAAGGTTTCTATATTCCAGAGCGCCCGAATTGACCCCAATGTACCTGTTGAACAGACCATTGGAACAATTGCAGAGTACGTCAAGGCCGGCAAAATTGGCGGCATTGGACTTTCCAACGTGAGCGCCGACGTTATTCGCGCTGCGGCCAAAGTCCACCCTATTGCCGCCGTTGA
This sequence comes from Geotrichum cucujoidarum, assembly GCA_030566025.1. NCBI lineage: Eukaryota > Fungi > Ascomycota > Dipodascomycetes > Dipodascales > Dipodascaceae > Geotrichum > Geotrichum cucujoidarum. The sequence goes on along the minus strand of JAJMHN010000003.1, from coordinate 81,823 downwards.
AGTGGAACTGTCTCTCCTTGAAACTTATATTTTTGAAGCTGGGATTGTTTCCACTTGCGCTGAGCTCAATATTCCCATTGCGGCATACTCGCCTCTAGCCATGGGCGTTCTCTCCGGCAAATTCACTTCTGGTAAGGACATGCAAACCGAGCGGCCTATTATGGAGCGCCTGCACGCTGAAAACTACGAACACAACATTACCATTCTTGATCAAATCAAGCCTTTTGCGCTCAAGAAAAACGCTACCGTTGCGCAGATTGCCATCTCGTGGGTCTTGCACCAGTCGGAGCGGAACGGTAACGCGCGCATCATTCCCATTCCCGGTTCGACTACAGTTGAGCGCACTAGAGAGAATCTTACCCCGGTTGAACTTACTGAAGAGGAGTTTGAGCAGCTGAGCGTTATTGGAAAAACGTTTAAGCCCAAGGGTCAAAGTTTCAGCGCACGAATGCACTGATTGTACGGTGCCGATAAACAAGAGCGTGCTCGTACCAACTGACCATCACTCGTGTCTTTGACTTTACAACTGAATGAAGTTGTAGTTGTAGCTGCCTAGTAAATTACCACTCACGCCTGGTTTATGTAGGTGTGAAATGCAAACTGAATTGATAATGACAGCCTTGCAAAAAAAAATAGTTAATTGTATTTATTGCAAAGTGAAATATATGTGACCTTCTTTGAATAGCTAGTTGCAGAACGACAAAAGTATTCCATCTAAACGCAAGCCACGAGTCCCGCCGCAGCTGTGGTCTTCTCCGTCGGCGGCTTGTCTTCTGCGTACCTGGCCGTACATCTGACTCAGTTCAAGCAGCCCAAGCAGGCGGGCCTGCCCGGCTTGCCACGGAACAGAAGACTGGTGGCGCATCACCAAGATGGACTTGGCCTCCGTTGCCTGCTTTTTTTCCTTGTTTTCCTGGGAAAGCAAATCCCGAGAGAACGTATTGCTTTCGGGTCGCACGGCTGACGGGCGGAGCTTTGTGACTCGCTGGATTTCATTGGTGGAAAAAAAGGGTGCGGCGCAGGTAACATGAGATGAACTCCGCGGTTGATTTTGAAAACCTTCGCCATTCAGGGCCATCAACCAAGCAGGATTGAGTGATCACGCTCGAAATCCGAGGGCAATGATACAAACGCAATGAGAGCAAGCGCCGTTTTGGAAACAATCCTGTAACTATATAAAGGCAGTCAACTTCTTACCAAAGACGGACCTTATTCTAGTAACCTCCCCCATGCTTTATACCCGTCTCACCAACCTTCCACGTTTGTTTTCAACTTCAGCTTTTAAAATGTCTTCTTTGCCTCCTGCCATCAAGTTTAGCCCCATTGGTTTTGGCCTCTTGGGCCTCAGCTGGAGAGCCACCTCCGATGCGCAAGCCTTTGCTACCATGAAGGAATCCATTACCCGCGGGGCAACCTTTTGGGTCGCTGGAAGCTTCTACAACCGGCCCGGTCAGTACTTGGACAACATTAGACTAATCTAAGCGCTACTTTGACAAATACCCTGAGGATTCCCCCAAGGTGACACTCTCGGTCAAGAGCTGCATGGAGCCCGGAACGTTCGGCATCAGGAGCAGCCCCGACGAGATCCGCGAGTGCATTGACGAGGTCCTGGACATTCTCGATGGCTCTGTCAAGCTTTCCATTTTCCAGAGCGCGAGGCTAGACTCTAATGTTCCTGTTGAGCAGACCGTGGGGGTTATTGCCGAGTAGTACGTCATGGCGGGCAAGATTGGCGGCGTTGGCTTATCCGAAGTCAGAGCAAAGACCATCCGCGCCGCCGCCAAAGTCACCCCCCGATTGCCGCCGTCGAGGTCGAGCTCTCGCTCGTTTCCACCCACGTCTTTGATGAGGGCATTGCCGCTCACCTGCGGCGAGCTGAGCATCCCCATCGCCGCCTACTCCCCGCTTGGAATGGGCCCTTCTCTCCGGGCAAGTCCACCACCGCCCAGCGACATTCAAGCCGAGTGACCCCCAACTGGAACGTCTCTCCAACGAACAACTTTGCCCAACAACATCCCAGCTCCTCGACCAAATCAAGGACCTTGCCGCCAGCAAACAGCCTCCCGCCACCCCCGGCGCAAATCGCGCTTGTTTCAGTCTGGCAAGAATGGTAATCCCCAGATCGTGCCCATCCCGGGTTCCACGACCGTGGCCCGCGTGCAGGAGAACACGACCATTATCGAGCTGACGGACAAGGAGTTTGAAAAGCTCGACGGCATTGTCAAGAACTTTGAGGTCAAGGGCGGCCGCTACAACGAGCGTGCTAGAGCTCACCTCAGCGTCTAATACTATTATTAACTTATGTTTTATAAAATCAAAAATCCAATTAAATTCATTAAACCTAAAAAATCACCGTATTTTATATCAACTTTTTCAAGCTCGGGCAATCTTGCACAAGAGGTCGGACCCGTCGACCGAGTCGCCCTCCTTGACATTGACACTCGCAATGACACCGCTATTAGCCGCGCTCACCACCATTTCCATCTTCATGGCACTCAGCACCACCACCGGGTCGCCCTTCTTGACCTCGGAGCCCTCGTGGACGCGCACTTCAACGACAACGCCGGCCATGGGCGCGCCGACCTCGTTGGTGTTGTGCGGGTCGGCCTTGGGCCGCGAAACGGTTTCGACGGCGGCAAGCTTGTCCTCAACAGTGACCTTGCGCATCTCGCCATTGAGCTCAAAGTAGACCTCGCGCGTGCCCGTCTGGACCGAGAGCTCGCCGACGGCAAGACACTTGAGGACAAGTGTTTTGCCTTGCTCAATGTCGACACTGAACTCCTTGCCAATCTCAGGAGGAGCAAGGAAGTAGCGCGTGGGGATGACAGAAAGGTCGCCGTACTTGTCAGTGTACTTTCTAAACTCCTCGTAGACCTTGGGGTACATGGTGTAAGAAGCAACATCACACCCCGTGACACTGCCAAACCGCTTCTCGAGGTCGGACTTGATGGCGGCAAGGTCGAGGGGCGCCATGGACTTGCCGGGCCGCTCAGTGAGCTTTTGGCGCTGGCCGCGCAAAATCTCGGTTCGCAAAGGTTCGGGGAACCCGCCGTAGGGCTGGCCCATGAGTCCCTCGAAAAAGTCTAGCACCGAGGCAGGGACATCCAGCGTCGACGCGTTCTTGAGCACGTCGTCATAGGACAGGTGGTTCGAGACCATGAACTGGGCAAAGTCACCAACGACCTTGGAGGTGGGGGTGACTTTGACAATGTCGCCAAGGAGCTGGTTGGCCTGCTGGTAAGCCTTCTTTGTCTCCTTCCACTGGGCTCCCAAGCCGACCTGCTGGGCCTGGAACAGGAGGTTCGTGAGCTGGCCACCGGGGATCTCGTGCTCGTAGACCTCGGGGTCGGGGCCCTTGAGGTCGGCCTCAAAGCACGAGTAGAGCAGGCGCATCTGTGCCCAGTAGGAATCAATCTCACGCACAAGGCTGGCGTCGAGGTTGCTCTCAATACGTCCCTCAAGAGAGGCAAGGATAGCAGAGATGGAGGGTTGGGAGGTCATGCCGGACATGGAGTTGGAGGCGGCGTCGACAACGTCGGCACCGGCGAGGGCGGCGGCGGTCATGGAGGCGACGCCGGTACCGGCCGAGTCGTGGGTGTGGACGTGGATGGGCAGGTTGGGGTACTTTGTGCGAATGGCACTAACGAGCTTGGTCGCGGCAGCGGGCTTCAAAGTACCGGCCATGTCCTTGATACCAAGGAAGTGCGTGCCCATGTCGACAATCTTGTCAACAACGTCAATGTAGTACTCCAAGTTGTACTTCTTGTTTGGGTTGAGCATGTCACCCGAGTAGCACACGGTGGCCTCAATAACACCGCCGGCCTTCTTGACGGCCTCGACACCGACTCTGAGCTGCTCGAGATCGTTCAGAGCGTCAAACACTCTGAAAATGTCCACACCGTTCTTCTTGGCCTCAGCCACAAACTGGTCAATGGCGTTATCGGGCAACGACGAGTACGCGACACCGTTGGCGCCACGGAGCAGCATTTGAAAGGGAATGTTGGGCACGGCCTTTCTCATCTTGCGCAGCCGCTCCCAGGGGTCCTCGTGGAGGAACCGCATGGCGACGTCAAAGGTGGCGCCGCCCCAGCACTCGAGGGCAAAGGCGCCAGAGAGGGCGTAGGACGTCTGGGGCGCAATGGCGAGCAGGTCGTAGGTACGCACGCGCGTGGCGAGCAGGGACTGGTGGGCGTCGCGCCAGGTGGTGTCCATGATGAGCGTGCCGTCAAAGCCGCGCACGGCCTTGGCAAAGGCCTCGGGGCCCTGCTCGACCAAAACGTTTCTCCAGCCCTTGGTGCATGGGGTGGTAACGTCAATGGGGGTACCAGTAGAAGCGTCCTTCAACACAGGTACAATGACATCGGTGTTGAGTTTGGGGAGACCAATCTGGCCAGCGACCTGTGAGCCATTGACAATGAGCTCGGCAAGGTAGGCCAGCATCTTTTGGGCACGGTTCTGGGAAACAAGCATCTCAAAGAGCTTGGGGGTGTCGTCAATGAAAGTGGTCCAGCACTGGCCCTTGATGAAGGTCTCGTTGGTAAGAAGTGCCAGCAAAAAGGGAATGTTGGTCTTGACGCCTCTGATTCTAAACTCGATGAGGGATCTGAGCATCTTGCGGCGGGCAATCTCGTAGGTGGCGCCGGAGCAAGAGCACTTGACCAGCATGGAGTCGTAGTGGGGGGAGATGATGGCACCGGCAAAACCGTTGCCACCGTCGAGACGCACGCCGTTACCGCCAGAGGAGCGGTAGACCTCAATCTTGCCAGTGTCTGGCTGGAAGTTCTTGGTGGGGTCCTCGGTGGTGATGCGACATTGAATGGCAAAGCCGCGGGTCGTGATTCTGTCTTGGAGGAGACCGAGGGTGGCTAGTGTAGCACCAGCGGCAATCTGGATCTGGGCGGCCACGATATCAATACCCGTGATTTCCTCGGTAATGGTGTGCTCGACCTGGATTCGGGGGTTGATTTCAATGAAATAGTGTCTGTTTTGGTTGTCCACAAGGAACTCGGCGGTTCCCGCGTTGCGGTAGTTGGCGGTCTGGGCCAGCCGGACCGCGTCAGAGAGAATGGCGTCGCGGACCGAGCCGGGGAGGTCAAGGGCAGGAGCGACCTCAACGACCTTTTGGTGGCGGCGCTGGACGGAGCAGTCGCGCTCAAAGAGATGGACGACGTTGCCCTCGTTGTCGGCGAGAAGCTGGACCTCAATGTGCTTGGGCTTGTCGAGGAACCGCTCAATGAACACAGTACCGTTGCCAAAGGCGGTCTTGGCCTCGGAGGTGGCGCGAGTAAATGCATCCTTGATATCGTCGCCCTCACGGACCACACGCATACCACGGCCACCACCACCAAAGGCGGCCTTGATGATTACGGGGAAACCGTACTTGTCGACAAACTCCTGGGCCTCCTCAAAGGTCTCAATGGGGCCAGGAGTACCGGGCACAACGGGGACGTTGCACTTGTTTGCCAGGTTTCTGGCTGAGACCTTGTCACCGACAGCGTCAATAACGTCTGCAGGCGGACCAATCCAAATCATGCCGGCTTCAGCAACTTTGCGGGCAAACTCGGAGTTTTCAGAGAGAAAGCCGTAACCCGGGTGAATCATGTTGACGTTGTGGGTTTTGGCAATGTTGATGATTTCGTCGATTTGGAGGTAGGCCTGGACGGGTGTGTACTTGCCGCGGGGGCCAATAGCGTACGCTTCGTCGGCTTCTAGGAGGGAGTTAGCAGGTGGTTGCAAAGGGAATTAGGTTGGGGGCTATACGTACTGAGTCTGTGCATGGAGAGACGGTCCTCGTGGGCGTAGATGGCCACGGTGAGCATGGACAGCTCATGAGCGGTTCTAAAGATCTAGAGAGTGGTTAGAGATGATGACTATGTGAATTGACGGTGGTACTTACTCTAATGGCTAATCAGCGAGCGCGCAAAGGAGCGCACAAGGTTAGCATTGCGTACTGAGTAGTCTTGGTATGAGTACTCACGAATCTCGCCTCTGTTGGCGACCAGCAGCTTGTTGTTGGAACCCAGAATAGAGCTGTCTGCTCTGATCTGGTTGACGGACGCAGCGGTGGCCACGTCGTTCTCGAGCGCGTCGGCCTTGCTGGACATGGTAGTGGAAGGTGGAGAATGGCTTGCAATTGAGAGAAAGGGAAAAAAAGAGAAGAGAAGAAAGGAGGGCAGCAGCAGAATTTATACCGCCGTTTGAGTTCAGGAGGTGTCTGTATAAGTAGCTAGTATATCTGGTAACTATATCTGGTATGGCAATTGAGCTGTGACTGTGAGCCAAGTTGGTGATGATGTTCTTGTTTGGAGCCTTTTGGAGGAGGTCTCGCAGGGCCTTTCTTTGCTTTTTGCCGGGCCAGAGCAGGGCTGATGGGCGACCAGGACTGGGTCTGGACTTCAAGGACTTCAAGGACTTCAAGGACTTCAAGGACTTCAAGGACTTCAAGGACTTCAAGGACTTCAAGGACCTGAACTGGCTGGAGATGTTGGCGCTGTTGGCGGTGCTGCTCCCGACTCTTTGGTCTCTTCGTTGTCTCGTCCATGGCTGCTCTGGCCGGCGTTGCGTCTGTCCTTGAGCCTGCCTTGGGGGCTGCTGAGTTCTGGGTTCTGCTGCGCTCAAAAGCCTCGGCTGCTGCCTTTGATCGTTCCCATTGCTGTTATTATGTAAGCAGTACAAAATGACTAATCTTTTTTTCCTGGTGTAATAAGTCACGTGCCACTGGCTCTGATTGGCTGCGATAGCGCAACCCGCCCAGTTTATCCGGCCCCAGCAAAGACCGCGCAAGTTTTTCCGCGCACAAAACTCGCAAAAACCTGCAAAAACCTGCAAAACTTCACAGAAAGTCGCACAGGCCGCACGCACAAGTTGTCCGTTTATTCCGGCGTCGTCATGATTGCCAGCGGCGCAGACGGTTCTCCACCGGTGGCTTGACCGCTCGCAAAAGCAATTGGACCGCAATCGAGCAGCCATGACGAATTGCCTGATCAATTCACAGCGGCGGCCTCGGCTGCCCGGCACGCAACCGCTGAGCAACCGCTGAGCAACCGCTGAGGCACAAGGAGACAGCGTGGCAAGCAAGAGTTTCTCCAAGCAGCACTCCAGAGCGACGATTCCAGCAGAGTTTTGCAAACAGCGGCCACAGACTTCCGCGGTCTGACTTGTTGGTGATTTCTGCACTTTGTACATCGCAACAGACACTTCAAAAGCCGTTGGCTATCAATGCACCGGCGTTTTGATTGAAAACGGCTTTTGCTCTGCTTGTTCTCGCGGGTTTTCCGAATTGTGGGGAAGAACCCGGCGCGCTACGAAAACAACCCGGAGATGCCCCAGTCCCCGACGCAGGTCCAACGGCTGTCCAAACAGATCCAGACGGATTCAAAAGAAACTTGAAAAAGAAACTTGAAAAAGAAACTTGCGAGGGCTTGTGGGGCTTGTGGGGCTTGTATCAGCAAAGGCCGTGGTGTAGCAGGGTCTCAAAAGTTATGAAGCTGTAAACAAGCACTGAAGTCTCAAATGTCCCTTGCTGGGAATACTTGCAAGAGCAGTGCTTGTGAGAAGAGCTCAGAATAGCCAAGCATGATCGAGTCACTGCTTCTCGGCACTGTCTACCAGTCAAAGTCAGTCTACCACTGGCATTGCTTCTCTCGTTCCTTTCCCCACCTGCTCTCTTCCGCTTCGCATTCCGACCATTGCCAGTGTATGAATCAATCAACCCCAGTTCTAATTCCATACTTCAACGTCCCGTTGCTACCTCATTACTTGTCATCCCTTACTAATCATTTGTCAGCAGAATTACATTTTACTAAGCAATTCCCATAGACCAGGGCTTGGCGCCATACAAACTGGCCAACAGCAAAACGTTCCGGTAAGCTTTCTCTGAAATTTGCAAATTGTTTCAGCTCTGATTTGAAGCTACAAACCCGTTTCTTTGGTCTTTACTGACCTTGTGCCTCTTGTTTATTGGCTGTTTGTGAATGGCTGCTCAGTGTTGGTAGTCCAGCCTCCCAAGAAATCTTTTTTTTTTTTTTTAGGCTGTCAACATTGTTCTTCCACCCCGCCAACCCTCTTGATCTCTTGATTCCCTGCCCACTGCCAACCTCTGTATAACCTCAATAGCATTGCTGGCGACATGTCGACACCACGTACCTCTACGTCCAGCCAGCGGTTTGTGCAGTTCAAGCTCGTGCTCCTTGGTACGTCCCTACCCAAGTGGGATCTAGAACTGAAGAGTGATCCATTGCTAACCCGTATCTAGGCGAGTCCGCTGTTGGAAAGGTATGGCTAAACACCTTGGTTTTTTTTATTTTGCTTGCAGTTTTTTTCCTAACATTTCTAGTCCTCGCTGGTCAACCGGTTCGCCAAGGACCAGTTTGACGATTTCCGCGAGTCGACCATTGGCGCCGCCTTCCTTACCCAAACTGTCTCCCTGGACCCCGACACCACCATCAAGTTTGAAATCTGGGACACGGCGGGCCAGGAGCGGTACAAGAGCCTCGCGCCCATGTACTACCGCAACGCCAACTGCGCGGTGGTGGTTTACGATATCACCCAAGCTGTAAGTAACCACTAGAAACAACTGCGCTAAAGAGGTTTTTTTTTCATTTGCTAACGGTTTATAAAGGCCTCGCTGACTCGGGCCAAGGCCTGGGTCAAGGAGCTCCAGCGCCAGGCCAGCGACGACATTATCATTGCCCTCGCCGGCAACAAGCTCGATCTCGCCAGCACCAGCCGCGAGGTCCCCACCGACGACGCCAGCGCCTACGCTACCGAGGCCGGCCTGCTGTTTTTTGAGACCTCGGCAAAGACCGGTGAGGGTGTGCAGGGACTGTTTGAGGCGATTGCGCGCAAGATGCCGTTGGAAAGGACGTCAGCGGCAAAGTCGGGTGGCCGGGCGGGAATCGGAGGTAAAGGCGTGGATTTGAGGAGCGGTGGCAATATACAAGCCTCTGGTTGTCAGTGCTGACCTTTGTCCGTTGACCGTTATCCTTTACTTACGTTTGTTGTTCTCTTACTCGACTCTTAATTCACCAAGTCCCTAATGTTTTACTGCCATTCATGTTCTTCCCTTGTACTGATTGAAACGAATTTTGATCCCGTATTACCATTATTGCCTTTTTATCACTGATACTTGCAAAGACTTGCGCTCAATTGATTTTGTCCGTGTTTGTGTTACAATAGTATCATGTACTTACATGTCGTTGCAAATTACCTCCCATATAGATATATCTCAACGCCACTACTTCCTAACGCAAGATAACCAACTCTCACGACCTCAATTAACTCGACTTGTATTACTTAGATAGAACGCGCCATCGCCCTCACATGTTAGACCTATCAAATTTGGTTCTATTCATCTACTTTAGACTGCTCATCATGCCATCGCCACAGCCGTACCAGCTAGAAAACCTCCCAATTCTTCCGGGTGACCCTGGGTAAGGGCACACTCCACGACTCTTATCCGAGATCTTTTTGGGACTGAAAAAAAAAAAAAAAAATTCAAGCACGTTGACGAGATCAACTCTTCGAACTACGTCAAGTCTAGAACTTCTGAGGACGACATTGCGCCACACCGGCAAGTGAATACATATTGCTGCACAATATCGCATTCCCATTTTCATTGCATACCTCCGGAATGGGTCAGAGAAGGACGAATAGCAGCGGGAGCTCGGGACACGGCGACAATGGCCGACCAAACCGCAACAAGCCCTTGAACGTTGCGCCGAGCGAGAACGGTGGAAAGAACCACTTAATAGGCCGCCGCATTGCAGTTGCCACTGGTGCCGACCGATCTAACCGCCGCAATAACAGTAACAATAACAACAACAGCAATACATTCAACAACAACTCCAACGCGAACGCGCCGCAAAGCAAAAAGAACAAGAAGCGAGGCGGCAACGGTCGACGGAACTCGTCATATAATGACAGCCAGCTCTTGACGGGGACCAACCGGCATACGAACGGGTCTTTGTACTCCGCACTTGCAAAGGACCACAAGAAGGGCAGCGGACGTAGTGATAGCGAAGGAGAAAATGAGCTTTCAAACGACGTTGTCTTGCTTGATAGCGATGAAGAGGACGCTAGCAAAACGGAGAAATCGACTGGCGAAGGAACTGCTGTGCCAGCAGAGGCAGATGACGCAAAGAATGCTGAAAATACTACAGACACCAACGGCCTGACATCGAACCAGGACTTTATAGCATTTGACTTTTCAGACGACGAGAAAGAAGAAGAAGAAGAAGAAGAGGAAGAGCATGGCGACGAAGATGAAGCCCAGGGCGCCAAAAACGAGCGGTACAGTCCGTCTTACAACGCCCCAGAAGCCGACTCGCGCAAGCGCAAGCGAGACCTTTCCGACGACGAGGGCGCCCAAGACACCAGCCACAACCGCCACACCGCAGTCCCCAAAAAGCGGCAAGACGTGTCACTCGAGTTCCCCTGGATCAGCCGCGGCGACCACTCACAAGAACCAGAGGTCTCGGACTGGCTGACCAAGGAAATCAAGGACTTTGTCGCTTACGTTTCGCCGTCAGAGGCTGAAATCCATGCAAGAAATGACGCTGTGACGAGAATCCGCAAAGTTGTGACCAAAATGTGGTACGATGCCGAGGTCAGGGTGTTTGGATCGTATGCCACGGACATGTACCTCCCCGGAAGCGATATTGACATGGTCATCTTGTCTGACTCGGGCAAGTACGATTCCAGAGCTTACCTTTACCAACTGTCGTCGAGACTCAAGTCTAGCGGTATTGCTACCTCTGTCGAGGTCATTGCCAAGGCCCGCGTGCCCATTATCAAGTTTGTGGAAATCCAAAGCGGAATCCACATTGACGTTTCTTTTGAGCGAACCAACGGTATCGAAGCGGTGGACACCATCCGTGGCTGGGCCCAGGAGTTCAAGTGCCTGCGTTACCTGGTCATGGTCGTGAAACAGTTCTTGGCCAGACGCAGAATGAACAATGTCCACACGGGCGGCATGGGAGGCTATTCTGTCATTTGCACCGTTGCCAACTTTTTGAAAATGCACCCCAAACTGGCCTCTGGTGTCATGGACGCTGAGCGCAACCTGGGTGTTTTGATGATTGAGTACTTTGAACTCTATGGCAAGCATTTCAATTACGATAACGTTGCGCTCAAAATGTCAGGCGAAATGGGCTACCTCCCCAAGAGAAGGTACCCGGACATGCAGCCCACTGTTGCACACCGCACATTTGCCTTGGCTATCCAGGACCCTGCTGACAGTTCCAACAACATTTCGCGCGGAAGTTTCAACATTCGCGGCATCAAAAAGGCCTTTGGCGGCGCCTTTGACATGCTCACGGCCAGATGCTACGAGCTCGAAAACCTATCCATGAAAAAACGCCGCGGTCTTTCCATCCTTGGCAACATTATCCGCGTCAAGGGACCCGAGCGAGACTTTATTGACTCTACAGGTAAAGTGCAGAATATCGCACAGGACGAAAGCCCACTGCCAACGCCAAAACGCGTCTACTCCCCGCCACCGCCTCCTCCCAAACGCAAGCAGCCACCGCCCCCTCCTGCGCCATCGAGGCCCGCATCTGTTTCGAAACCGGCCAAGAACGAGGTTGAGTACATGGCAGTGAGCAGCGACGACGAAGACGACGGTAAAATCTCAGTCACGCCCGTCAAAACCACCAAGGACAAACCCTCACCGCCCAAAAGTACTGCTACTGGCACCACCAAAGCAAAAGCCGAGGACTACATTGTGATTGACTCTGACTCTGACTCTGACGACGCCAACAATGGTTACAATGACGACGACGACGCCCCGCGCGTCCAAGCAACACCGGTCGCAACAAGGAAGCTGTCAAACTCGTCGCCAAACCAGGATAGCAGGACGTCGGCCATTAAAAAGTCAACGCGGCGCGACTACTGGGCCGGCAAAAACGGCATTTCCAGCATTTAAAATCGCGGGCTTCTAAACTTCCTTCCGCACATTGTAAATTTAGACAATCCCTGCAAACGTTAAATCAGGAAATAGCAATTGCATTGCAACTGGGACTGGTGTCATGTCTTTATTCACCCAACAATTATTTATTTCAAAACATATCTTTGGCTTTGTTTCTTACATCTAATACTTAGAAATGCATTTATAGAGTCTTTTAATGGTCCATAATCTAACAAGCTCAAAAGAAAGACAAGCCTGCAGTTCTTGAAAAACAGCATACCTTTAACTGTTAGCAGCAATGCCATTATTTGGACTTAGCCTGCTCGAACGGGTTTGTGACGGTGATGATGCCGTTCTTGTTGAGCCGGTCAAACAGCACAAACATGCGCTCAGCCTCGCGCTCCTTCTCTTCCTCGGTCATGGCGTCCCACTCCTGCTGCGCGTCGGCCCGCTTCTGGTCGAGGGCCTCGGCCTCGAGCGACTGGCCTGTCACTGGGTTCACAGCAGCCAAGTCAGTCTGGTCGGAGGGGAGCTCGGTGACTTTGCCTGCGCCGCCTGACAAAAACCGTGCGGCGAAACCAAGGCCCATGACCTGCGCAAGCCGTTGCTGGTCTTGGCCAAACGCCGTCAGGTAAATCTCGTTGACAAGGCGGTTGGTGGTCTTGAGCGTGGGGTCGTTGCCAAGCTTCAAGAGGTTGCTGGGCAGGGACTCTGAGTTACCTAGGCCGTTCTTGCGGTCGTTCTCGGATGGATAAAGGAATGCGCCACAGATAGATTTGAGGTCTTTTGCGTGTGCATTCTCAGATGACAGAGTCCAGACATGGGAAACGACCTTTTCAACACAGGTCACAGCTGGTGAGAGTGTCTGCTCGTTATGGTGCTGCGCCAACGCAGAGCCTGTAAGGTACTGGCAGTACTCAAAAACTTTTGTAACCAAACGCACCTCGTCATCGGCGTTGTCAGACCAGGTGCTGACTGGGAAACACAAGAACGAGTTGAAAATGTACCGGACAAAGTCAATGTTTTCGGGGACCGTGGGATTTGCGTACAGGAAAATTTGGCCCAGCTTGGCGACCGTGTTGTGCTGCGTAAATGGTTCAATTGCCGAATCAGGATAGTGGTGCGCCAGGTTAAACATGAACTTGACTAGTTCAATGAATGCGTTGCGCAGAGGCGAAGTAGTTGCAGTAGTCAAAACAAGAGCTTGGTCAAGGAAGTTGGCCATTTTGGCATCCACGGCGCTTGCACAGTCTTGTACCACCTTGCTGGGCAACTCCAAGCCGTTGAAAGTAAGCAAGAACAAGACCCGCCCGTAGAGGTGTTTTTCCATCGGGGAAAGCCTGCCCTGGTCGTACAATGCGAGCACAGTGGGGAGCGCAGCCCGCGAATCCCAAGATGTGAGCAGGGAATTGTTGTTCACCAAGGCATTAGCCAGGATTGTCAAGCTCTCGATGACGACCGTTTCAGAATAGTTTGTCTCTACAAACTTGGTGACGAGCTGGTCCGCAATGGCCGGTGTGACGAGGCTTGACACTGCAGCATCTCTGCCTAGTGCCTTGAGAGCTTGCAACTTCTTCTCGGCGATGGCGATTTCCTCCTGGGAAAGCGATGGAGACGCTTCAAAACGGTCGATGAACCCGAAAGCTTCTTGCACAGACTGGTCTTGGGAATAACTCATAATGTATGGTGATTTTGCTGCTGGTTATTGAATTAGTTGGAGATGGAAAACCGGTGTGGGTGACTCAGTGGGAAAGGAAGAAGGTTTAATTTTTCGGCTGGGACAAAACTCGGCGAGCCCATTCGTCAAAGCTCGGCGGCTCATATCGACAAAGAAGATGCAAGTAGAACAGCCTAAGGTGGATGACAGGCAACTGCACAAGATGTGAAAATATACGCGTCTGTTCTGGTATTTACTTATAAATGATGATGCGAGCTTTGCCAAAGTTACGGCATTTCAAAAGTAGAGCCTTAAAACCCAAAACATGTAACTACAGTTTCCAAGCTCAAAATGACAGATATAACTGAAAAATTTAATTGAGAATGCTGTGTAGCCTCAATGAGAGGTGACTGAGCTCGGTCTGTGCTCTAACGGTAGTTCTCGTGGACATGAGTTACAGGATAGTACATTTTTTTTTGAAAAACGCAAAATTCGAGAGTTCCAATAATAAAATACAAAAAGAATCATCATGATAAAAAATTTTAGAATAATAAAAATCATGCAACGTGCCGCTGGAGAATTATAAGAGTTATAAGCAATTTGCTTATGTGTGGTACCTTATCTTCTATAGGACTAGAAAACATTTTTTACAAGAAAAATCCGATGTAGTGTAATGGCTAGCACGGTCCGCTCTCACCGGGCAAATCAGGGTTCAATTCCCTGCATCGGAGTTCTTTTTTGCCGCCTCTTTTGCCAGAGGTAATGGTTCTGAATGTAGGCACAGAAGGACTAAGCTTTTTGCTGAAAATTTCGCTGTTGAATTCGTTGGCCTTGACTAGTGCTCAAAGCACATTTTTTTTCGTACATCAGAGAGGGGGAACTTAGCCGCCACCTAGCTGTGACTGAGATAGACCTCGCGGTCTCCAAACCACTGCTCTTTCCAGTATATTCCGAGCTGTAATAGCCGCCAGGGAACTTGGTCGTGACTGAATCGAAACGCAAAATTTTACGCGAAAAGTTCAGCCGTGCCACCCGACAAAACTGCCGCCAACCTTAATCACATCACGTGACTTGGTTGAGTAATTTTTTTTCCCGGTGGCTCCAGATTTAAATACGAGCTTGAGCCCTGATTCCAATCCAGCTAACACCCACAACCAAGCAACCATGTCGGACTTCCAGTTGACTCTGGCCGCTAAGGCCCAATTGAACGGCTTCCCCCAGCTTATTGCTGCCGCCATTATCAACCACGCTGAACCCACTTCCCCCATCGACGTCTTTATTGTCGACGCTCCTTTGGTCGACAAGGACGTCGCTGACTCTTCCGTCGTCTTGAAGAGCGGTGATTCCACCACCTACGGTGCTGCTGCCTTTGACGTTCTTACCTCCAAGTTTGAGTCTATTCTCTACGGCAAGGACAAGTCCCACAAGTCTGATGAGTGGACCAAGTTCGCCGCCGAGTCTCTTTCTAAGAAGGACTTCAAGCTCTTGACTCCTTCCCTTGAGAAGCTCGAGGCCCACCTCAACTTCCGCTCTTTCATTGTTGGCCACGCTCCCTCCGTTGCTGATATCTCCGTCTGGGGTACTCTCCGTGCCAACGCCGTTGTTGCTTCTGCCGTCAAGTCTGGTTCCTTCATCAACATTTCCAGATGGTACAAGTACTTTGAGGCCAGCCCCTACTTTGGTGGTGCCATCGACGTCTTCAACAAGGACGTCTTGGAGCAGCGCAAGTCTGCCAAGGTCGGCCAAAAGAAGGAGTCCCGTGCCTCTTTCGACATTGAGCTTCTCGATGCCAAGGTCGGCGAGGTTGTCACCCGTTTCCCTCCCGAGCCCAGTGGATACCTCCATATTGGTCACGCCAAGGCTGCTTTGCTTAACCAGTACTTTGCCCAGGCTTACAAGGGTAAGTTGATTATTAGATTCGACGACACCAACCCCTCCAAGGAGAAGGTTGAGTTCCAGGAGTCTATTCTTGAGGATTTGGAGCTCCTTGGAATCAAGGGCGACAAGGTCACTCACTCCTCGGACTACTTCCAGGTCATGTACGACTACGCCATTCAGCTCATCAAGGACGGCTTGGCTTATGTCGACGACACTCCTCTTGAGCAGATGCGTGAGCAGCGTATGGACGGTATTGCCTCCAAGCGTCGTGACCGTACCGTCGAGGAGAACCTTGCTGCTTTCGACGAAATGAAGAACGCTACCGAGGAGGGCCTCAAGTCCTGCCTCAGAGCCAAGATCTCTGTTGACGACAACAACAAGACCCTTCGTGACCCCGTCATTTACAGGACCAACTTGACTCCCCACCACCGCACTGGTACCGCTTGGAAGGTTTACCCCACCTATGACTTCTGCGCTCCTATCGTTGATGCCCTTGAGGGTGTTACCCACACTCTGCGTACCATTGAGTACCGCGACAGAAACGCTCAGTACGCCTGGATGCTCAAGGCTCTCAAGCTCCGCAAGGTCCACATTTGGGACTTTGCCCGTGTCAACTTTGTCCGCACTTTGCTCTCTAAGAGAAAGCTGCAGTGGTTTGTTGACAAGAACTACGTCAGTGGCTGGAACGATCCCCGTTTCCCCACCATCCGTGGTGTTCGCAGAAGAGGTATGACCGTTGAGGGTCTGCGTAACTTTATTCTTGCCACTGGTCCTTCCAAGAACATTATCAACTTGGAGTGGAGTTTGATCTGGGCCGGTAACAAGAAGGTCATTGACCCTGTTGCCCCTCGTCACACTGCCGTTTTGGCCAAGGACGTCGTCAAGGTTACCCTTGCTGGTGGCCCCGAGAAGGACGTCATTGAGGACAAGCCCAAGCACAAGAAGAACCTCGACATTGGTAACAAGAAGGTCGTCTTTTCTTCCAACGTTTTGATTGACCAGGATGACGCCAAGACACTCAAGGACGGCGAGGAGTTCACTCTCATGGACTGGGGTAACGCCATTGTCCAGAAGATCAACACCAACGCCGAGGGTGTTGTCACTTCCATTGATGCCAAGCTGCACTTGGAGGGTGACTTTAAGAAGACCGAGAAGAAGATCACTTGGTTGGCTGACTCCAAGGACGTCACCCCCGTCGACTTGGTTGACTTCGACCATCTCATCAACAAGGACAAGATTGAGGACGACGAGAACTTTGAGGACTTTTTGACCGAGGTCACCGAGTTCCACACCGAGGCAATTGCTGACCTCAACGTCAAGGACCTCGAGGTCGGTACCATCATCCAGATTGAGAGAAAGGGTTACTACCGCGTTGACCAGGTTGCCACTCCCACTTCTCCTGCCGTTCTCTTCACCATTCCCGACGGTAAGGTCGTCCAGAAGTACGGTGCCAAGAAGTCTGCTTGAGCCTATAGATAACTCGTGTAATATAAACAAGATACTTACATACGGTTTGAATTCTCTTATTTCCGTAAATTTAGTCTACATCGTCGGGGGTCCCGAGAATACGAGATCAGCGCATGGGGCACACGCACGGCTATGCCCAACGTCAGCATTGCATATGATTCTTTGACCCTGAGCTGGCGTGCAATCTCGGCAAGCGCATGTGAATTCCAGTCCCGCGACCGTCGGTCCAGGATGAAGGCCCTGTCGTGCGCCGTGTGTTCGCGTGCTTGCTCTTGGGCCTTGGACGGGGGTTAGGAGCGCGCGTCGGTCGAATCAGGGCATGAAAGCGCCCATCATATTTTTCCCGTCCAAACCCAGATCAACTTTCCCGCACCCTTTATTTTTCCTTCCCTTTCCTATCTTTCTTTCAGACCTAAGCGTCGCTTCTTCCTAGATACTTTTGCGGCGATTTCAAAGAGCTGCCGACTGTGATCTATATATACAGTGCTCTGTTTGTGCTGCACGTTGCCTTACGGTTTCAACGCGCTGTTTTTGCCTCAGCTGACGGGTTTCAGAGCCGTGCTCGAAATTCAATATTACGCATAACAGCACTTTTCAACAGCTGCCAACACCTGTCCAACTTCGTTAATGCAAGCTCGCTAGCTTTACATACTCCATTCCGACTTCTGTTTACTATATACACGACACACTGTGCGATAATTGATACATAGAATAACCCCATATGAACGACCTGCCGCCTTCATTCGAAGACGTGCTTTCCTCCTCCGCCAACCCCAGCCGACAAAATAGCACAACCAGCCTCTCGAACCTCGCCCTCGAGGTCGACCCCAGTCTCGCCGACGCCGCTGGCGTCTCCGTCTCTGCCTCGGGGGTCCATTCGAGCTGGACGCAGGCGCTAAGGCGCTGGTCTCCCTGGCACAATGAGCAACAGCAACAACAGGCGGCGGACAGCGCGGTGCCGAAACCGCCCCGCGCAAGGGCGGGCTCGGATCCGACGCAGGGTGGCCGCTCGCAGCAACAGCCGCTC
Source organism: Geotrichum cucujoidarum (assembly GCA_030566025.1). Taxonomy (NCBI): domain Eukaryota; kingdom Fungi; phylum Ascomycota; class Dipodascomycetes; order Dipodascales; family Dipodascaceae; genus Geotrichum; species Geotrichum cucujoidarum. The sequence continues at coordinate 63,889 of JAJMHN010000003.1, read as the reverse complement.
AAAATCCTGGGCCTCAAAATCTTCAACGCCCGGTTCCATTTCCTGCTGGGTCTGGCTAGAGTAAGTGCTACATGTGAGCATTCAAATGAAGAAATTCAATACTAACAAATTTGCAGGGCTTGTCGGCATTGCCGTCGATACTGGGTATGTGGGAGTGTTTCTACCAGTCGTGGCAGGTCTTGAACACCAAAAGCCTCCCCGTTTATTCCACAGGCGTCAGCGAGCTGTTCATGGCCGGCATATGGTGCATTGTGTCCGGGTACCTGTCCTACGCAGTGCTAGACGGACTCATGGTAAGGTGGATTGTGACCTACTCGACACCCGCCGCCATTGTGCGTATGATTTCGTGTGCATGCCTCAACGTGGCCATGATCCAGGGCCTGCTCTCTGTGCTCTCGCCAGACCGTACTTACCTGCTGCACGTGTGGATTCTCATTTCGTGCATTTCAACGGTGGCATACATTATCCAGAGCTTTGTGACGAGCAACCTCGCGCTGGAAAAAAAGTCGCGGTATTTCGATTTATACAACATTGCCGTTTTCGCGGTGGTGCCCGTCGGCCTCGCGTCGTTCTTGACTATGGTCGTGCTCCTACGAAGCCTCATCATTCTCCGGCTGGACATTGAGAGCAAGCTGCCCAGTTTATAAAAATCGTTTGTTTTCTTGTTTCTTTTGTGGTTCTTTTTATTTACCTTTTAAACTAATTCTTTTTGCATTCTGCTCTTCAGCTTCTCTTTCATCTCGTCAGATTTCACTCGTGATGGTGCGACACTTGTACCATATGGTGATGGGCCTCGCGCAAAATGTTGAACCGCATTGCAATCTCAAACGTCGACACCGCGAGCGACATTGCAATCAGCAGGATGATGATCCACGTGATGCGGCTCATGTTGTGCTCAGCAATGGAGTCGGCGATAATGTCAGTCAGGTCGAGAAACACCTTGCACCGTTCGTTGAGGACAAGTATGCGCTGCTCAATCTCAAGGTACTCGCGCATGGCGGTATAGAGCGGGTTGAGCCCCGGTTCCGAGTCCCAAAAGAAGCGGGGCGTGCCCAGCACGTTTGAGCTCAGGTTGACGTCGACGCGGAGCTTGAACAAGCTGCCAGAGAATTTAAGGACCTCCTCGCGTTTGAACTCGAGGCGGCCTTTCAAGGCAAGCATTTTGGGGACATCGCGAACGTCGGCCATGTTGGTTTCCATAAGGGCCTCGAAATGACTGAGTTTGGCCGACTGCGCAATGGCGTGGGACATGGCGAGCTGGACCATGTGGTCCTGGGCTTTGAGCGTGATCATGTCGTTGAAGATCCGGGGTTTGGAGATTCCGGGCGAGCACATGAAGTGGAGCGACTCGGTCTGGGGTTGCCCCTGCTGCGGCGAGGTCGCGGCGACGGGCCGCGTGAACAAGGTTGGCGCGAGCAGGCCCAGGTCCGCGAGCATGTCTTGCTCCTGCTGCTCCGTCAAGTTCCAAAACACGACTACACCATATGCAAACAAAAACATTTCCGCGTGCGTGCTGTTTTCACCATTGTATTTTTCCTTCTCCTTGCTTTTGGACTCGGCTGGACTACTCGCAAGAATCGTGTCGGTCGGGGTCGCGACCGTCTCGGCAAAGAAAAACTTGCGCATCGACACCGGCGTGCCACTCCCCTCGCTTTCCTGAGTCACCTTATCCGTGTACCTGTCCTCCAAGGGCGAGAAGGGCTGGGGCGCCGCCGGGTCAAAGTCGACTATCGCGACCTCTTGCAGCACTGGCAGCTTCCCGCCAGCAGATGACGCTTTAAGCCCCGAGTAGTACTCATAGTAGTGGTCTTGCGACTCTGACTCGTCCAGGCGCTTACTCTCGCTCGCTTGCCGGTTGCTCTTCAAGGTGACGGTCTCCCCACCGGGAACTAATGGCAGGTAGTAAGGGACATACAAAACCCCGTCGTACATGCGTGGACTCGCCAAGCCAGTTTGCGTTTGCAGGCACTTGGCGGCGGTGGCTAGTTTGATTCCTTCGCTCACGCAGTAAGCAGTGGTGCGCGGGTACCGTTCGCTGCGGAGGTCGCGGGGCGTGCGCTCGGCGGCGGTTTTGTCTTGGTCCGGGCTGTTGTTGTCGCTGTCGGTGTTGGTGTTGGTTTCCTTGACTGTGCTGCTGCTGTGCGTGCTGGGGGCCACCACGTTCGCGTCTGCTGCCAGTGGCGGCCGATCCTCAGGTTCATCGTGAAACTTGAACCCCGCCGCCGTCGCCGACATTGCCTGCGCTTTTGCGTCCCCGTGCATGTCCGGTATCAGCACAAGTTTATCGCTCGCCCTGCTCAGCCGCCGCCCCGCCGAGTTGCCCATACTCGCTGTGCTTCTCATCTCGATGCCTCCTCCGCCGCCGCCGCCGCCGCCGCTGGCGCTGGGTGATGGCTGCTCGACAGCATCGACGAACCGCGCGTACGAGTCCACCGACGCCGTCCGCCCGTGCGTGGCGGGGCCCGGCCGGGTATACCTGCTCCCCGCCAAAAGGTCATAGTACCTTGGCGTTGTCGGCGTGCCCACCCCACTGGCGCTGGTGCCGGTACCACCGCTGGCGGCGGAAAAGGAGCCAGGGCGGGTTGTGAGGCGCGGGGAACGTAGTGCAGGTGCTAGGTGCGGGTCGCGGGCGTCGGTGACGAGGATCGAGGGCGTGTTGCGTTCTCTCATTAGGTGGGTATGTTACAATGTTGCTTGTTGAACCTGTTCTAGAATGATTTATAAAAAAGCAAAAGAGTTTTAGAGACTTGATATAAAGAAGCTACGAGTTATACAGAAAGACAGGCCAAGGGCTACTTTGGTCGGGTTTAATTTTAATGTTTGTCCAATTCGAGTTTCATGCTTGACTTGGAGAGGGACTTGGAGAGGCAGTCCAAAAATGGTGGTCTGGGAAATGAATCACAATCTTTTGATAAACAAAAAACATCAAATATTTTTTTTTTTTAAAATCATAAATACATCATAAATTTGGCAATGTTTGTGAAATATTTTCACATCATTAGTTGTCCGAGACATGCTTGTTCGTTGCATGCCAAGTCGTTCCACACGGTTTCCTTGAACTGGCCGAGGTTCTGCGAGACGACTTGACGCAGCCAGTTTGCCGCCATGGCTGCACAGTTGGGTTGGTCTTGTGCAGCATTGGGGTACGGACCGGAATGCTCGTGGGGAGGTTGCCAAAGACCTGTCACAGAAGCAGGCGGGCTCTCGAGGCCGTAGGTCATGGTCAAGTTGCATGTATTTGGTTGTGGTGCTGTGCCTTGCAGGGCCAGCATGCGAATAAATAGTTTGACAATCTGGACAGGTAGTGGGGTATCTACCAGTCGAGAGTCATAGAGTGCGCCAAGGGCGTATAAACTGTAATGTTAGTATGTTGACAAGTAGTGCGTAATGAAAACTCACTTTTCTTGGATATAGGCCGGGCTGGCCCAAATATCGAAATCATGGATCCATTTTTCAAAAATGGGCCAGACGTTTGAATCGTTTTTGAATTGTTGAGAAAGAAGTTCAACCAAGCCGTCGGTGGAATAAGTTGCTAGTGGCTTGATGATTGAAATTGAACTGTTGATTTGTGGCTGGTGGGCAGTAGCAAACAACTTGACAGCCAGGTTGACTAGTTGGTTTAGCAATGCAGGTGATGAAAAACTGGAAACGAGGGCTGAGACGAGCTGGGAAATGAAGTGCAAAGCTTCGTCGCTGGCGGCCAGGCGTTTGACTGTTGTTATAACCAAGTCCAATCGATTAGCGTCACCAAGTTGCTGGGGTGCAGTAGCACATAGCAAGACCAAGATTTGTGTTGCATGGGCCAGTATTTCAGCGTCACTTGTCGTTTGTGCAATTTGAGCAAGAGGAGCTAAAAACTCACTCACAATACAGTGTGGTAAACCAGACGGAGGAGCGTTTTGTACAATAGCGTCCAAGATACCCAATGCCAATGTCAATTCCAGATCCCAACCAACAGTTCCAGACTGCGACTGTGCCGCATTTTGGATTGCAGCAGACACCGGCACCAGCGCGCATTGGGCGAAATCCGTGTACATGGTGGTGTGCACGTGGTCGGCTACAGAAATGGCCTGGCCCATGCTGGAAACGGTGTCGACAATTTGGTTTGTTAGCATGGCGTTGGTGGGGTCGCGCGCAGCTAGGCTGTACAAGAGTGCAAAAAAATCCTTGTTTGACGCCGCACCGGCCAGGTTTGACTGCGCAAGGACAATCAGAGTTTGCACGAGGTGCACGGCTGCAGTGGAGGCGTCTTGCGCTTGATTGGCGAGATGGCACACTGCCTTGTAGATTGCCTGGGTCTGGCTGGCAATGTAGTCCGTTGGTAGCACGGTGCAGTACTTTTGGATGGCGAGTATACTTGCCATTCTCACTGACTCATGGGTGTGAGTAGATACTACTGCGAGAGCGTGGTGGAATAGGGAGAACTGGGTTTGAAGATCAACGCATGGGCTGGCTGACTTGACAATTGTTGATGCGGTGCTAATGTACCTCGATTCAAGCAGCGGGTGTGAGCTGGACGTCTGGCCATCACGGACTTTGTTGAGAGCTTCTTCCAACGTATGATCAAAAGAGTCTCCTGTTTCCAGCAACTTTTCCACCAAGTACAAACCACTCTCTTGCAATTTCCAAGTGCTTTGGTTGGCACCAAGTCTTTCCCACAAGAGAATCACAAGGCTACTTGGCTGTAATGTGAGACCTTGTAAGATCTCTGAAATTTGAGTTCTAGCGATTTTTGGGCCATTTTCGAAAAAGTAGCCCGACTCTTCAATCTCTGTAGCAGGCTCAATGGTGTCGTCTTCAGAGTCCAGGGGAATTTGGGCGAGCCGAATGGCCATGTCGAGAAAAGTGGGCATGGATTGGAGGTTGGTGGTAACTGAGGCAACAACTGTTTCGAGTTCAGTGGCCATTGCCAAGTAGTCAATTTGTTCAAGGACTAGGTTGGAAATGGAAAGGCCAGTGCGACAGAGAATATCTGTGGGAATATTATTGGGCTCAGGGGCGGTATTGTAAATGGTTTGCTGCTCGAATATTGGAAGGTAGTGAGCAGTGGTTTGAAGGGCTACTTCAAACATTTCATAAGCATAGTCAGTAGCTAACCTAGGCAATGCCGTCAAGAGAGCCTTGTAAGACTTGAGAGACTCGATTGTGAGGTCGATTGCAGCCAAGTCGGTTGAATCGACATGGCGGTCCACCACGTTTAGAAAGAAAGGGCACCAAAGGTCGACGGTAGGTTCAACCAGAGTTGCAACGTAAGAACTTTGAGTCTCTTCTTCAATGAGGAGATACTCAATGCACTCTCGAAAGACTTGGATGGCCGTTGCACAGAGGTGAGCCTGGGGACCACAAGCGACATGTTGTATGCTTGATTGCGTAGCTACTTGGTAAAGGGCGGCGAGTATAGATGGTCCAATTTGCAAGAACGTGCGCTGGTCTAATGGTTTGACAAGCATTTCCTTAATGGCTGAAAGTGCACCGTCGAGTTGGTGTTCTGATTTGGGGCTCGCAAGGACTTGGAGCAGGGTGTTGAGCCACTCGACTCTAGCCACGAGCAAAGCTGCGACGTTTCTGACTTTGGTCTTGTCATGATTCAAGAGGTCTAACAGAGTATAATGCAAATGTTGTTGGGTTGGTGGTTGTAACATGTCGTAGTCTGGTGTGACGATGGTTTTCAGTATGAGGAGCGCAGTCTGGATTGTGTTTACAGTATAGGGCGATGACGAAGGTTGCCGGTTGTTTGCGTCGACAATGCTGAGCATGGCCAGAACTAGGCTGTCTAGCTGGTGAGCAGACCGGATGGAGTTGATGCAAGATTCGGCCTGAGCAGGGTGGCCGTTGTTGATGAGGCCAATAGCCTCGTTGACGCGTTCCTCCAGAGAGTCCATTGTGAGGCTGTAGTATCAATCAATACTCTCAAACACTGGCATGAGTGTGTTTCAGTCGACAATAAACGTCGAGCAGAAGGCGAGTTTTCAATGAAGTGTCTAGTTATTTAGGAAGAAGAAGAAGAAGAAGAAGAAGAAGCAATCGAGGAGGTTCAAAAGAGAATAAAAATCTTTCCAGGTTCGAGGCGTATTTCTTGAAAAACACCCAGGATCAAGGGCAGATCTGGAGTTATTTGCTTTTGCCGACAAGCTCCAGGGTAGTGCCTGCTCGATCCCAAACGCACAACGCTGCACAGGCCCGCATAAGGCAGGTGTCGGTCCGCTGCTGCTGCTGCTGCTGCTGCTACTGGCATCGCCATCATCGCCATCGCATCACCGAGAAAGTCCCAGTCCCAGTTCCAGACAAACAGGCCAGCTCGAGCTGTTCAAACCCTGTCTAAACCTGGGGTCTCAAACTTGGTTCAAACTTTGTGGTAAGTTCATCGCTATGGTCACATGACCGCACTGGCTCCCAAAATGAATCGCTTAATTCCCGATTCTGCAAGCGGGCATGCGGGACGTGCAGAGACAAGCGCAGATCCCATGTGTTGCTAGTGCGGTAAACCTGTGCTAACCTGTGCTAACCTGTGCTAACCTGTGCTAACCTGCGGTAACTGTGGATCCTTTGTGGATTCTCTGGTGCAAGGTTATGCACGTACTATATATCACGTGATTTACTAATTATGGAGTTTAGTATTGTGTCACGTGATTTACTTTTTTTTCAACAAGGTTGGAGGCAGCGAAAACCTGCAAAGCCTGCGATTGCGTGCAGAAAAGCGCAGAAAAGCGCAGAAAAGCACAGAAACTTGTCTGCACCTTTGAAAATATCGTGGAATAAAGAAAATAAAGAAAGTCTGCTTTGGTTTCTTCTTTTCTCTCTCCAAGTCCAAGAGTGCTTAGGTTTGAGTTCCCAGGCCTGAGTTCTCCATCACCGCCATCGCCATTGCATCGCATCGCCATTGCTGCCACCACAAACATCATCGCCATCGACAGCACCATCGACAGCACCATCGATCGCAGAGCACCTGCCGTGCCGATTAAGTACACTCGATACGACAGCACTACCAGAACACTACCCGAGGACTCTCCAGGTACTCTAGTAGACAATCCTGACTCTACTACTACCAGCATGATGCCTTCAAGTCTCTTTTTCACCAGTCAACACATTCGCACTGACCAGTAGCAGCACCAATGGACATGCTACAAAACACATAATTGACCTGATAACCGGCTTCGACTTCCCAGTGCTTCCCAGCTGTTCTCTGGACTTGCCGCGCAGTTCAGTCCAACCACCACAGGCACGCTGATGTGCTCCTACCACAGCACTATTTCGAATACATCACCACCGCCACCACCACCGTCATATATACTGTTCTAACTCTGCTGGACTACTTACACGGCCATTGCAGTCACTGCCCCCACTGCCTTCGCTGCCTCTGCTGTCTCTTGGATCGGTTCTGATTTCTCTGGCTTCTGTGATTCTATGGTGCGGCTGAATTGCCCGGCGGTTTTCCCGGCCAACTTAACTGAGCGCGTCCGCCAGCAGAGTCATAGTGCTGCTGCTGCCCTAACCCTCTCCACAACACTTATTACCGACACCGAAACTCTGGGGCAATGAACTACTCGGGACCGGCTGGCTCATTAAATTTTTTTTTTTTTTTCCCACTTGGTTACAGCTGCTTCTGTCTTCTTTCCTTCTCCTTCCTCCATCTCATCTTTACTATCCTCAACCCCAACACCCTCCTCCGTCTCAATGCTTCGCAACGTTGCTCGTCGCTCGGCCCAGCACCTGCTCAAGGCCAGAGCCACTAGCGGCTCTCGTCTGGCACTCGGATCCGCCGCCGCTTCTCGCCAGCTCGTCAACTCTTCTTCTCCTTCCAACGCAGCCACCACCACCATTGGCTCCCGCGTCTACTCGACCAGATCCACCGTCATTCAGCTCCTCGACAACATTGGCTCCAAGCGCGAGGTTGAGCAGTACCTCAAGTATTTCACTTCCGTGTCCAGGTAAGTCCCAACCAAACAAAAACTCTCATTGAGTCACCACAATCGACAAACCCAATAGAGTACACACCCCCAGCTAACGCTAACGTAACCAGCCAACAGTTTGCCGTCATCAAGGTCGGTGGCGCCATCATCACTGACGAATTGGAACAGCTCGCCTCCTCCCTCGCCTTCCTCTACCATGTGGGCCTCTACCCCGTTGTCCTGCACGGTACCGGTCCCCAAATCAACGAGATCCTTGAGGCTGAAGGCATTGTTCCGAATTACGCCGACGGTATCCGTATCACTGACCCCAAGACCATGAGCGTTGTTCGCCGCTGCTTTTTGGAGCAAAACCTCAAGCTCGTTGAGGCGCTCGAGAAGCTCGGTGTCCGCGCTCGGCCCATCACCGGAGGTGTCTTTTCGGCAGAGTACTTGGACAAGGACAAGTACCACCTTGTGGGCAAGGTTACCTCTGTCGACAAGACCCCCATTGAGGCCTCTATCGCTGCTGGTGCTTTGCCCATCCTGACCTCGCTCGCTGAGACTACCGATGGCCAGATCCTCAATGTCAATGCCGATGTCGCCGCTGGCGAGCTCGCCAGAGTCATTGAGCCCCTCAAGATTGTCTACCTCAACGAAAAGGGCGGTCTCATCAATGGCAGCACTCAGGAAAAGATTTCTGTCATTAACTTGGACGAGGAGTACGAGAGTCTCATGAAGGAGTCTTGGGTCAAGTACGGCACCAAGCTCAAGATTAAGGAGATTAAGGAGCTCTTGACCTACTTGCCTCGCTCTTCCTCTGTGGCCATTATCTCTGTTCATGACTTGCAAAAGGAGCTGTTTACCGACTCTGGTGCTGGTACCTTGATCCGCAGAGGTTACAAGCTTCTTTCTCGCGACAACTTGGAGCAGTTCCCCTCCAAGGAGGCCCTCCGTAGTGCTTTGCAGCGTGACCCTGCTATCCGTGACAACAAGATCTCTGTTGCCTCCTACCTCCGTGAATTGGAGGGTACCTCCTTCAAGGCTTATGGTGACGAACCTTTGGAAGTCCTTGGAATTGTCAGAAACAACGATGTCGGTCCTGCTGTTCTTGACAAGTTTTTGTCCAGCAAGAACGGATGGCTCAACAATATCACAGACAACATTTGGGCCGCCATCCGCAAGGACTACAGCAAGCTCCAATGGGAGGTTTCTGAAGAGGACGAGAACTCGAGCTGGCACTTTGACAAGGCCGACGGCTCGTTTGCCAAGAACGGCCGCATCCTGTTTTGGTACGGCGTTGACTCTCCCGAGGAGGTCTCCAAGCTTATTCAGGATTTCACTGCCCGTTCTACCCGTGAGTTGCTCACTGGCAGATCTGCTGGTGGCCCCAAGGTCCAGACCCGTTCTTACTCTACCGTTGCCGGTAACATGCGCAACAACAGAGGTGTCCGCCCCTCCGTTTTCAACATGGGTGCCCGCCGCTCCTACTCCACCAACCCCAACCCTCCCTTGAAGGACGGTTCCAACACCAAGCCTGCCCGCGTTGCTCTTATTGGCGCTCGTGGCTACACTGGCCGTGCCTTGATTGACCTCATTGACGCCCACCCTCACTTGGAGCTGTCGCACGTTTCTTCGCGTGAACTTGCTGGCCAGAAACTGACTGGTTACAACAAGAAGGAGATTATCTACGACAACTTGCAAGTCGAGGACATTAAGCGTCTCGAGGAGCGCGGCGAGGTTGACGTTTGGGTCATGGCCCTGCCAAACGGTGTTTGCAAGCCCTTTGTGGACGCCATTGACGCTGCTCAGAGCAGCCAGACCTCGGTCATTATCGACCTTTCTGCCGACTACCGTTTCGACGAGACCAACGAATGGTTGTACGGTCTCCCCGAGCTGAGCAAGGACCGCAGCGTGTGGGCCAAGTCGCGCAAGATCTCCAACCCCGGTTGCTACGCCACCGCTGCCCAGATTGGTATTGCGCCCATTTTGGAGTTTATCAAGGAAGGATCGCAGCCCACGATTTTCGGTGTCAGTGGCTACAGCGGCGCGGGCACCAAGCCCTCGCCCAAGAACGATGTCGAGAACCTGCGCGACAACCTCATTCCTTATTCTTTGACGGACCATATCCACGAGCGCGAGGTGTCACGCCAGCTCGGCGTGCAAGTGGCGTTCACTCCCCACGTGGCTCAATGGTTCCAAGGAATCTCGCATACCATTAGCATCCCGCTCAAGACTCCCCTGACCTCGCGTGACATTCGCAACCTATACCAGGACCGGTACGCCGGCGAGAAGCTCATTAACGTGACTGGCGAGGCGCCCCTTGTCAAGGACATCAGCGGCAAGCACGGTGTCGTTGTGGGCGGGTTTGGCGTGAGCAGTCGCCAGGACCGCGTGGTTGTGGTTGCGACGATTGATAACCTGCTCAAGGGCGCGGCGACGCAGTGTCTGCAAAACATCAACCTGGCGCTCGGGTACGGCGAGTACGAGGGCATTCCCTTGGACCTGACCATCCGGGGTTAATCTTATAGAGGTGTATAAAATATCGACATCAGTGATGTTCTGAATAAAAATTCATCAACACAAAAAACTTTTTTATTCATTCAAAAACATGTAAAAACTGGATAACTAAGGTATCTACTTTATTTTTTCTTTTCATTGTTCATTATCATCACTGGGTTAAATCCACCTCTTTTTCCATTTCATTTTTTTTTTTTTCCATTTCAATTTCTTGTCCTTTCTTCATATCCATGTCCATTCCTTTTACTCCAATCCAAATTTCTCCCTCAGCTCCTTCATGCCCGTTTTCAATCCCTCATTCTCACCTTGCAAGGCCTCATTCATTTCCAGGAGCTCCTGGACCTTGGCCTCGAGCTGGGTCATGCGCTCGAGCTTGCGGGCGCGGGAGCGGCGCGCGGCGGCCGTGTTGCGCGCGCGCTTGACCGTGACCGTGTCTGCGCCCTGGCCTTCTTCGCCGTTGGGGGAGGAGCTGGAGGTGGTAGGGGGGATGATGATGGGGGAGAGCGGGGTGGAGCGGGGTTTGCGGTTGTAGGCGGTGATGCCCAAGGCGTCTTTTTTGTACTCGGACGTGGAGGAAGAAGAGGTGGAAGGGGTGGAGCGTTTGCGTTTGAGGGACGCTGCTGGGGCCGGTTTCTTTTCTGGCGCTGGTGCGGGTGCGGGTGCGGTTTGCGCAGGAGCGGTGATGGGAGGAGCGGTGGTGACGGCTGCAGCGGCGGCAGCGGCATGCTCAACCTCGGGGCTGAACAGCGAGTCCCACGTGCTCATGTCCTCTGCGTCGTTAATCTCAAACAACGGCGAACCCGCGCCAAACATGGACGCTGACGTTGTCGAGCCACTAGACTCCCCGTTGCTGGGTGTTTGTTGTTGTTGGGCACGGTCCTTGGGGTCAAGGCCGGCAAGGAGTTCCTGGGGAGAAACGGTCATGGACATGGGCGGCGTGAGCAGTTCGTGAAAGAGTGCCGGCGATGACGTCTTTCTGAACTGCTGCTGCTGCTGGCTGTGCTGGGAGTGGTAGTTCTTGGTCTGTCCAAACACCAGCGGGTCGTGTTCTTCCTGGGGAGTCAGCAAAAGCTTGAACGAGTCCTCTGAAGTTGTGTTTCCTGCCCAGCTGTTGAGCCTGGCGTGCTGTGGGTGCGGATGCTGCTGTGCGGCTGAGAAGTTTTCAAAAAACTGTTCGCCCAACGAAAAGGACAACTTTGGCTGCTGGTCCATTATTTCTTTTAATATGAAGTGAAAAAAAAAGTGTCTTTCTTGGATAAGTAGTTGGCTCTTAGGTGTTCTTGGATCGGTGGTGGTTGCTGGATAACGGCATGGCTGATGGTGGTTGATTCAATCGGTCATCTTGGTACTAGATGTTCTTAAGTCCTAGTCTGTTTTCTCTTTTCCTTTCTGATGGTGGATTTAAAAAGCAGACATTTTTGACTCGAGTCCCTTTGACAGTTGGCTTTTGATTCTAATAAATAAATAAAACAAATAAATAAAATAAAAAAGGAATAGAAAAAAAAAAAAGGGCAATGGAGAAGGTCTTTATATTTTATTTGCGCTGCGTTGAATTGGGCGGTTTCGCAACGAAATTCTTTTTCATTTTTTTGTGTTTTTTGTGCTTTTTTTTGGGGAAGCTGGAAACGCCGGGGCTGCCAAACGACACGGCTGAACTAGAACTACTGCGAGACCTAACTAACTACGACCGCTTGTTAGGCCAGAGCACCATCTCTGGTCTTGTTCTCCAGTCTGGTCTTGTTCCTAGTCCAAGGACTAGCGACTAGTCGTAGTCCTGGTCGTGCTCTCCTGTCTGCCCTTTGGTGGTTCTGCCTGTCGTCTGTTCCGCCTACCTGCCTGAACCGGAACCGTGCCCGACCTGGCTCTCGGTTCCAGAGTTACCGCCTGGGAATCCCCCGCAACCAAACCGGCAGCAGCACCGGCAGCAGCACCGGCAGCAGCAATAGAGGCAGGTCTACTCGATTCATCGGTGTCCCGGGTTTCGGCTGGTCTTCTACCGGCACCAAGACCGGGGCCCAGAGCTGGGAGTCCACGAGTCTACAAGGCCCACATTGACTCGCACTGGCGTTGCTGGCCGTCTGAACGATTGATGATATTGGGTAGCGGCCATCTTCAAGCCCTCCTTCATTGTGTACTGCGTCGGGTGGCTTGCTGGTGCAGTCAGAGCACTGGGTCACGTGCTGTGGCGCAAATGAGCGCAATCCCCCGGTGGCTTGTGCAGGTGAAAATTTTTAGGCTGCGGGTTTTGCTGTGGCTTTTCTTTTCCCGGTATCGGCAGGGCTAGGGGTCTGCTTAGTCATATTTGCGGGATGACATAATAAAGACGCAAGCAACCTATAGCAGCGGTCTATAGTGGAAAAGGTCATGCGCGCAGAAACTGCAAATTTTGAACCCGCCGGGATTAAGTACAAACTACTTGACTACGGAGTTGTGCTTCAAGAGCGCCGACTGCGAGTTGGGTTGTGTGGACAGCTAGCAAAAGCCCACAACCAGGCATTCGAGTTATCGCAATCAAGATTGCGCACCAATTCCATCGTCTCGCGCAGCAAGAGGAAACCCAGCTCCGCAAACGGCCGGCAACCAAACGAAAACGGTTTTTGCAGCCACCAACAACAAACCAGCAAAGATAGGCAGCGACATCCAGCGAATTAAACGAGAGATATTACGATCAATTGATTCATCACAAGACATCGGAATACAGTTACTCTCTAGGGAAGACCCGAATACGCCAGTTTAGTTGGGGACAGTTGAGCATCATGATGATGGGATATTGACGCACGGCTGAACCTGATAGAGTCAAATAGACAAGAGCCCTACTTCCACACCAACCAGTTTATAACAGCATTGCATGACTTGATTCAAGTCAAAGTCTATATTTATTTACTGTTGATGTGCCAGTTGTGGGCTTTAATTGATTAATATTTCAGAATGCTGGTGTAGCAAAAAAGCATGCCAGTTACATGTGTATGTGAATTTGCAATCATAAAAATGCCAAAATCAAATTCACTCAAAGAACCCGTCAAAAACCATACCCAAGACTGACCGGCGTTTATAAAAACAATAAATGTAGCACTTTTTTTTTCATAAAGGGACATGAATAGATACTTAATTATCCTGTAATTCAATCTACGTTGCTACAACAAGCGTTTTTTTTTTGATTTTAAAATAAGTTTTATTTAAAAAAAAAAAAAAAAGAGATACAAACGTTCAATTTATATCAAGAGTGTGAGAGGGGGAAAAAAAGAAGTTGATGGTGCTGAAGAAAAATAATTGACTTAGGCAATGACGCAGCTGGTGGCGATGGAGTCCTTGGGGACCTGGGTCAAGGGAGTGCGGTCAATGACAACCTCTAAACAAGTTAGCAAACATACAAACAATCAGACAAGCAGACAAGCAAGTGACAAAAGTCTATAAAGTCAGACTGGTAAAAAGTTACTTACGGTCAACAGGAGCAGAGATTTCAGAAGTGGTGGAGTGCATTGTAAAAAAGTTTGTTTTGGAAAGTGTTCTTGAGGATGGAGATGAGGAAAAGAAAAAAAAGAGGATTCAAGAACAGAAAACGACCGGTTTATATACTTTTTTCTCATCACCAAGAAACTCCTTCAAAATAGATCTGGATTTCAAAAAAAAGTGGATAATGGTAGGAGTAACTGGGAATGTCCTGGCCATGGACGTGGAATGATGATTGTGCTAAGTTGGCGTTGTGACGTCCAGTCCCGATTGGGAGTGCACAATGACCCTACTGTTTCAAACCCGCAAAATGAGGCACTCGACAACACCCAAACCCTTCCAACAATCCATTGATTTATTGATGGCTCAACCGACGCCAGCCGCCCATTATCTGAACAAGATTAGGAAAATGCGTTTGCCAATTTGGTCTCTATGAATGGGTGTCGTGTGCATGGTAAACATGTTTTTATATTAGAAAAAAGAAATGGGACAAGATTTTTACTGAATTAATTGGAAGATATCAAGGGGGCGAAGGTCGAACTATTTCTAATCAGGACTGGATTATCAATCAACATGATGATGAATGATCATGCTATTGGTTATGAATTTAGTCGTTTAGTGGATATGCTGCTCACGGTTATTGAAGGAAGGCGGGGGTGCTGGCATGGATTCAATTGTCCTGCACTTTTTCAGCTAGTCTAATGACGGGTTATCTTAAACCCCGGAATTTGCATAACTGGTCAATTGCTACCACAAAACGCTCTTGAAAATTTAATAACGTTGAGGGCTTAGCAAGTGCAGTACAGATATGCTCAATTGTTGTGGTCCAAAAGGTATAATTTGTTACTACTTGTGGCTAATTGAATACCAGTCAGAATATCCAACATGTTTTTCGATTTCGACAAGTAAGCTCCAAGGGAAAGTTATTAAAGTTGTTGAAAAATAAATTGACAGTGTAGCCATGCGATTGGACTACAAACTAGGTCTGATCAGCCTATTGCGTTTTCAACCCCATCTACAATAATCCACCCATCAACTTTTGAAAACCAACATCTAATCTACAGACGCTCCACCAAGTGAAGTATAACAAAAAATTCAACCACAACAAAAAATATTAATTATATAAATAACTATAATAAAAATTTGTGACTAAATCAAAGTTTGTAAGGGCATTTAAGCAATGACGCAGCTGGTGGCGATGGAGTCCCTGGGGACTTGGGTCAAGGGAGTGCGGTCAATGACAACCTCTAGACACTGTTAGCATTCCAACAAACTAGAAACAAAACATTAAAGTAATGGAGAAAAGCGCACGGTCAACAGGAGCAGAGATTTCAAAGGTGGTGGAGTGCATTGTAAAGTTTGGTAAGAGTGTTCTTGATGGGAGTGAAGATGAGGAAAAAAAAGAGCATTGAAGCAAGAAAAAGCCTGGTTTATATACTCCTGGGTCTTGGTACTTTGAATCAGACAACTTTTATTTAGGGAATATTGTGAGCAAAAAGCAAAATCGCCTTGTTGTTCTGGTTGTGCCGTGGTGTTGGGCCATTGGCGTTTCAATTTGTGGGCAACGGCCAAATCGAGAGTGCACAATGACTTGAGTTTCAAACCCAGACATGGGTGGCTTATCCAGACAGCGCACGGGCATCAATCCCTATAGCTGCGATATAAAAAAAAACCTAGTCTATTTGCCACATGTAAAAGAAACACAAGGCGCCACTGTGATTTGGAGCCCTGGGACACCGCTAATCTCGTTTGGGGCTTATGAACTAACCAGGCTGGTACCAACGATGCCATGGTTGCACGGATAGTTTTTTTTAATTGACTTTATACTTCACGACCCAATATTGTTTCTGTATTAAATGAAATGAGGGTCTCGAAAACATTGTTTGACACTTTTACGGGGTTTTATTAAATTTTGAAAAAAAAAAGAAAAAAAAAACGCAATATACCTGAGATAACTGGGCCGATTGGGTCTTTAATATTTTAAAATACGGTTCACTAGATCTAATACTGTTTAATTGAAAACTAGAAAATACCCAATTGCTGAATCAAGCACGGCCAATGTAAAGACAGGTCAGGCCATATATAGCTCGACGACTCTTGAAGAAATAGTTTTGAGGCTGCTAACTACTGGTTGATCTGTTGTAAAAAAAAAAAAATAGACCAAAAATTCATGTTGCTAGATAAAATTCAACGTAGGTGGTTTTGATGGGCTGTAAGAGATTAAGCTAGTAATGCGAGCTCATATGCGTTCTTCTTGTAGTAAACTTGGGGTCATGCATAACTTCCACGCGCCAGGGCCGCTTTTAATCTATAATGAATTATAAAAAATTGTTTATTAAAATATAAAGTTCAGTGGGCTAGAAATTATAGAAAGTATAACTAGTTGCAAGAAGTGCATTTAAGCAATGACGCAGCTAGTGGCGATGGAGTCCTTGGGGACTTGGGTCAAGGGAGTGCGGTCAATGACAACCTCTGTAGCCTTGTTAGAATTATATTTCAAAACACAAAAAAAAAAAAATTTGTAACTTACGGTCAACAGGAGCAGAGATTTCAGAAGTAGTAGAGTGCATTGTAAGTTGGTTTAGAAGTTGTTCTTGATGGGAGTGAAGATGAGGAAAAAAGAAGTCAACTGAAGGGAAAAAAGACCAGATATATATACTTTAGAGAACCAATACTGAAATGCAAAAAGAAATATTGCTACCAGAAACTTGGAATTGAAGTAGTTGGAATCTGCTGGCTGTGGTTATCGCGCCTTTTCGTTTTTCAATTTGTGCCCATGGCTCGATTTGGGAGTGCACAATGGCCCGTGTTTCAACCACCAAAATGAGGCACGCAGTCTAGTCAGGCCCTTGATCCCGTCCACCAACCGCGAGCCAATCATCTGGGGGCATTTTGGGCTGGACCAATTACCAATTTTAGCACGCTTGATGGGGTAGCTTGCTTATTGGGACGTAGCAATTCAAATATATGGGCAGTACTTGAGGCATTAGTCTATTTGGGACTGAAGAATCAGCGATACTTGACCAGGGTTGCAGGATTATCGTGGCTACACAAGACGACACCCGATTGGCCATTTATCATGAATTATATCTCAAAACTATCAAAGAACCTATAAGTGAGAAAGATGGCGGGGTAAAATATCAAGGCATTGTCTAGGACTATTTTAGAACTTGGCGAGGAGAGAATGTGCCGCTTTCTGTACAGCCACGATCTAGCTGTTACACTTCAAAGACGAGAAATATACACATGTATTTTATGAAATTTGCTATTGCTATGAAAAGGGGTTTGGACGTATTTATGTACAGTCCGTTGGTTTTGCCTTGGGATGTTTTCAAACTTAAGATCCATGATTCAAGCATAATGATTTGATAGTTACTAGATTGTTGCAATTAAAATTTAAATGTTGAATTTAATTATAATAGTGAATTCCAGACTATATCCCTTATGATTAGATTAAAATAATTAATTATTTTCTGCGATAACGCATCTAGGCAATAACGCAGCTGGTAGCGATGGAGTCCTTGGGGACTTGGGTCAAGGGGTGACGGTCGATGACAACCTCTAAACAAGTTAACAAACAAGCGAATAAATATCAATATAATGGTAACGTACGGTCAACAGGAGCAGAAATTTCAGAAGTAGTAGAGTGCATTGTTAAAGTTGGTTTGGAGTGTTCTTGATTGGAGTGAAGATGAGGCAAGAAAAAAGAGAAGGTAGAGAGACAAAATTCTTCATTTATATACTTTTCGTTATCAAAACTTTGGATCACAGATTGAACTCTTGCTAGAAGCTTGGTATGACGGCAGCCAGTGCTATGGCCCTTAGCGCCTCGCCAGCTTTCCAATTTGTACCGTAGTTGGTTCTTTTTCTGAATTGGGAGTGCACAATGGTTTGTTTCAAACTTTTCAGTAAATGAGGCACTCGGCAAGGGCGTAATGTGCTGAACCTAAAAGTTAGCTCTTAAGCGATTGCCAATCTTATTATTGAGAGCTTTTACGGAAAGTTACTAGCCTATTGAGGACGGATCGATGGTGGGAGTGAGTGGCGTGGCGCGACGCGGCGCGGCGAAGTTCTTTTTAAAAAGCAAGTCGGGAATGATTAATCGAATTTCACAAGGAGTCTAGATCAATCAACTCTCCTTCTTAAGACTGAAAAATTAATGCCATGCCTGCGCTAGAAATAATTTCACTGCACACACTTGGGTGCCTCAGGAAGTTGCTCTAGCATGCCACTGACAGACACGGGGTAGGAAGTTGGATCAATTGTATTACCCAGTCTTTTTCTCCACTATTCAGAGGATATTGAAAATCATGAGATAATAAGAAATTCTTAACAGCTACACAAACTGTATATAGCATGCTTGATTGCTATTTAGAGCTTTTAAAATTTATCAATGCAGGTAGATAGGTTAGCAATACTTGCATTTTGCAAATAACCTTTAGACTACAACACTTAGTTATTTGGATTTTGTAATTAAAGATTAGATTCATTGAAAAAGCTGTAAAAATGTGAAACTACTTAAGCAGAGTAATTGCATGTGCTATAATAAGTTGCAATAGTGCATTTAGGCAATGACGCAGCTGGTAGCAATAGAGTCCTTGGGGACCTGGGTCAAGGGAGTGCGGTCAATGACAACCTCTAAACAAGTTAGCAAACAAGTAGAAAAAACAAATCAAAATTGTGGAAATCACTTACGGTCAACAGGAGCAGAGATTTCAGAAGTAATGGAGTGCATTGTTGATAGAAGTGGATGGTTTGTTCTTTGAGATGAAGATGGAGAAAAAAGAGTGAGACTTACTGGAATCCGAGCACCTTTTATATTTTTCAGGTCGCATACTTGAACAATTCACTGGTATCTGCATTTGCAGATCTTGCTCAAGATCAATTCCATGTAGAGTTGGTATTAAGAAATTCTTGCCTGATCGGGACGAGACAATCGTTGGAGTTTCAAAGCCGACTACCCCAAAAATTGCGCCCTTTACTTTCAAACAATCGCTAACTACTTCCGCCACACTGAATGAGTGTAAGCGACTGCTTGTAATTGACGCTGAGGTGGATATGTAGAGAAGTTAAATACAAGCACTGAAATGGCAACGAAGGAGTAGGCTTGTGGGAAAGAATCCCAGAATGAGATACAGGCGTCACATAATGGGCTATAAGCGGAAGCTTTGCAAATCTTAATCTGGTAAGCTCCTCATACATTGTTATGTCTAGGCAACAACACTGGTACTTTCGTCGGTTCGTTGTTGTTGAGTCTTGAATAGAATTAACATGGTGACACTGAGGTATCAGATTACTTAGATTTCGATATTATAAAACGATTATACAGCTAGAAAACGCATATTGATGCCAAATATGAGAATACCAAGTAGTGTTCGGGCAGACATCCCGTCTCTAGGGCGGAGTTCACAGTGCGAGTTGTGGTTAAATTGATGTGCGCTGGTCGACAATACTTCAGGGTTGTAGAACTTGGGTTAAGCCTAGTTTTCATGTAAGGTTGCCCTTACCCATGTTGCACGTGATGCTTAAATCCGAGCTTAAATCATCATCATGGATCATGGAGTGGGGGCTCCATGAAATCTGGCGTGGGGGTTTGTGAATCAACTGGTTGGTGCTGGACTTTGAAAATAATGGCAGTTCATGTCTAAAAACAATGAAACAATACTTTAACTAGCACCATCACCGTATTTGGCATCGTTGTGCACTGCAAGTAATTTTACAGAGCTACGTCATGGATGGTTGTGGTCTGGGTTGGATTTCTGTACAATAGGTCTGTTATGAATTCTGTCTTTAGATGATCTCCAAGGGATCTCTATCAGACTCGCTGACAAGGACTTCCACAGGTCCGTCCCAGTCCTTTGCAAGTTCCTGCGAAAGGGTCTTTTGCAGGCGCTTCAAGAACCCGCGCTCGGTGTTGGAGTGGCCGCAGATGAGCGCACTGGTGCCGTTTTCAATCAAGCCGAGGGCCTCGTGGTGGCCCAGTTCGCCCGTAAAGTGGAAATCGGCCTTACAGCCGCGGAGAACGGAGCTGCCGGAGCCGGCGCAGAGGCCAACGGTGGAGACCAAGGGACTGTCCATGTCGGCTCTGTGCTGGGGGGTGAGGGCGGCCTGGAGGTGAGGCAGGTCGAGATGCTTCTTGACGCGGGAAACGAGCTCGTTGACAGAGATGGGCTCCTTGAGCGTGACGACGCGGCCGAAACCGGCGTCTTCGTGACCCTCAACGGGCTTGGCGAGAGAGGAAACGACCTTGCGCGAGGCTTCGTTTGCGCTGCCGCCAGAGACACCGTCGGCCAGCCAGTCGTTGACACCGCCCTGGGCCGCGTCAATGGCGGTATGAGGGCAGTAGACCGAGATGCCGTTCTGGATCAATCGCACAAGGGACTGTTGCTGTGAGTCCGAGGACGGATTGATGGACTTGAGCCCTCTGAAAATGAATGGATGGTACGCGAGAATAAACGAAGCGTTCTTCTTGAGCGACTCGTCCACAACTCCGCGCGTGAGATCAATGGTGAGCATGACGGAGACCTTTTCGTTGGCATTGTCGGCGCTGTTGAGAGGCGGGGCCTCGACGAGCAACCCAGTGTTGTCCCACGAGCTGTCGGCCAACTCCTTGGGGTAGAGGCGTTGGACTAGTTTGGCATGTTAGCAAAGCGCAGCACACAAACGGTTCCAGGGCAGCTTACTGGTCTTCTTGACTGCGTTGATGGCACGTTGTGACGCCATGGTGGACTCTGCTGCGGTGGATGCGGCGGATGCGGTGGATGGTGCTGTGGTGGTGCCATTGCTGGGGCCTATAGATCCGACCTTGCGTCCATGGCGCATACAGGGCTAGGGCGTGTCTGCATTGGGCGATATCCATCTATGCCATCTCCGGGCCAGCCAATCAGAGCGGCGTATCCAGAGAAACGGAGTTTTACGTTTTGGGCCACTGCGCGAGAAGATCTGCTGCCCTTGAAAGTTATCTGATTATAGATTGATAATTATTCTTTTTTTATTGTTTTTTTTTTTTTTATCCTGCTTTTTTTCATTTATTTATATACGCTCCGTCGCCCGCGCCTCTCTCTTTCCTCCGGTTTCATGAGACCTGTTCGATCGATCCTCTTGTTGTGAGTGCCGGCCCAGCTTCCAAACGACACCCAGCGGATCAACTCTTCAACCGTTCTGCCAGGGCCCTGACTAAGGACATCAACTCGTACCGGATCGCGCACCACCATGCCCGAGGGACTCAGCATTGCGTATTTGGATCAAACGATACGGGCTCGGCTTCAGGCTATTCACGTCGAAATCATAGATACCTCTGGTAAGGAGACCCGACACGTTTTGCTCGCGTGAGCACTGATATTAACCGGCGATTTTCCCCCTTAGGAGGATGCGGCCAGGGCTTCGAAGTGATTATAGTATCAAACCTGTTTCTCGGCAAGAACACGCTATTCCGCCATCGGCTTGTTAACCAGGCGTTGCGAGAAGAAATCATGTCCATCCACTCATTCACACAGGTAAGTGCACTCGAGCTCTCCTGCTCTTTCATGTCAGATCGTCTATTCCGGTCCTAACTTGCTGCCACTAGAAGGACTACACGCCCGAAGAATGGGCTCGAGTCCAAATGCGCTGAGCAATCCGCTAATCTCTTACTTGTTTCCCTCCTTACACAACTTGCATAAGTCTCGACTAGACTCTCTATTGACGACACCTCCACTCATCCCGGCATGATATTTAAATGTTTTCACGATCCACAAAACGCCCTAGTAATTGTAATAATTAGTCTAAAAGTTAGTCCTTTCAATTGATAGAATTTATTGACGATTCTTCTACGGATGTCTCTTTTCCTCGTAGCCTTTTTTGCCCTTGTGGTAGCCATCGCGCTGCCACCCCTTGAGGGGGAGCTGCTTTTTTGAAAAGCCGCTTCTGCCTTGTCATTTGAAATTCTATAAGTCTGGCCGCAAACAGTAGTCACATGAAATGATACAAATACAAGGAGGGTTTTCGGGCGACTTTGGTCGCATGGAGGCCATGACGCGCTCCAAGTCTTGAAAATATTAAGGTTTCTGGCGGCAGTAAGGTTACCCCATACAAGTCCATACTGAATCTGATTCAATGGCGAGACAAACTCCGACCAGACCCCTTTTTGAAATATGCCAACGCACGTAACCATCATTAGAACACTTAATTTTTTGGGGAGTGGTTGGAGGAAGTGTAATGCAATTAAACTGTATCCAGGTTTAAAGACACGAATTAGCCAAAAAGGAGTCTACTTGGTGAATTCAAGACAGCATGGAGCCGATGTCTCAACCTTACAGACAAGCAAAGTGCTGCAGCCAGGTGCTTCAACGAGACATGATGGTTGTGCATTATATACAATTATCAACACAAGGTCTAAGTACATTCTGTGTGCATAATGTGCAATTTTTATTGGGGGTTGGGTAGCCAATCTCTAGAAATAGAGAAGCAACCGCGTATTGACATACCGCTGCTCTCAAAAAAGCTTTTACAAACGTTTAGGGTTTCAATATGTTCTGCACAATAATGATACCGCTGGACAACAGTTCACGCACTACAGAGCGAGCCTTTCCTAACTGAAGTACGTCGAAATGGCCGATTCCTTTTCTACTGCATCCTTATACTGTCTAGGGCCTAGGCTTTCATCTCTTGTTGGCACATGAAAAGTAGGACCACTGACGGGATTGCAAGTGCCGAGCAAGGAAGTATCTCCAGCCATACCTGGCGGCTTCTAGTACTATAGCGGAGATAATTTCGAATTCCTAACTCAACATTCCGCTTATCCCAGGCCAAGCTTTTTTTCCGCAAGCAATCATAAACAGAAGGGTACACTTGGAAGTTGGAAGTAACTAAAATAGCCAAGTCCGCTCCGACGGTCTCCATCATGATGATTACCAATTGATCTTGATTTTTAGTGTTTTCATTTTTACTTTTTGATTTGTTTAGTCCGCCCAGGCTTTGAAACCGACTACGCACAACACAAAAAAAAAAAAAAAAAAAAAAAAAGGCCAATAATTGACCAATCGCAATTCATTTTTTCAACAAGGCCCGTGAACAAACTATTTCCACCAACTCTTTACGCAAACAAGACAGGGAATTGATGGTTAGAACTGGCGTAATAAAGTTAGTCAGAGCGGAACTGAGATTGTATCGGTATGATAGAAAACCCAGAAAGCTAGAAAGTTTGCTGTTCAACGGCAGTGAGTGCTTGGATACCTGGCCTCCTGTGAATTATGTTACAAGGGAGAATGCTACATATGGATTGGAGACTCCCGAAAAAAGTAAACCTTTGATCAAGAGAAATTAATTTTTTGTTTTTGTGCAGGTCTGTCAGAGCTAAAATAGAGGCTTCCCATACATCAACGGCGATTTGAAAAGCGCGGAGGGCCTTTGATTGTTGGCTACCAAGACTCGTCTTCTTTGCTCATCTGAACACATTGCCTGACAAAGTTTTGAAATACCCTTGTCTACCAGGGTATGCACTGACCGGGCTTGCGCTGGCAATACAGAATATCTGACTAGCGCCGTTGCTGGTTCGAGCAAGCTGCAAAAGTACTATTCAAAGTCGCACAAGACATGGAGCAACAACTCAAAAACGCCATGTATCGAGAATTCACACCTGCTGCTAATTAGCCTATGCTAAAAAACGCTGGGAAATGGCGATTTCACAAAAGCTATGGAAAAAAAAAATTCAATCGATGAAAATGAGATGCTGCTAAAACACCAGTCCTCTTTTCTATTTTTCTTCGACATGGCCGATTTTCTAGTAGGTACTTATGTCACATTCACTGATAGACGGTAGATGTGCAAAGTTCAAAAAGCTGCTGGTACTAATAACGGTGCTGTTCAAACCAAACTCTGTTCCTGAGCCAATAGTTTTTTGAGTTTCTCTCAGTTCAATACCTCCAGATAATTCGGCATTATTCTAAATTTCAAAACAGGGCGTTTACGTATTAGTCTATGCCACTAGGCAAAAAAGCTCATAGTTGACTACATGTGTAACGGTTGACTCTCACCAACAACTTCTAAAAGCGCATCTACCTCTTTTTTCTTTAACTAACTACCTATTTTGCAAGAAAAAAGATGAAATCACCATAAAACAAAAACACTTGAAGAACAACAATTCAATTTAATGGTCGCACCACTTTGCTTTGCTCAGTAAACACGGCAAAAGTTCCACGAGACGATTACAAACAAAAACAAGGACAATGCAAAGAATGCCAACAAACTGGCACTAACACCATTGAAAACAAGTCCCGCCACAAGCGGAAACGCCAAAGCACATATTTGACCAATAGATACAATGGCTAAACTCGATGTAATGTACAGCGGGCCTGGCATGGCTGCTGCAATATTTGCAAGAGCGGCGGCTTTGACTGGGCTCAAGAAAACCCCAAGCAGAAACAACAAGCCGGCCACTACTTCAACACTTGCTTCCTCTTCGAGTTCAAAAACTTCATTGGCTAGCAGACAACAAGGCACGAGTGCACAGAGGAGGTAGGTTAGCACAAACCGGTACGTGCTTGGAAACAACCAAAACGTCTTGGAAGACGTAGAAGAGCCCACGACAAGACCGAACCAGAATGCAAACTGCAACAATCTTGGCAATCCTAGTGCAACTTCTATTGATTGCAAATCACTAGACGCAAAGAATAATAGCCCGAGAGGCAAGAGCAGTTGTACATTAGAGATTATGAAAAAGATACCACCAATCCACCATACTGGACCAGATTTTACCATTTGCTTCAGGATAGAGTAGTGGCTCATGCCGGAATTGTAGCTAGTCCTGAATGCATACATTTGCGCTGTTTCGTCTTTAAACACAATTGACACTAATACAAAATAGAGTCCGGCGATTAGCGACATGACAAAATAAAAGGTAGTGCTTTGGTGATCAATGTATTCAAGTGTGGCAGCGAGCGCAACTCCAAGCGCGCCACCGGCGTAGTACCACGAATGCACAATGGTAAGCGATAAAAATGCGTCTTGGAAACTACCAATCCAAGTCAGGAAGCAAAGGTTGATGAATGCATATCCAAATGATGAAATACACCGAGACAAGAGTTGTACAGTATGTTGTTGCGGATTCAGAAATAAAGAACTGTATGAACAGAATAAAAGCAGGGGGCCTAGTGTGAGAACGCCCCGTATACCAATCTTTCTGAGAAGTCGCGGAGTTACTGTTGCCGCCACCGACAACCCTGTAATCAACGCGATACAAGTCCCCACACATGCAACCCCACTGGCTTCATTCCCAGTGCCTTCCAGTGACACTACCGAAGCGTCGTGTAACCCAAGTAGCAAAAACCCAAGACAGGATACACGCAGCTTTGGTCTAATCTCTGGCGGCGAGTGCCAGGACTCCTTTTCGTCCGAAATGCTAAGCTCGTGGCTCGACTCGGAAAAGGACTCATACCGGGTGTTGACGAGACTGGGCCGCAGTGGTCTTCGCTCATCTGCTCCAGCGGCGGCGGTGGTGTTCAAAGACATGGCAAACTGAATGTCGAAAAAGACATGAAATGAATATACATCCGGAAAACAAAAAGGCAGAACTTGACGGTTATGTATAGCTGCGCGGGAGTGGATAAGGGTGCCGAACGTGCGACTCCAATTCATCTTGTTGGTTCATGCGCTGCCCGCACCAACACCCCCAGGCCATGTGGGGGAGTCAGAATCATGCAAACCGGGCCTGCCAAGCGCTTCATCCTGGAAATACATGTCGTGGAAAGATTAAATGTGTTCTGCCAAGCCGTTGCAGCTTTCGTCAAGTGTGAGATGAGCTGGCGTAGTAGACGAATCGGTGGTGACTGGTATCAATGGATCTGATTGCGAGTCGCCCGGGTCCAAGCTGTAGCTTTGTATTTCATTGGCCGAAGCAGTGTGCTAAGAACAGGAGTGAATCTGACTGACAGGAGTGTGACCCTTTATTAACCAGTTGAGCGTTATTGACTGAGCTCTCCTCGTGAAGGTTTCGTGCCGAGGAGGGTGAAGGTTTGGAACTTGAGATGGTGTCGAGATCTATGGCACGGCCCAAGCACTGCCAAATCCACACTGATCTGGCTTGCTGATTCGTAACCCGTGCTCTTAAGATACTGGGCGGTCGGCTTGAAAAGATGTTCGAACTGCAGTCAAACGTCTTGGATGGCCTCCAACGCAGTAATGGGCGCGCTAAGAGCGGCGTCCGTTTGCTTTGGCTCTCCGGGCTCGCCGGTGCGTGATGGGCGGGATGCACGTCATAGGCCGTGGCTGACACGCCAACCACCGAGCCCGTCCAGCAGCGCTCGACAACGCCGGGGCCACAGCATCTTTGGCGTCACGAAACCACTCGGAACACACTCGGAACACGAGCATCTGCCTGTTCTCACGCTCTTTCTCGTCCCAGCTCGAGCCTGGCCTTTCCGACTGGGCTGGTTGGCTGGATTCAGGTACCATCCCAGCTACAACCCTTTTTTTTTTTTTTGGGTTTTTTGGTTTTTGCCGCTGTGGTTTATTTGTTCAACTCGGGCCTTTCTTCTTCTCTCCTTCTTCCTATCTCCTGCTCTGCTACTCGTTAGAACACGCTCTCACCGCTCGCTAGATTCCACAATGACTGTCAACGGCACCCCTGCTCTCGCTACCAACCCCAAGTACATTGTCTTCACCGACTGGGACGGTACCGTCACCCTGCAAGACTCGAACGATTTCATGACGCACAACCTCGGGTTTGGCGTCGACAAGAGAGTCTACCTCAATGACGAGATCCTGAACGGCAGAATCACCTTCCGTGACGCCTTCCAGCAGATGCTCGACTCCATCAAGACGCCCTTCCCCGAGTGCATTGACTACCTCCTCAAGCACATTGAGTTGGACCCTGGCTTCAAGGACTTTTACGCCTGGGCCACCGAGAACAACATCCCCATCGTTGTTGTCTCTTCCGGCATGAAGCCCGTCATTCACGCTTTGCTCGTCAAGCTCGTCGGCCATGAGGCTGCCGAGAACATTGAGATCATCTCCAACGACACTAAGATCAACGAAGACGGCAGCTGGGATATTATCTACCGCGACGACTCGGACTTTGGCCATGACAAGTCCCTGTGCATTAAGCCTTACTCTGCTCTCAAGGACAGACCCACTCTTTTCTACGCCGGCGACGGTGTCTCTGACCTGAGTGCGGCCAAGGAGACTGATTTGCTGTTTGCCAAGGAAGGCAAGGATCTCATTACCTACTGCATCAGAGAGAACATTCCCTACACCACCTTTGCCTCTTACAAGGATATCCACGAGAAGATTGTCAGCATAGTCGAGGGCAAGCACACCATTGAGAGCATTCAGGCCAAGAACTAAATGGTTGGCGATAACACTAGGATTAACGTGACGCTAAGTCACTGGCTATATAGATAATAATTGAATACACTTAGTTATTTTACTGATATACCTATACTTACTACTGGCAGCTGGCATTCTGTGTCGTCTGTTTGTTCGTCGCTGCGATCCAGCCCAATTTCCGCCGTTTGGAAAAAGCCGTTTGGGATATTAGGGCAAGGGCAATTATCATTTTTTTCTTCTATTGCCCGAAATTTTTTGGATCTAAAGAAAATTTATTCCTCGTTTACAAGACAAGAAGCACAAGTTTTTGTTTATACCATTATAAATTAAAAATGGCGGACGATGGCATGATTTTGAACTTGGTGTTTGATGCCCCGGCGCCAAGCGGGAGCGGCAATGGTGCGGCCAACAAGGCGCCCAACCGTAACAACATCAAGGGCGGGTCGTGGAAGGACCGCCGTGCCGCTCGCAAAGCCATGCAGGAGCAGTATGATCTTGAGCACGGTATTATCAGAGAGACCAAAGGCGCAAATGACATCAAGCTGGGTGCACGCAAGTTTAACGAAAGAAAGGACAAGGAGGAAGAGTCCGGTAGAGTAAAGGGTCCCGGCAGTAGCACCGACAAGTACGGAGAAAAGAACGGCAAGACGGCGGCATGGAGGTTACACAAGAAAAGTTCAACAGCTTCAGAAGAGTCCAAGAAGCGACCACGCGAGAAGAGCGCTGCGGGTGAGCCTAAAAAGAAACAGCGCATTGAGTACAAGGAAAAGCCCAGCGGAGCCGACGGCAACACATTTGTGAGTAGTATCTTTACTGCTGAGGAGCGCGAGGAGGCCAAGGACACAAGAGATGAGGCGGAGAGCTCAGAAAGTGTTGAAGCACAGGCCGCATCGAACGCTCCCTTGGCCGACGCGACGAATTTCCCTGGCCTGGGCGTGGGCAAGGTGCTGACTGGCGTGCTGACGCACCGCATGAGCATGGACCGACCTACCAAGATTCAAAGAGCCGTTGTGCCAAAACTTATTCAGAACGACAAGGACCTGTTTGTCCAAGCGCAGACCGGATCCGGTAAGACCCTTGCGTTCTGTCTGCCCATGCTCGAGCGGTTGGTCAAGGAAGGTGATAGTATCGACAGAAACACTGGACTGTTTGGTCTCATCATGACCCCAACCCGTGAGTTGGCCCAGCAGATTTATGGTGTTTTGGAGGGTCTTTGCCGAGGCTGCAACTGGATTGTGCCCGGTATTGTTACTGGTGGTGAAAAGAAAAAGAGTGAAAAGGCGCGTATCCGCAAGGGTATCAACATTTTAGTGGCTACGCCCGGTCGTCTGTCTGACCACATGGACAATACAGAATCTTTGGACTTGAGTGAGGTGAGATGGGTCATCTTGGATGAAGGTGATAGACTCATGGAGCTTGGATTCGAAGAGACAATTACCAAAATTCTCAACTCGCTGGAACGACGGAGCAAGATTGCATCGAGCAAGACCAAGTTCCGCAACTTGCCC
Source organism: Geotrichum cucujoidarum (assembly GCA_030566025.1). Taxonomy (NCBI): domain Eukaryota; kingdom Fungi; phylum Ascomycota; class Dipodascomycetes; order Dipodascales; family Dipodascaceae; genus Geotrichum; species Geotrichum cucujoidarum. The sequence continues at coordinate 35,223 of JAJMHN010000003.1, read as the reverse complement.
ACCCGCCGAGTTAATGTCCTGTGTTCTGCTACAATGAAGGGCGACGTCAAGAAGCTCGGTGAAATGTCACTCACTGACGCCGAGTGGATCAGTGCAGATAGCATGGCCGACCAGGACGTTGAGATTGGCGACTACGAGGCCCCCGCACAGCTGATCCAGGAGAGCCTGGTAGTCCCTGCCAAGCTACGACTGGCCACGCTTGCAAGTAGCCTGAGAAACATTGCAAGCCAAAACCCCAACGCCAAGGTCATGGTCTTTTTCAGTTGCTCGGACTCTGTGGCCTTTCACTTTTCCGTGTTTACGCGCGGGTACGTCCAGGCCGACGAAGAGGCCGAAGATGATGAGGAAGGCGGCGACAAGGTGGCCAAGGCCAAGACGGTGCTGCCATGTCCTTGGATTTCCAAGAACGCTGTGATTCACATGCTGCACGGTTCTCTGTCGCAACAGGCCCGTACAACGACGCTCAACTCCTTTTCCAACAAGTCCAAGGACGCTGCCAAGGGCCAGCCCAGCATCATGTTTTGCACAGACGTTGCGTCGCGTGGTCTGGATCTGCCCGCCATTACCAATGTCATTGAATACGACGCCCCGTTTGCGACAGACGACCACGTCCACAGAGTCGGTCGTACTGCGCGTGCAGGTGCCGAGGGTTCGTCAGTACTGTTCCTGCTCCCCGGTAAGGAAGAGGGCTACTTGTCGCTTATCCAGAGCTACCACCCACACGGCATTCACAAGGTGTCCTACCTGGACGTGCTCAAGAAGTCGTTCGGTTCAGCGGCCTTTGAAACCGAGGCCACCACCTGGCATCTTAACGTTGAGCGTTGGCTCCTTGAGGACCCAGCGGCCATGACCCGTGCTAAGCGCGCTTTTACCAGTTTCGTGCGTGCCTACGCCACACACTTGTCGAGCGAGCGCGAGGTGTTCAACTTGCGCGACCTTCATCTCGGTCACATTGCAAAGAGCTTTGGTCTGCGTGAGACTCCCGGAAAGATGGCCAACGGCAACGGCAGCGGCGACAAGGCCGGCAGCGGCAAGAAGGGCAAGACCACCGACGGCAGTGGCCGCAAGAGGCTGCTTGCGCGCGCACGCTTGCATGCCTCGGCCACCGACGAGTTCAACCTGGGCTAATTGCTGTGGCGCTTTCATCCTGTAACCTCTATATAAGAACTTTTTGCATAGTTTTAATCCATCTCGTTAATTAATCCAGTTCACCGTTCACCGTTCGCCTTCCTGAAGGGCCTCGGCGTTTGCCATTTGTGCTGCTGACCTAAGCATCGCGTAAACGCTCTTATTGGCTGGGGCTTTCAGGTGGCGCGCCAATCGGCAAAAGTTGCAGGAGCACGGAATTAATGTCGCCCTGTCTGGTCCCCCGCCTGGAACCGCGCGAAATTGCCATTTCCAGGCCTTTTTCCCAAACGCCCTTTTTCCCGCTCCAGCGCCCGTTCAAACTTCAATCACCGCCTTGTCTTGCCCTGCCCGCAGTTCGTGCCTGCCTCTCTCTGCCTCGCCTGTCTTGCGCTGTATCCCGTAAACTCGTCCATCGCCGTCTCAACATCGGCCCGACACTCTTGTTCCGCTGCCCGCTGAGCCACTTTGTACCGCCCGCCTCGCCCAATTCCGCCAGATCCTAAGAAAAATCGGCTATTCCTACCACACTTTTTCCTCCCGCACTTGCAACCCAGGGCCGACCCTAGAACCATGGCCCTGCCGCTCCATCGTGCGACCCATCTATGAGCAAGTCGTCTACAAGCCCGCCGCCTTCTTCGGCGGCGTCACAAAAGGGCAATCGTCCCCAGACATCGTCCTCGTCCTCGGCGGTATCACAAAAGCAGCAAAACTCGACGAAAAACAGTGCCACGGCACCCAAGGCCGCCAAAAAGAAGCGTGTTCGCACAGGTATGTCCGTCAATGTTTTGTCCATCTCGTCCTTGCACTGACTAACTTATCTATCTAGGCTGGTAAGTCTACTCCAGGATCTTTTTCGGCTGCTGTCCTGCCCTGCACATCACTAACTGGAACAGCTTGACCTGCCGAGAACGCCATCTCAAGTGTAAGTTGGCACCTGCCGATAACATTCCTCAATGTCCGCTGGACACCCTGCTAACTATCTTTATCTAGGCGATGAAGGAACGCCAATATGTAATGTATGCACGGATGCACCTGCGATGGAGCTTTGGACCCGTAATCTAACATTGTCTAGAACTGCGCAAAGTCCCATAGAGAGTGTCGCCGAGGCATCAAACTCAACTTTATCGAAACAAAAGTGACAACCCCGTTCACCATCCCCTACGTCTATTCTGGGTGTAAGTCTTATTCTGGTCTCTGCATGTATCTTTGCTAACGTGCCCCCCAGTTTCAATACGCGATGAATCCCGAGATATCGCTGGCGAGTACGAAGGAGGATTGCTGAAATACCCACCTCCCGTCACCCAGCCGACTCTCCTACAACCCGTCTCGCCTAGCTACAAGTACGACGACCCGCAGATAGGCTCCTCTGCTCTCCAAAGACTCCAAATAACCGAAAGCAGTCAAAGTCCGTTAGACCAGCACTCGTCTCTGAGCTCTCCGCCCAGCAATACCGAACCCCCACTCCCACTGCCAAACTTTCATCCTCAATCTCATTTGCCAAAGATCAATCATCCTCTTGTCCTCCAGAATGCCTACTCTCGTGCTAACGGTATTTACGAAATTAAAGCTCATGCGACTCTAGTCACTGATGGCTACATGGTGGCATTGCTACAGCATTTTTGCAAAAACATTGGCGTGTTTATGGACTACATGGTTCCCAGGCCGGTTTTCCAGCGCATCGTGCCGTCAATCGCTCTCACGCACCCAGCATTGCTCAACGCTATATGTGCCTGCGGCGCTTACTCGGTGGTTCATTCAATGCCGGACGTTGTGGGAATGGACGTGGCTTTGCACTACTACAACGAAGCGAACAATCTGCTAGTAGCGGCGCTAAATGAAAATCCCCGCAACTTGGAGCTATGCACACTCACTGCTGTCTTCATTACAATCTTTGAAGTCCTATGCAATATCAGCTACGAGCAGCGGTCACATATCATCGGCATTCAGTCTCTATTACAGCAGTTTTCTTTCCGCAAAAACGAAACTCTCGGCAAGGTCGAGTTTTCAAGCTCAATTTCAGAAGCTTGTTTCATCATGGTCCTTCACATCGATGTGCTAACTTCACATTTATTAGGCGTCATGCCACATTGGCGGCCACAGCAATGGCTATTGGGCATTGAAAAGAACCCCTCCGCTGTGCCCCCTCTACACCACCACTACATGAAAATCCTCTATCTCATCTCTAGAATTGTACATCTCAACGCTCTTGGCTACGACCCGGAAACGAGCAACCCAAACACCAATAATGCGCATGGTAGTACAACGACCCGCAAAATTCTGCTGACCGAACTCTACCAATGGGAGCACGATCTACCCATGCCTTTACGACCTCTATTCTCCCTTCCCCCTACAGACCGTGCTTTCGCTGAGATATTCTTCTGCGACCCCGTGTGTGCCCTCATGCACACCTACTACCACGCCGCAGTCCTCACCGTGTGCAGCAAGCCCCCCACCGCTCTCAACCCGTTCCAGTCTGAGGACTCACAACTCGACGTTGACTGCAACTACCACGCGCGCCGCATCTGCGGCATTGTCATGACAAGCGAAAACATGAGCATTGGTGTGGTGACACTATGGTGTTTCCTCCTCTGTAGCAAGTACATTTACTCGCTGAGCGAGCGTCGTGCCATGCTGCTGCACTTGGAGAGAGTGAAAAAGATTGGATGGTCCAACGAGGAATTCCTTGCCGTTGTGAAGAATTCGTGGGGAGGACCTGACTGGGAACGGCAAATGATGAAGCAAGAAGGGTTTGACTAGTTGCTAGATTTCGGTGACGACTATTATCAACGAACGTATTATTTGTATATTATGAAAAGATTGTATTTTTTTTGTTTCTGGCTTGTTGGTTTTACTTTGCACGCAAAAAGTCTAAACTTCTTCCTGCCATTGGGACTTCCTTCATCACTTACAACTACTAGGCAACTTGCATCAAGTACCAGATACTTACCCCAGCGGCACTTGCCTCGTGAAATGCCAGAAGTTGATAAGCAAGAGCTGTTGCAATGTATAATATCACCTAACTACTCACGCCTAGTTGCCGAGTTCCCCGACCTGCTGTGCCCGTTTTGGGACGCCGACCGGCAGCGGTTCAATTTTTCAGAGCCTGATCAACTCCACGCCCACAGTGACGGCGCGGAAGGGACACCAACAGCGGACGTGGCACTCACGACTGCATTGTTCAAAAAGCACTTGGGGCTAGAGGTGGACTTGGACCCGCGGTTTCTGTGCCCTCGGTTGGGGAATAGGCTGCTCTACGTGGTATGGATCCACGACCTCATTAGCACGAGTACAACTGATGCTCGCGGGGTCCATGGCCTGGACATTGGGACAGGTTCGTCGGCAGTTTATCCATTGTTGGCTTGTACAGTATTTCCTGATTGGCACATGACGGGTGTGGATGTCGATTCAGAGGCTTTCCAGTTGGCTAAACGGCAAGTCGAACTCAATCAATCAAGTTTCAGTACCGACCTTGTGGACGGCAAAACTTCACGTCTGCACTTGGTACTCCGGAACACAAACGATCATCTCTTCAGTATTGGCGATGGCTCCGATGCCCATCCACGGTTTACATTCACAATGTGTAACCCCCCGTTTTATGCTAGCGAGGCCGAGATGCAAGAGCTTGAGCGCGGCAAGGCCATACCAAAGCCTGGCACGGTGCTACAGGCCCGGCAGCACGAACTCGTGACCCCTGGAGGCGAGGTCCAGTTTGTAACTCGCATGATCCAAGACTCTGTTGATCTCAACAAACAAGCTACCGAACCCCTGAAGACGTGGTTCACGTCAATGCTGGGTCGCAAGTCGTCGGTAGAAGAACTAGTGCGTGTGTTGAAAGAGAACGGAATTGAAAATTATGCACTACATGAGCTTGTTACCTCACGTGGCGTGCAAGGAGGTTCAACGACGCGAAGATGGCTTCTGGGGTGGAACTTTGGGCTCACCAGACCACCCCATTTCGCCGCGCAACTCAAGTCTTCTTCCCTCAAGCACCTGAACCCAGCTCCGACTCAGGTCTCTGTTCCATTGTGCATGGATGTGCAAAAGATCTCTAGCCGTATCTTCAGCATGGTCGACAGAATTTTGCGCGACCTCTGTGCACAAGCCCCCCTCGCCAATTGTGCGTTCCATGGTGATGGTCAGTGGATTCTCGAAGTACCTGGCAACGTTTGGTCCCGTGCTTACCGCCGCCGTTTTGCGAAAAAGAGCCAATTGCAAACAACGCTAGATGGCTCCGAACCTGCACACAAGCGGACCAAGCTGGACCCGACACAACCTCTGGCTGAGGCCACCACCACTCCGTCAATCGTTTCCAAGTTCCAAATTTCCGTCACTGATGAGCTTCAGAAGAGTGAAGAAATCCAAGCCGGCTACAGGTTGGTGGTGGACTGGGTGTACGGAGACGATCCGCACTTGTTGGAGAGCTTGGCTACGATGCTCAAACGGAAATTAGATGAGTCTTTTGCAAATTATAAAGATGGAACGACATAGGTATAAGGTGACACCGAATGTGTATTTTTGTCTTGACGACTTGGATGTTCAGTCGTATGTTTACTATTGAGTCGATTCGGCGTATAGTTTCAGTTCAAAGCGCAATACTCTTGTAGGGTATCACTTTGACTAGTATTATTAATACTCCAAACCGTTGAAGTTGGTTTATTCGCTATATTTGTACATATGTGTCAAGTAAACATTGCACGATTGTAGGTTCTGTCAATCTGGACTAAATTATAATAACCTACGCTCCTGACAGACCTAATATCTTACCAAAATATAAAATCATATATTGCTACAAACTCTCAAGTTCTCGCGCATATTTTTGTGCTTGCTCTGTTTCTGTGACATCTCCAACATGATCAAGTGTTTTCACTCATGCATTAGTTCGGTACCTTAAAAGTAAATTGAAATATATTCATTCAATATTTTTTTCGTTTCAGTTCAAATGGCTTCTACAGTTGGTTTTCTAATGCGCTGCAAACTATACTCCGGATTCTGGAAGCATCGAAAAACAACAGGTCTGCTTCTTTTGCAAGGTCCTAGACAGAGGATATAGTGGTGAGAGGTCATCTAACCAAGCACATAAATGCTTAAAACTAATTTAAATATTATTTTGCTCTGTTTTTAAAAAAAAAAACTTTTTGTACTTGAAAATAGATTTATACTAACAACAAACTAAAATATGTATTTTATAGGTGTACTTTCAGTAAGTCCCTTTTTTTTATTTTTAAGAACTTGCCCGCGTAGCGCAATGGTTAACGCGTCAGACTTCTAATCTGAAGATTGCGGGTTCGACTCCCGCCGTGGGTTCTATCCCCTCACTTTTTTTGTTTCCCAAGTTATTGAGTCTCCAAAGACTCTACATTATTCAACAGGAACCAATGAATCCAGACTCAGCGTTTGAGGGTGCGCTTTTGTGCTTGTTTAATTAGCTAGCGAGTTGATCTCCTACTTCTTTTTGGTTGGTTCGCTACAGCACCTTCACAGATCAGAACCCTTGTCCAACGATCTCTCTCCTCGCCAAAACCTAATTGAAAACTGCCGAGGGTCCCGTCCACGATAACACAAGCATTTGGTCTTCGGTCACAATAGTTTGCAAAGCTTTTAGTTCGAGTGCTTACTTACCTTATCAAGTTCTAACTTCTATGGGATCGTAGGCTAAGAGTGCTTCTTAGTAATTTACGTATACTCCCAATTTATTCCTCCCACCAAAAATATTACACTTCGTTCAGTTATCTCCACATGCAAAGCAAATCGAGCCTGTGATAGCATAATGCCCCAGCTAATCCAGATCAAAGTTTTGATATTCTTCTGTTTTCTCAAGAATGATTGTAAGTAAATAGCGGCTTTTTTCTTTCACTTTCTTTCAACTAACCAAGCGATGATAGAATACAGAAAAGCTTTTGCTAGAAGATTTAAATCAGAATTTCATCCCTCTAGGTGTACTTCTTCTATCGGGACTACCTCGCTTTCCTGGGCCGGGATTTTCTGCTCCTGATAGCTGGGAATGGTTTGATTATACGCTGGCCGATGCGTCTACTGCGCAGAGGAAGTCACTACGACCAGAAATCGAAGCATTGTCATTTTTAGTCGCGTCAAATTACATCCGACTTACATACAAAATCCTGACGATACAAGAGATCTCATTGGTCTGTTTGCGAGTCTATCACGTTTTGAAAGACATTGATGGTAGTTCGGCACTCGCCGCTAAGCGAGCAACCTCTAAAGCCCATGATTCTAATCGACTCAAGCACTTAAGGTATTTGTTTGGGGTACTCAATTTTTCAAAGCATGCTTGGTGCGGTGATTTTAGAGACGGAGGTAAAATCGTTTCTATGATTGCCACGCAAAAACGAAAAGAGGTGACATCTGACACTATCGATCTGTTCATACACCACAATGATAACTCTCAACCGAAAGGACGGACTGATAATGCTAGATCGCGATTGTTGCAAATATACCGGTCTCTTGAATCCCCGACGATACACAAGGAACGACTGGATCCTGAGATTCAAGAATTAACTAGCATTGTCGAAAGAGGGGCAATACCTGGAATCAAGACACAACTTTACAAGTATCAGATGCAGAGCATTTGCAAAATGCTTCAGGTTGAGACTAACCCCGATTATCAACACCCTCCGCATATACTTCAGTTGCGTTCCGACATCAATGGACGGCAATATTACATTAACCCCACTGAATATTCATTTATGAAGCATCCGACGTACTATGCGTCACCCAAGGGAGGTATTTTAGCAGAGGATATGGGTCTTGGCAAATCCTTGATATGCATTGCATTAACCGCTGTTACGAAATTCCAATGCAGCCATCGCCCAGATGATGTATTTGAAGAAGAGTACGATGTTCAAGAGCCAGAAAACGCCAACCTCCTTTCAATGTTGGACTATTGTGCGACTTCCATAGTCAAGAACAACATTTCTTGGAGAATGTACACTGATAGGCTTCCCCAATCTTGTGTGGAGAAACTGAAAACGGTACCTAGTTACTATTACACGCGACCGAAGCATTTAAATCGAGCTCTCAAACAAGCCGAGTTGTCACCACTCAGATTGTCTAGCCGCTCGAGCAGCAGGTCGACTAAAAGCTCATACTCAACTGATATGGCACGGCAAAAAGTATGGATTTCATGTGCCACTTTGATCATTGTACCGAGCACACTGTTTGATCAATGGCGAAACGAAATAATTAAACATGCTGATCCCGGCATTCTATCAGTGTTTTGCTTGTCCAAACCTAAACATCAAGTGCCACCACCAGAGAAGCTGCTGAATTTCGACATTGTTCTCATGAGCGCAACGAGATTCTCTGCTGAAGAGAAAGACAAGAACTCGAATCTTAAATCAATACATTGGAAAAGATTGATTATTGATGAAGGCCATTCAACTTCATTGAAATCAAGACTCTCATACTTAGCAAAGGACTTGTATGCTGAAAGGAGGTGGGCTGTATCTGGAACCCCAACTCCTGGGCTGACTCGCATGTCAGTGGATTCAACCCCCAACTCCAAAGTTATCGCGGGACAGTTTTCTGAAAAGCAAGAGTTGGAGAAGCTGGGCTCTATCATGGAAAACTTTCTGATGGTAGAGCCATGGGCCAGCTCTAAGGGTCTGTGGTTCAAAGATATTGTTAGCCCGTTTCTAAAAAACACATACCGCGGTACTGTCAATGTTCAACGTGTTTTACACCAGCTCGTGGTACGGCATAAGGAACACGATGTCACTACAGATGTTGTTTTGCCCCCACTTTATAGGGAGACTGTGTATATAGAGCCATCTTTTTTCAATCAGTTGGCCATCAACCTGTTTGCTTCTGTCATCAATGTCAATGCGGTCACATCTGAACGAGAAGACCAAGATTATCTTTTCCATCCCGCCAGTCACGTTGAACTAAAGCGGCTTGTATCCAACTTGCAGAGTGCGTCTTTTTATTGGACAGGATTTTCCGTGGAAGACCTTCAGTCTCTTTACGACATCTCAACTCTATACTTGAAGAAAATGGAAGCGGTTAAAGATGCATTGAAAAATAGTCCAAGCGAAGCAGCACGGTTGGCAGGCACAAGTAAGCGATTACTGGCAATGACTGATACAGAGTGGAACCATGACACAGACCTTTTGAAAAGCGCCATGAAGACAGTGGACTACGTGAGGCATAAAAAACATTGGGTCAATGTTTCCAAGTCCCATGAAATGTGCTATTTTACCAACAACCTACCTACTGCACTGCATCTACGAGCTCGCGCGACAGCAAGTCAAACCCAACCATTGATCATGAGTGAAGTGTCTGGCCTACACGAAAGCATTATGGTTGCAAGTGGTTCTCTGCTTGTTGAATACAAATTCCAAATGGGCTATTTCCCAATCGACTTGAAACTGAAAGCGAAACTCAAGTCTTCTGTCGATGAAGGCCTTTTACTGCATGGCACAGACAGCAAAGTCAAACCAAGCACCCCCATGGCTGCTCTTTCTTCAACATACAAGACTAAACGCAAGTCAAGCGACAAGTCCGAGCAAAACAGAAGTACTCTCAACAACAAAGGAATAAATGGGTTCATCCCCACAGTATCAAAATTTTATGATGGACTTGCCGAAGAAAGCGCGGATATTGTCGATGACAAAGACATGCTTGATGAAGCTTTTACACCTTCGCGAACACCAAGCCCATTTGCGGAGGGCAACGAGTGTGATCATGAAACGTGCCAGTTGCTTGGAACCTCTTCAGCCAAACTGTCCTACCTTGTTTCCCGCTTGATTTCTCTCACACCCACCGAAAAGTGCATTGTCTTTTACGAGTTTGACGACGTTGCCTATTATATTGCAGAAGCATTGGACGTGATTGGCATGAAGTACCTCATTTACTCAAACAATGTTTCGTCGAGTCAAAGATCGAGATATTTGGCAGAGTTCCACGTCAATCCTTCCTTTAGGGTACTCATCATGAACGTGAGGTTGGCCTCTCATGGCTTGGACGTGTCCACGGCATCAAGAGTGTTTTTCATGAGCCCTATTTGGCGAAACGATATTGAAGCTCAGGCAATCAAGCGTGCTCATCGAATCGGCCAGCGGAACCCAGTGTACATTGAAACGCTGGTCCTCAACAATACCATGGAGGAAACTGTTATCAACAGTCGAAAGAATCAAACTCTTGCTAACGAAGGTGATGTGAGTGACAATGAAGTCATTCGCAAGTTTTTACTGAATCATCCAAGAATTGACTTGGACACTATTCCTAACGACAAAACCTCCGGTATGGCTGCATTGTTTGATGAAACAAAAATTGAGCAGGAGTCCCGGACTCCCGTTTACATGTTTAGACACGCTGACGGTACCTCAAACCCTCAAGCCCCAAAGTCTACAGCAATGTCTGAGAGCGCTGCACAGCTCAAGTCGGCCCTTGAAGTAGTTCGTTCTGCAAAGCGGACGCGCAAGGCCAAGGCAGAGGGCGACTCAAAAAAGGTGAAATTTAGTACATAGAATAGAATAGTTAATTTAGATAATGTTTTGAAAATCCTGGAACTAGAAAGAATTCATTCTATTACACAACACTAATAATTGTATTGCATACGTATGACATTTGTTTTTGCAAAGATGAGATTATAAACGTGAATTTAGATGTCGTCAGTGAGAGCCTTGTTGAGCTTGGCAATCTTGTTGGAAACGGAGAGGTCAACAGTGCGGTCGCCGACCTCGACAACGAGACCACCAAGAATGTCAGGGTTGACCTTGTTGGAGATCTTGAGGGTCTTGCCCTCACCAACGAAGGAAGACTTGGCAATGGAGGCCTGGAGACGGTTGAGAGTCTTGTTGTCGAGAGCGGAGGCAGAGGTGACAGTGGCCTCAACAACACCCTTGGAGGCGTTGGAAAGAGTCTCGAACTGGTCGACAATGGAGGGAATGAGAGAGAGTCTGTTGTTGTCGGCAAGGAGACCAAGGAAGTTGCTGACGGTCTGGTCGGCCTTGATGGCAGTGGAGAAGGTGGAGACAACAGACTTCTTGTCCTCAGAAGAGAGGGCAGGGTTCTCGAGGATGGCGGCGAGCTTGGAGTCGTCCTTGAGGATGGTCTTGAGGGTAGAAAGGGAGTTCTCGACGGCGGGGAGAGCAGAAGACTTGACGGCAGCGGTGTACTAAAAGCTTGTGTTAGCGTGTGTACTTGGAGCATACTTTTTGGGACCACGAAAAAACTGGCGAATGAAAGGCGGGAACCTGTCGACGATGAAATTTCCCCGTGGAATTGAGCGTCACGCCATCAATTCTACGAGGAACTACAATTCGCAGAGCAGCGGTCGGGAGTGCATTGACGATTCAATTGGACTTACCAAAGCAGAGGCGTAGGAGCCGTCGAGGCCAAAGAGCTGGACTGGGGGAGTGGCATCAGTCTTGGCGGCGGTGGCCATGGTGCGGACCATGGAGGGGCGGGCAGCGCGCAGGAATCTAAGGGCGTACATTGTGGATATGCGAGGCGGGTGCGTGAGCAGAGCTGAGGAGGACCTGGTTCGTGGATGCAGTCGGCGGTGACCTTGGAGAAAGAGAGAGGAAAGGAGCGTTTGGGTGGGAGCGAGGAAGCAAATTTCCTAACAAAAATTCTGGCTTTGCTGACTACGCGCCCCGTTTACTATGTGATCCGGAATTGGCCAATCAGCGACCGCGGCTGGCAGCACCGCAGGGCTGGGGTTGAAAGGTCACCCGGCAGTATGGGCAAGGGCAAATCAGGCCCGCGCTCAGAATTTTTCACTCACCGCCATCACGCAAAATCCTGCCCAGTGAAAAATTCGACTTCAGCACTCTGATCTCTGCTAGCACCGCACCGCCCCGACTCTCCGCCATGGTGACCCCTACTCTCGCAGTGCTGTCGCGGTCCTTACGGCCCCTGGCCACATCGTCGCTCAGGTCGTTTGGCACGCCCATCGCCCGATCCTTCTCTGTTTCCGCTTCCCGGCTCGCGGAACACTCCACCACAGAATCGTCGACGCCCAACGAAAGCATGATTATCTCAAAGAGAGGCACTGAGAAGCGCGAACGCGTGCGGCCTACCGCCAAGGGTGCTGGCAAGGAGGTTATCGACAGTGCCAGCGTCCTCAATGAGCTTAGATCTCTCGAGATTGTGCCCTTGGGTCAGCAGATCAACAAGAACGACTTAGAAAAGCAAGATGACAGTCTCAAGCGCCGCCGTAAGCTTGCCAAGGCCGCTGTGCAAATGAAGCGCGTGAAACCTTCGTCTCCCTCGCTGAGATGGTACAGAACCCCCATTTACCCATATCTACACAAGGGCGGTCCTGTCAAGGAATTGACTGTCGCCAGACGTAAGAAGTCAGGTCGCAACAACAGAGGCCGCATAACTGTCCGACATCAAGGTGGTGGCCACAAGAGACGTATCAGACTTGTCGACTTTTTCCGACGAGACCAGGGCCCGCAGACCGTTGTTCGTATTGAGTACGACCCCGGTCGCTCAGGACACATTGCTCTCATTGAAAACAAAAAAACCGGTGCTCTCTCTTACATTCTCGCCTGTGAGGGTTTGCGTGCTGGCGATGTTGTGGAGTCCTTCCGTGAAGGTATTCCCCAAGAAATCGTCGACTCCATGGGTGGTAGTTTGGATCCTGCCATGCTTTCAGCTCACACTTGCCAGCGTGGTAACTGTCTCCCCCTGAACATGGTCCCGCTAGGAACTGTCATTCACAACATTGGTATCACTGCTGACGGTCCTGCCAAGTTCTGTAGATCTGCTGGTACCTACGGTCGTGTCTTTGAGCTCAACCCTGAGACCAAGCGGGCCGTCATCCGTTTACAATCTGGTGAGCTCCGCTATGTGTCCATTGACGCTTGTGCCACCATCGGTATGGTCTCTAACCCCGACCACCAGCATCGTTCCCTCGGTAAGGCCGGTAGATCCCGTCACTTGGGTATCCGCCCCACTGTGCGTGGTGTTGCCATGAACAAGATTGACCATCCCCACGGTGGTGGACGTGGTAAGTCCAAGAGTAAGAAGCTTTCCATGTCCAAGTGGGGTGTCCTGGCCAAGAGTGGTTACAAGACTAGACGTGGTAAGAACACCAACCACTTGCTTGTCAAGGATAGACCTCGTGGTAAGGCCAAGAGGGCTGGCAAGGACTAAGCATAGATCAAACTGTAATTATCGTGATGTCCCTTTTGTACATAAATATCTGAATATGAATTTGAAAAAGTTTTTAATGCATATTCTTCTTGATTTTTTGAATGAGCCAGAGCTGGGGTCTTGCGACTAATTGTTCTTTCTATAGAAAGTTGTAACTGCATTCGTTTTGTTCATTATAGTCATTGGAATTGAATAAATAAATTAAGTTACTACAGGTTTTCTAATCTTGAAGAAAAAAATGTCTATACTAAAGTGCAGAGTCAGATCATCTGCTGGTTTGGGTGAAAATGCAGAGTCAGATCGTCTGCTGGTTGTGTTTCACCCCAAGTTGAGTAAATCTGTAATCATTTGATCTCCACCAGGTGTTTGGCCATCCGTTCTAGATGATGCCCCAGCAGGGGTTTCATTAGGGACAACGTTTTGGAATGTTGAAGTCAAGTAGTGATACCAGTCGTTGAGATTGAGAGTGCTTGGGACAACGGACTCGTCACCAGAACGCTGGCCACTAGAATCTTTCCTGTGGCCCATACCGTACACAGCTGGTGAAGAAGTGTTCTTGCTATCAACAGAGCCTGTTTCATCATTAGGAGAGCTTTGGGTCGAATGAAAGGCAGCATGGTTATTGATCCCATTCCCATGGCCCCCCGCGTACATGTTGGGCGGTGTATTGCCTGCAACGCTTGAATTGGCACTCTCAGCCGAACGATAAGGATCATAAAATCCAGGTCGACTGTCACTATCGTTTGACTCAGGGAATAGCTGGGAAGGCTGGAAGTTTTGGTAAAAGCTGGTGGAATCGGGGGAGTTTGTAACAAACAAAAAGTCTGGATCCATTGATGAAGGAGACGTCTGCAAATTACTGGCATTTCTTAATCCTCTAGGAGTGTTTGGTTTATTGGGCACCTTGTTCCACTTGCCACCGCTTCCACTAGGGGAGTCGTTATTCCGGCCGCTTTGTGACGGTGAAGGTTTCTTGTCAGGGCTTGAGCTGAAAGAATTGTTTGCAAGTGTCGATCGGAGACTGCTGTTGTGAGAGTTGGAAGAGAACGCTACTTTAGCGTGCTGATCTAATGGTGATGTATGGGCCAGAGTTTCGTGAAACTGAGAGGTAAGGTGGCCAAGCTCCACCGATGGGAGAGGGGTATTGTCATTTTTAGTCTTTTTGGTATGGTTGGAATCTTGAATGGAAGTGTAACCAGTCTTGCGCTTTTTAGAATCGTTCATGTACTGGTCTCTGAGTTGTTTGTTTGAGTTTAATGGCTTGAATAGGTTTTGGAGCATTCGTGCAACCATCCACTGTTTTCCCATACCACTCAATGCAACCATACAAGTGTCAAAGCCCTTCTTTGCGCTTTCGACCACTGAAGGATTTGGAGAATCTGTCTGATACAACAGCATAATCATGGCAGAAAAAACAGTGTAAATGTAAAACACCGAGCAGTCCTTGATTTCGTCATACTTGATGAGAGATTCCATAATTCTTGAAATCATATGAGCAGCTTGAAAAGCAATGCCCCAAGATGGGTAAGGATTGTTAGAGCTCTGGCCACCTTTCCGCAGCACATTTGACCGATGTACCAAACAGAGAACTGTATAGTATTGCGCATGTAGCGTAGCGACAAAAAAGTTATGATGAGACTTGTCTTTCACAGAATATTTTAATTCTGGTGGTAGGTTGTTCATCCAAGAGCCCATTGCCATGTCGCAGTGGCTTACGACCGGAATTCGATTCTGTCGACGTGAGATTTCAGCATTGATGGAGAATTGCTGCTTGAGTACCATGCCCATAATTTCGGAAAGCTTCACTGAATGAATGAAGGAAAGCACATGGGTACGATTAACTGGGTAGAGCGCTGGGAGGCCTGGCTCATCCTCAATAAAGTCATCTTCAGTCAGCATGGGAACGTCAGAGTCCTCAAGGTTTACCAAGACAGGTCTGCCCAGAGCCACAGCGCCCCATCTGTCACGAGTGAAGAGAGCCCACCACATTTTCTTCCAAGTGCGCTTTGTGTCCAAAGGCATGTTGGTTTTTTCCATACTTCTGTGTAGCCCAAAACCTTGTGCAATGCTTAGAGCAACTCGCGACCAGTAGAAAGAGTTACGAGTAACGTCTTCGGGTCCTTCCCACCACCAACTTAGCAGCATGACCGACTGAACAATTGTGATTTTGTCGGTTTCGTAATTGGCGTCAAACAAAGCTTTGGCTCTCTTGTAGAATGTCAAACTTGCCAAATCAGTAGACTGGTCACTATCCAGTAAAGCTGGATTTCGGCAAACACGGGAACCAGCCAAAAGCATGGATTGTAATAAAAGTAATGACGGAGGGTTAGACGCACTGTTGTACGAGCGCATGAACTTTGAACGGTTCAGAATTGGCATCGTGGGGTAGATTTTCTCAAAAAAGGCCTCAATCAAGTCGTCACATAGGTCTCGCGGTGGTAATAGAAATGCGCCTCTAAATTTGAGAATCTCGAGCTCTTCGTTATCCAACTCGTTGAGTCTTGATTTCCGGCCACCCAAATCGTTTGGAAGGGCATAATGGAACGAGTCACCTTCTTCTTGTGGTTCAAACAACAAATTGATATTTGAAGAAGAGCCGAGGAATGCGACTACACCAGAAGCCGTCTTATTATTTGGCGGTTGCAGCCATCCTTGGCCTGCGCTCGTTGGACCGACTGACAGAACCTCCGATGGGTCATCTTTTTGCGCGTTAGAAGTTTCAGTGGCAGATGGTGCTTTCTCTTTTTCGGCATTTGCAAGGGGTGTCGTGTTTTTAGGCGGGGGAAGAGGTGTAGGTTTTGTATTTGCTGCTGGAGCAGGAGCCGACGAGTCGGACAATGTTTCTGGATTTTGAGAAGCAGAGTCTTGTAGAGATTTTGGTCTATGAAATAGGCAGTTAGCATATTGCAATATAGTCGGCTAGTGTTTTCTTACTTTCGTGAAACGGTGGCACGCCTTCGTTTAGGCTCTGGTATACGGCATTCGCAGCCAAATGCGGTACAGTTCTTAAGGGTTAGAAGAGGTCATTCTAAGGTTTTCATAAAGTGCGAAAGCGGACATACTGTGCACGGTTGTTGCTTTTCTACATCGCAGCGAACTTTTCTTGAATGGCATCTAGAGGTGGGGTTAGACAGAGGAACGACATGTTGTCAATGAGCATTTGCTTACACTTCACAAGCACGCGACGACCGGGCTTTCACACGTCGGAAAGAGCTCTTCACAGGTGCCTGATCTTTGGATTCCCCATCGCTTTTCGAGGCGTCGTTGACAGAATCTTGCTGCACCTCTTTGTGCGCTTCTGACGCAGCGCCAGCTTCGGAGGAAGACATTGTAAATTCGACTTGACGGCTCAGAAGACGTTGAGCCAATTAATGAGTGAAGTGTAACGGTCTGAAGGCAACTGAGGCCGGCTATCGACAGTTGGTGCTGATAGGAGGGTATGTACAAAGTTGTAAAGTTGTATGCAGACGAAACCGACACAAGCTAGTTTGTTGCTCGACTTGTAGCGTATAAATTTTCGACAAAGGCTCCAGTATCACCCAAGTCCATAGCAAGACGTGTACTTGGAGAAAAAAAAAAGGAACAGAGGAATCACGAAGTAACGGAATGCGAATATTCTTCTAGAAGCGAAGTCTGTACGACGGGAAATGAAATTCGAGATTTGCCCCAATTCTCCTGGGCAGGCAGGTGTAGGTCAGGGTAACCGGGGATGGAGATGCCGGGTGTTGCACTATAAATGTGAGCAGTAGCTGAAAAACTAGGGCACAGGAGACACAACCGTTGTTTGCTGAACCCTCAAGTGGTTGTAGAAGCGCGGGACTCGACTGACAAAGCGTGGAGGAGCGTGTGGACTGGTGAGCGCGGAAAAACCTTCATCTACGGGTGGTACGCTCAATTTTTCAGCGATTTGGACCTCGGCTCATTTGCATCTGCTTAGTAATTAGATGTTGTTTTATTTACATAAATATTATCTAATACTGTATTGATTACTAGGTTGCTTAATAATATATTTAGTCACGTGTAGTTTGGGTACATTTTGTCTCGTACCAGGTACCGCAAAGTGCACGGGACTTTCAGGCTGCGACCACACAGACTATGACGGCAGTGGAAGCGTCGAAGAACAAAATGCACCTTGGACCCTGAATTTCCAGAAGGCTTCCATAGAAGTTACATACAGCCGCTACTTGTGGTGATTGAAACCAGTATGCCAAAAAAAGCTATAACGTCAAGGTGTAGGTTCAAGCCGCAGAGACGTTTGGGTGCCATCTATGCAGCGAGACTTTAGCCCACGGCTATGGTCTATACGACTGGTTTACACGGAAAGCCGGGCCGGATATATTCCACGACGCAAGTCATATCTAGCAAGATACATTGCGGCCATGTCCTACCAAGTGTACAAATTTTCTCGCCTTTGTGGCTTCTGGGAATAGTGCGACTACCTGCTTCGTGACAGGAATAGTGCCCACCCACGACTTATACAGCATGACTAGGCCAACAGAATTCGACTCCGAGTGTTGAAGTTTACTTTGGCGCCATTGTTTCTGGTAATCTAATCGTTCACACCAGGTACTGTCTTGTTTCAAGCATGTTCGTTATAGCACCCACGCTATAGTAACAACCGACTGTCATGGCGCTGTGAAGAATTTTCTTGAGCAAAAGATGCTTGTCGAGGTCTGTTTGGAGAGCGTCTGGGTTCCAGATTTTTTGAGCGTGTTGTGATCTCTAGGCGGTAAAAAGTACCACGTTACGCAAGGCACAGCCGCCTTGTCATCGATTATTGACTGCCAAATGGAGAACTTTAGGAAGTCGGCAATGAAAGTCAGACGAGCCGTCAAGCGAGTTGTGTAACTGAAGTACAAACTTTTTAGAGTTAGAATTTGCGAATAATGGCATTGTTCTCGCCTGGACAGAAGAAAGCTTCTCCTTACCTTAAATTGCCTACACTGAAAAGTTTTTACAACCTTTCAGGTTGGTGGCAAAAACTGTTGGACAGCTCGAAACACGCACTGTGGTCAACAGAAGTGCATCTTACTGCTTGACGTGTAAGATTTAGGCGGTGGAAAAATTTGAACAACATATGGAGAAAGGTCCAGGCGGCCATTTAGCGCTAAACATTTGTGGCGATAAGTATGCGAAAAAGGGACCTGCCTAGAGCAGTACTAATACTTGATAAACGTTTGAGAAGACCTTCACAGTAGGTCTCATCGTTTCCGCCTTTGTTGTGTTGGAGTCGTTGCATTGGGACAGTAACTACCCGGCGCCCCAGCATGACTCCTAAATCCACAAGAATGCCACACCCTCGGCCATTTACAGACTTTGCCAAAAGAAACAGCAAGAAGTGATTGCTCCCGAAAACCCATCGGTGGATTTTTTAGAGTTGAATTCAATTTTTCGTTTTCGAAAATTCCGGCGCGTATATATAATTAGCACTTAACACCTTCCACCACCACACCTAAAATTTCCTAATCGGGTCATGAGCCTTGGACGAAGTACTAACTCCAGCCCCCGTCCCCGCGAGTAACCAACAACCTGGCTAAATATTCTGCTGGTACTTTTGGCGAGACCCGTCGGAACACGCTATCCACATACCTGTAATAGCGGGTTCATAAAGAATTTGACTAGTCAACTCGGTTCTTGACTCTAAATTACCGACACTGCTGCTTGCCGTTGTAATTTTGCCATGCCATAAATGGTCTTGCTTGGTCTTCTTGAAAACAGAAACGCCGAAATTTATGCTCCACATTTTTTAAAATCTGGCACAATTATACTTCCACCCATAGTACTGTTGCCCTACCTGCAATACAGAGAGAGTTTCTTGCTAGCCATTTGAGACTTCAGTACGATACAATTAAGTAGCGTGGAAACAAGTGGCTTACCCACATCGTTGTTAATGTACATTGATGTGTACGCTTGAAAATTTCAAAACTGTGAGATGTAAAACCATGATGCAATGAAACGCGAACAACTCTTTGGCACTTCCTCTAACGGTACGAAGTAGTCAAAAAACCCATCAAAAGTAAATGAAGCCAAAATTTGGCTTCAGTTTGTGCTCAGTCATCAATTCACATGGAGTAAGAAGTTTTAAAATTCTTACTTGCAATACTCACTACACTACAGTGTCCTCCACAGTCAAAATCCAACGACTAGGAAAGGTTTCAACTGGAAAGCAGTGTATTTTTTTTCTCAATTTCAAGTATACAGACGCTCAGGAAAAGTACAGTTTGTCAGATGCAAAAACTTCAAAATCGTCGAAGCTCTTCACTTTTTTCCGTTGGGCGTTGAACGTATTCTTGCACGAAGAATGTTTACTACTAGTAGTTCAAGGGCTGGCTACATTACTGCTTAGCTTACCACTGATTCCTTTCATGTTAAAAAAAAAAAAACAAGGAAAGAACTGCAGAGGTTTGCAAGCAGTTTGACCTTTCATGCTAGGGTAATCAAAATTGAGTCGTAAGTATGCTGGAGCAGCGATACGTCCCATGCCTCTCGTTCTCCAATTTGTTTCATAGTTCTTATCGAAGCAGTCTACGGAGCTTGACTAGATTGGAAAAATACACGTTGCTTCTGACTTCACATTTACCAGCGCGACCTTCTATTCAGCCGCGAAGTCGGATCGATTGCAGGAGAAGAAGGCCTGTTCCATGGGTATCAGCCGTCCTTGTCGGTACCCAAACGCGTACTTCCGATTGCCGTATAGAGCAACTAGAAATTTCCAAAATGTCCAACAAAATTTCCGCAGTAATAAGGTTGTCCGCGGGAATAGGCGCTTGGAATTTTCCGGCGCGCTTTGATGGTGGTGGATGGCGGAGTTGGAGAGGACCAGGCCTTGGAGGTTGAAATATTTAGACTTTTTTTTCGGTCAGGGGAAGTTTTGTTCCCAATGTTTTCTTTTTCTATCATTGCGCCTGTGTAATCTTTTTTTGGTTTTTTTGATTTTTTTTGGGAGCGCTGATTGGCCGCACAAATTCTAAGACAGGGCAAGGCTCCCTCCCAGCTCCCACCTAGCAAAATAACCCCGACGAACATTTCTGTTGCCAGCACTTCCAGAATGGCCAGTAGGCAAGGCAGAGAGTGTGTCTGCTCGCTGCTTCGCTTTCCACGGAACTCCAGAGCAAGTCTGGACCCGTGTTACTAACACGGATAAGTTTATTGTTGGGTTATTCGCCACCTTAACTCTCTTTTAATGCTTGGTCCGATTCTTGCACCCAGGTCTTGGACTGCAAATCTTCGACTTTCAGAGAAGATTTATACTAGACAGTTTTGCCACCATATGGACTCCGTGCACTGGGCGTCAGTTATCACGCAAGTGTCAGGATATTTGTGTGCACATGTAGCCTCTTGGTAACCTGAAGTCAGGATTGCCACTCCTACCTTCTTCAACAGGAACCAAAATACTTGTCTCAGGCCACCGCAACTTTAATATTCATTTTATTTAAGCATACATCTCAATAGAGCCCCTGACAAACTAGGGTTGTCTGTTGAAAGATGCTCGAGTTCAAGAAGCCTCACAGTATTGTTGATTACCTCTTACGTATACCAACACCAGTTCAGGCAATGAATCCTTCTATTAATTCGTACCTAGATAGATTTGCCACAAGACACTCGCTTAAGATAACTTGTCAGTGCTGCCATCTAGGAGAATTGTGTGCTGATTACTGCCTATATTGTGAGGTTTTCCGTAGGCTCTTTAAGCGTCACCAGCTGCAATCGTGTATTAAGAGCACCAGTATAGTAATTTTTCCGCAAGACTTCCAATTAATTCTTATAATGGCGATACTTCAACAATTAAGAGATATGGCAATTTTTTAGAGAGATAATAACAGTTCTCGAGTCTAAAATAGCTTTGTAAAGCCGCGAAATGTGATTACATTCCGAATAGAAAACTGAGCATTGAGTTGTGAAACATGCTATTTTTGAACAAGCGCACAACAATTGATGATAATCAAAATCCAGTTGGGTTGAAACTGCGGCTATATTTTGGTAGAAGTACTCAACTGATATTGTCAACAGGTTTTCGTGCCTGGAGGCTAACTCAACACGTCTGTGCCAAATACTTCAATATTTCCGCTGTAATTCGCAAACAACTCCATTCAGTACTACTTCCGCCACAAGCATGTTCTTTCAAGTCTAACCAAGATTATATTGATTATTAAACATGATTTTTTACGCGGTTGTTTCAGATCTTGCTGCCTCCAGAATCCAGGCTTTGGGTATCGACAAGTTGGGATGAAAAGAAGAGTTCGAAAAAGCGATTCAAATTTCAGGCACAAGCCGGAAATAGCCTGCCTTTCCAAACTTGAAAAGTATTGCAGCCTTGAAGTAAGCATACTATGCTACGCCCGTTTGATTGACTTCAAAATTGTTATGACACCAAGGATATTGCTTCAATTGATATTGAAAAAGGAGAAGTATAATCGATAGCATTTTGTACAACTGGATTGGTTTCTAGCTTGGGAATGAAGCTCTCCTTCATAACAATTCAAAGGGTTTTTGTATAAAAAATAACTGTCGAGCCCAAATAAATTACCAGATAGGTACTGAGATATTACGGCTTTACCTATTAATACGCTATCGACCTGTTCAAATGTTGAAAAATGGTTGGTGTTGGCAAAACGGAAATTCTCTATCACCCCAGCCCTATCCATACTAGAGCTCTGATAATATGTTTACTTGCTCAAGCTCATTGCGCCATGCCTTACCACGCTTCACAGTCGCACCGGCTTACTTGGTTTTGTATTTTGTTATTTGTAAAACACTTGCTCCAGCGCTTACCTAGTGTGGGAAAAAAATCAAACGATGAGTGTTCAATGACTGGAACTGTTACTTCTTTTGGTAGGTCATGGTGATCCTAACTTCATTAACTTGAGGAGAACCAACATGGAAATCGCCACACAAAATCAATTTCTAGCGCATACAGCCAGGCCGACAATTAAGCAAAGACTCACATCCGTATTTGATATATAGCATCTTGTGTGCCCTTGTGGTGGAGCTAGTGCTTCTTTCTGAGTTTTGAGAGTTTTACAGTACAAGGGAAAAGCTCCGACAAACAATGTCTAGCCTACAACCTTGCACCACCCATGTATAACTCGCACTGATCTTTTACCCCAGTTTACGGACTCCTTTTTGCAAAAGCTCTCTGGCTAGTTCTGTCTGATTTCTTTGATAAACAGCGGCTTAACAGCGGCTTTGGGCACTTTCTTACTGAAAACTAAACTGCGAGCAAGGACTACATGTCAGCACGATAAGCCTCAATTGTTTCACCACAAAGCCGCTGTTATTTTTTCGCTGATATTCCTTTAGACTTGGCTCTCTATCAAGCTCTTTTTAATCGATTAGGTCCAGCAATCAGCTTCATTTACCGATTCACAAATCATGGAAGGGATTTTGAGCGAGTTTTTGATCTTATATTGAATTCCTCCAAAAAGCCACGTCGCCGACGATATCAACTTTTTCAACAACCGCCATAGGTATACAATTTTCAAATCAATTCTAATCGTTGAATCAAGCCATTTCAAATTCAGGAGCACAGCAGCATTTCTATTATGCTGAGTCTATAATTTTTAGATTAGGTTGTTAAAAAGGCAGCCTCTCTTGGGTGAGACGAGCCTTGTCACAACTACTTTTGATCCCTGACTTTTATTATTTCTGCAATCAACTCAAAGATAGAGCTTTTGCAGCTAATAAATAACATATACTCAGGTAAGCCTTTTGCTAAGTTTGTGCGCGCTCTTTATTGTTGAAATCCGATGGCCCTGAAGTGTCTTGGAAGGCAGTGTTGCGACAATAATGTCTCTGAAATATTGCAATTGAACTCCTGCATTTTGACAGAATATTTGCAAAATGTTTTAAAATACCTCACTTTTAGAAGTGCAAGCCATGCTATATATACAGGTATATCTGCTACTATTTAACCTCACGCTACACTGTGATTGCAGACCCGTCTTCTTGTATATGTTTGCTTCGAATCAGGGTCCAGGATGTTGACAAGCCTGTATACATCTTATTTATATAATTTGCTTCCTTACTTGTGTTCTAGACATTTCGCTGGCACAACTGATATAGACATTTGTGTTCAAGATTCGTTTCTAGAAGCTCAAGAAATAATACTCTTCATTGCACAATTGCTGTAAATGTCATCGTTTATTATTGTAAGGGCGCGACAAGACACCGGGCGCTAGAAGTCATAGAACTTTGCTACAATTGAACGGTCATATAAGCTCTACTTAACGGTGGAATATTTCTAGTAGTTTCTTTACAATTCTTCCGGTGTTATTCTGATGACGTCTAGTAAGAGAAACACCCTGACAGCTTGAACCCATATGTTGGCCCAATTGTACCTGAAAATCCACCATCTTGGACGTGAACGCGTCGAGAGTTGCACAGTCTTATTTTCTGATGCTCAAGCGCGTAGATTTTGAATTTTTGAGAGTGACTTGGCGCAACTTCGTGACTTGGGTCCATGCTTGCAAAAGTTTTGCCACCTCACAGCCGTGCCAGAATATATCCGAATATTCCATCTGGGTGCTTTCAATTGCGTTCACAGTATTCTTTCAAGCATCCCAAGCAAATAATGAGCAACTTTGAATTTTTTTAAAGCAGGTAAACTTGAAGGTTTGCGAAAGGGTCTGTTTGGTATAAAAAGTTTCTCTTGCCCGCTTTGGAGGTTGGGCTTTGTCATGTGCTTGTTGGGACAACAACGCGCGTTGTGGTTGAACAATTGGCCAATCAGAGCTGCAGAAAAAGTTTTAAGCGTTTGTGCCGCCATCACGCTTTTTCTCCTTTGACGGTAAGGGGCTTATTGAGAACGACTAGCAGGCCGCTTCACACTACGGGTATTTACTTTGAAGGTCCATGGTTGAGTATTTTACTAGCACTGTGTCGATTTTTATTCCATTTTCACGGCATGGGAGTCTATTTTCTAAGGCGAGACATTCGGCAAGCAATAACTTCTGAAGCGACAATGAAGTAAAGAAGATCCCTTAACGTCAAGCCAACTTCTACCCGCACCAATTATTAATACGAATACGCGAAAACGCCGGCTATATTTTGCCGACTCAGATTCTTTTATTGTTTGGGCTGAGGTACTGCCCGCAGTCCATTGCCACGAATAAGTTATGGGTCGAGAACGCATCGGCTGCTATCGTTCTCCGGTAAGCCCTGTCTCATGCTGACCCAAAGGGTTCAAGTATGGGACGCCATTTCTATACACAAAGGCACTGACATGGGCTTTTGTCGATTCGTTTGCTTAGAGGGTGGATGCCCTGCAATAGCTGCTATCTTCCCTGTAAGCAGACAGATTTTGAGACTTATTGACAAGTGGAGACAAGCGGCTGAGCCCCTGCTGCATTGGGCCTTTTTACCAGTGCTTCCATTACTGAAGCCAGTGTTCTTGTTGGTTTCTGCTAGGAGGAGCTCCTCCATGTGCGTTGAGCAGTCCCATTGAGGCCAAGGTTTGGAGGAATCAAGCAGAACAAAAGCGTCCGGGGCGCTTTAGGACGCATAGTTGGCGCTTCTAGATTCCGCGCATGTCCCACTTGTTGTCTAGTTCAGCCAAGACTGGCTACAACAACTCCCCTGCCATCAAGGTGTCGGAGGTCTAGGAAGCGTAAATACGACATAGGAGCGAGCAGCTCGTGAGTCGACGTAGGAATTTTTTATTTCGGAGTTGGCCCGATTGATTGGATAATATTCGCAGTTGCGGTCTCCTTTTTTCTTTCCGCACGTCAATTAATAGTGTTATGATTATTAAAACATTTTTATCCCCTCAGTTGACCGGACTTGAGCACTTGCGGATCACTTCAGCCAGTGCAAAGGCACAGAGTGCTGCTGGCAACGCTGTCCCAGTTCTTGACCTCCAAAACAACCCATTACGTACAACCCCACTCGGGAGCAGCGGGGAGACATCATCGACGAACAATATTTTGAACTGATTTTTTTTATTTAAGTTTTGGCAAAGCAGCATTCTACGAAGGAGGCGCGATCGAGGTGACGTTGAAACTTGTTCTTGGTTCCAGTTTTATTTTATAAATATTTTTTTTTTGCGCCCTTCAATTAATAAATGGCTTTATTAAATCTATAAAATACACAAAAAAGCAGTCCACCGATTCGTATTTATGCCGGTATCTTTTTATGTCTTGCCGAGAGAGAAACAAACGCTGCACAAAACAAAACACACCACGATATTGCCTGGCCGCAACCGAAACGTATTGGCAGTTTTGCAGCGAGTTACCTTGGGGCTTGTACAAGCAACGAACGGAGCTACTTGTGGGCTGTTGTCGTGATTGGAAATAGATGTACATTGTTACAAAGTTTCTCCTGGATTGATACTTCCGGCAAGTAGCTTTGTGCGCTTACTGGTGGTAAATGGGCCATGTACTTACGTAGGTAGATGTTCACAAACGGCGCGTCCATCGTACGACAATTATTACTGCCAACCTGCCGTTCTGCCCTACACTGAATGTCGGTGGCTAAATATTCTTCTCTTGTTTGGTAAATGGGCCCAAACAAAACAGAAGAATGATGTGTAGCAACAAATCTGCTGCAAATCATCTCGCTCATTTTTTGAGCCCGCAAGACCAGGGATATCCGACCGACCCAGCTCGCATATCAGTTTTAGCCAGTTTCGCACCTATCTAACAGCGATCGAAACCTTGCTGCTCGCGCTGTGCCCTCTCGACATGAATATTTGCCCAACGAACACAGCCATGGCTGCGAAAGCTCAAGGAAACGCTTTTGTAAGCGAGCAACCCACGCTGAGACAGCGTATCTGACAGTGTGACAAGATAGTGCGAACTTGTTTCTGCCCTTGTCTTCATGGAAAGAACATTAATTTCTTGCAGAGTCCCCTATTTTTTTTCTGCTAGTTTGCATTTTTTGCTGGCAATTAATTTACCCAGAATTTCTGCAGAAATACTAAATGCGCCTTGGAAGCAGGCATAAATTAAAGTGAGTTAGACAGAACCAATTAAAAAGCAATTATAAGATGCGCCTTGAAGAGAAACCGACATTAATTTAGTTTAATTATGCTGCTAACTCATGTTTATTTTTGCTCTGTAGCTGTCACCCAGACCAAACTAGACCAGGGTAACAGCTAGTTTAAGCGACAAAAATAAAGCCCGACGAGGCGACTTGCAACTATAGTTGGCAAGAAAATGGAAAAGTATAATGCCATTTAACCACACATGGAATACGAAACCGCCAGCACGGTAAAAGGTCATCGACTGGCGCGGTCTCCACCGTCTTTTTGGCCGTCGCGCCTTGGCCGTCGCGCCTTGGCCGGCGTTGCAAGTTGCAAGTACCCTGAGAAGTGGTCCAGGTCGTTCGTAGCCCTTGCACGCACAGGCAAACAGACCGCTCGCTGGGTCCTGGTCTTTCTTCTCTTTCAAATATCATCACCAACCAGCCAGCGCAGCAGTGCAGCAGCATGTACGAGACTGCTAACTGAGCGCTCAAGCGCCGGCCAAACCATCGGGCACCATAAAAAAAACAAATAAACAAGAGAGGGCACCGATAAATACGCTTATGTAATATAAGGGGCGAGGTTGACAGGGCCTTGGCCTGTTTCCATCGCCAGCACAAGGCTATGCAAGCAGCATGCTCAGCAGTCCGTTGCGCTTTGATTTGCAGCACGACTGCTCCATCAATGCCCCGTGCCCATTTATTGGTGACTGATTTGGGCCTTGAAACCGCCGGCTTTTGAGTCGAGTCGGGATACAGTATCAAACAAGAAGGTTCTTGCTGTTTGGGCGCGGCCACTCGCGCGGGCAGAGCAACACACATGGCAAACAAGTCGCGCACGACAGAACGAAGAAGAAGAAGAAGAAAGATCAAATTCGGGCCATGCACTCGCGAGAGGCACTGTGCTTTACATAATTTATATATCAACAAATTATTCAAGGTTGTCTTGTTCCAATGGGGCTGTTGTAGCCTACTTACTCTAAAAAGAGCGTTTAACAAAATAAAGGGCAGCAAATAAAGCCGTTCATGACTTCATTGCACCAACCGAGCTTGTTGCTGATTGCCCAGACAAAAATAGCAGTTTACTTGACCGATGATGCCACCGTGCCGGCCACTGCAGCCGTCGCAAGCCCTTTATTCTGTTCAAGCTTAGTTTGAAAATATTCATCATCATGATCACGCCAGTTTCAAAAGTGACGCGAACGACGATGCAGTTCTTTCTTTTTAGACAAATAGGATTTCTTGCTTGCTCAACACCGAAAATCATTTATTCTATTCATGCTAGGTTATTGCAGCAGCAACAAAAAAAAATGCAAAAACTATCAATAAATTCGTTGTATTTCTTTGAAACGTGACATGTAAAACAAGAAAAATGACCCAGAAACGGAAGGAACGATCGATCAAGAAAAAAAATCCAACGGGCGGTCATGAACCAGAAAGTCGTAGCAAGGGTTCATGTCTTGATCTTTGCTATTATGCATTTGTATAAAAACAACTTGACATCAAAAAATACTCATTCTAAAATCGTCGTGCTGCCCTGATGGCGTCACTGTGTGATCGAGGAAGCAACTTTGAAGCAGGGGGGCACTGTCCTGAACAGTACTAGTCAAGGCAGCACGATGATAGCAAAAATTGATCCGAATCCCTGGGTTGCTTCCGTGGACCATGATCCAAGTCCT